>CM032228.1:210525000-211125000 GCA_019009955.1 Riptortus pedestris | reverse complement strand
TTTTTCAATTACATCACAGCAATTCAATATAGTATTACAGCACACTTTGGCGTTCGAACGAATTTAGTTATTTTTACACAAGTTAAAAAATTCATAAGCCAATAACTTCACAGCTCATTCACAACAGTCCATACAAAGACTGGGGAAAAAAACCTCCTTAAAACGTTGAATATGAGGAAGAACACAACGGATAAAAGCCTTGTGTGCTTTAAGAACAAAGTTTATATGACATCTGTTTGACATGATTTTTTTTTTTTTATTCTAACGAGACTCGCTCTATTCAGTTACGTTAAACAAGAAAAAAAAAACCTATGGCAAACTCCACGTTAGTCAACTTTGAAACAGCAATTTCGTTGTTAAACTCACACTGCAGGGTAAATAACTATTTCATTTCTCTGTCCCCTCCCCTACCACGAAAGTACACACTCATTTTAAAGTAAATTTAATTCCATATTTAATATGTCTTCCAATTACCTTTAAAAATTACATAAATTGTACTTCATAAGGATCTTGAAATAGTCTCCCAGCACAAGTTTAATTGCATTACAAGAATGGGTTTAGTAGTTTAATTAATGAATGAGATCGGGTTTATTATACAAAACTATTGAAGGCCAACTGAATTCCCCGCTACTAGTAACTCGTGTAACAGTTTTAGTGATTTAGTAAAAATGATTGAAATAATCTTCACGTTCCATATATCATCCGGAAATGTACAATGCCCATTGCACATACACAAAAGTCCGTCACGCAGGGGCTGCGTAAACTAAGCAGATTTCCCACGTAAAGTTATACAATAGAGAAATCTCCATATGAGAGCCAAACAATTACGGCAAATGGCCGAACTAGCTTTTGGCGGGAAATTCAGTCATCCGTTATCGGCCCACAATTAACAAAAATGCAAATATCTCGGTTAGTATTCAAGATAGAGAATAAATGTATATAACAATATGTATAGTAAATTTAATTTACAATAAGATTGGGTGTATACAATTTTTTGATCCGACGTATGGTAACGGACATATTTCAAATTTTCGAAAATCCCCCCCTCCCACTGGTCCGGTCCGATTTCAGCCATTAACGAACTTGATCTGTCTTTTTGCATAAAACGTTTAAATATCGAGTTTGGTAACGATTAAATAATAATTGCGACCGCTAGAGCGGTAACAGACAAATATATATACAGTTTTGAACGGACCTCATTTTCGTCATCTCCTGGGTAGGATCGATGGACATTTGAAGAATTTTTTCGAAAATCGCGTCATGAGTACGACCTCAATAGCTGATTTCCCTTAAGGGAAATATGCTAAAAAGTCAACTTTAGCACTAAGGCGGTCGCGCGTGCATACTTCTCTAGAAACCTAGATTCGTTTGTCATTTACCTTCTGACAGTTCAATTTTCAACGGTGATTGGATTGTGGCCAAATTTCGACGAAACAATATATTTAATTTCGAGATTTAAAAAATTCCAAACCGTACCATACCAAAAACTGTCTAAGATACGTTGTTGGGAGGAAAGAATTATTAGTCAATCAAAAGGTTCATTTGGTTAATTGTTAATGATTCATGGAGAAAAGGATCTGGACTAAGTGAAGTTAATTTGTATATTAAAAAATTGAATTGAAACCCTACCCCCCCCCCTCGTTTGGGCAACATTTGTAATGGTGATGGAGAATCGATTATTTGGTAGTCAACATCGATTCTGATCGACAAGACCGGTCTGAATCGGCCAAAGGCTCTTATGGATCGTCGTTGAAGCTGAATTGGTCAGTTGTAGAACATTCTCCGGCGCTAGGGAGATATTTGAGGTGTGACAGGACCATTCTTGGGGACCTACACATATTAGTTGTTGTTACTCGGGAATAAGAATCAAGTAGTCAGTCAAGGTGTATTATGGAGCAGATCTCATATCAAGGATTTCGGCACATCAGACATGTCAGTACCATCTTTTAATCGTATTAATTATCTCCATCACTTACGTTCGTTCATGTTAAAATTTAATAGTTTTTGCCCAGGTCCTCGCGTTTACAGATGAAGACGTCCACTTAAAAACCAAAAATTCTGTTGGGAGATGAAACGCTTAGAACTCACCTAAGGGTATTAGTTACATTTATTTGTCGCAGGTTTTTCTACGCCAGAATTATCCAACTATTATAGGACTTATTACAATTAAGGTTTTTGTGAATTAAACCGTGCTTTCATGCTTTTGGCTAGACACGAGTATACTCTCAGCTTCCTCGTGGCTTCGCCTTAGGCTGAAGTTCTGTTCTCATTCAAGTAATTTTATCTAATGCAAGTGTGCCTAGCGAAATGCCAGCTAGATACATGAAGACAAGATCAATACATTTAATCGTAACGATCACTTGGGCCGTGTTTAGTATAAGAATGATGCTTCGCAACGATGAGATTGATTAGACCGGGTTATAGAATTAGGGTTGTGCTTATGGTAGTTGGAAAGGTTGGAGGGAGTTGGCACCCTAGAGCGGGGAGGAAGGAAGGTTCTGGAACACAAAGGTCAATGGCTTCAGGGGGGATTTTCCTCCCCCTCAAGACTATAGATCCAACCACTAACTAATTCCGAATAATGTGGATACAGCTACAGCCATTCGGAGGGTCCTTTATAATGAATTGATCTTGGAATGTTCTGTAAAATAAATATACACCTGCCTTCATTTACAGAAATTACAGCAACAAAAGCCAATGTAGAACAACTTCAGGTCACACAAAAAACGCCTAACTGTAAAACGGGATGACTGATAGCTAAGCTAAGAGGACTACAGACAGGGACTGACAACTTAACGAAAACTCCACGTGCAGGAATATAGCGTGCGAATGATCTGAACTCGCCATCTGTTCCTATTCCACCCATAAGAAACATATGTAAAAATGAATCGACGCACTAGCTGGAAATAAGATGTTTAGTGGTTCAGATATAATGTGAACTTGAAAACGGGTTTACGGGGCCTGATTAATAACAAATACAAATATCTTGGTTAAGGTTCGAGATACAACCCCCTCCCTTTCTATGCTCCGATTTCAGCCAATAAAATAGATAATTCGGTCATAAACTTTATTTTTCCATGAAAACATTAAACATCAAATATGGTGTTAATAAAACAAAAATGTGCACTCTAACGCGTAAGATCTTATTTGATGACGCCACACCAAACAATATACGATATTAGTATATCTCACAAAGTAGAAGTACAAGGAAAACAACATTTTATATTTAAGCTTGGAACAGAATGTTTCATGACATTTCAGCTTATTTTTAATATAAGATGAGTAGAAGTCGGGGGTTTTACTAAAGTCTAAATGAAATATCCCATTATATTCGAGATAAAGGAAAATATACATATAGAACAAAATTTATAAGAAATTAAGTTCATAATAAGAGATATGAGTCTCTAATGAGAGATCATACATATTTTCGAAATACTCCCTTCTCCAATAAATATGGTTTCAGCTATTAATGAACTTGATCTTTAATTTTACATAAAATGTATAAACATCGAGTTTTGTATAAATCAAACGAACATTGCCACATCTAGAGCGTTATCATATATATTAATGACCGTTAAGGTGAACGTATTAAGGCTCCTAGTTATATTTAAGTCAACATTTGCTACTAGGCCGAGCTCTGTAAATTCTTTACCTAGGAAGTCCTTGGGAAATAAAGGCAATATTTCCTGATTTGCTTTATAAAATGAATTTTAATTTACATTCTGAGAAAATGGTTATTTCGTTGAATTAGTATTATAATAAATAATATTAAAAATTATATTTTCAAAATGATTATTACAAACTGTCATAATAAAGTTTAAGTTCCTAATAATATTACAATTAAATTTACTCAAAAACTAAATATTCTAAACTTTAAAGCAGGCGTAAGTTTTACAGTACAAGGGCTCGAATCGAATAATTACAAAGTTTTGCCTAGGAGTTGATTTTTTTCCCAACACCAAACATATTCATCAGGCTTAAGGGAATACAAAAAATGAAGATATAAATATCTCGAGGCATTGAGGTATTGATTCAGGTTCCTAAAATGACGGTAACTAATGAATCTCGGAAGAGATATAGAAGTAACTAGAATTTACTATCTGGGATATCGTAGTAGAGGAGCCAAAGGTCAGTGCTGACCGGTTGAGTGATGAAGGGGAGATGATAGAGTCGATGCAGTGGCCAATCCCTTCAGGGGACTATTAGTACTAATACAGCCGAGAGATGGCGTGCAGCACGGCAGCCTTAGCAAGACCATGTCAGCAGCAGCCGGGGAGAACCTTCTTCATAAAGTCACAACAAGACTTTTAATAGCTCTCTCTGTCGCACTTCTATAAAGAAATCATAGGCAATGACAGCTAAGTACGATCAAATATCTATAACACTTCTAACAGAATTAAAATATCGGGTGTTTAAATCTCCACCGCTCCCTTCAATTGAGTGAGGGCATAATGTCGTTAACACCTCCTCCTCCGAGCCCATATTCCCTCCAGATTAATCATTTATATTGTGTAAATATAATGCAACCTATGAGCTCAGTATCGCCCAACAAAGTCAAAATTGTACAAATAAACTTGCTAAAAGTTTGTCGATCAGAGGCAGTTTAAGATTCCTAGTAATCAAAAGTACCTAGGAGAGTAAGTAACAGAGAGCAATGGCGATAAAATAGATATAAAAATGGCAATGAAACGAGGGCTGGATTGAAGAGCCCAAAGAAAGATAATTGGAGCCGTTGGAGAAAATCACAGATGTAGGATCCGAAACAGAACCTAATATTTTCTTCCATGAAGCAGACGGTAGATGGCCCAGCCAATATTGGATCAAGGAAGACTTAGTAGAAGCTCACCCATTTGCAATCAGCAAGTGCAGGGTACTTCATGACTGCAGGATGTCTGAAATGTTCCATAACCAACACTCTTTCTTACTATATGAACACTAACATAAGACATTTTTAATCAGACACGGAACATGGTTCAGTAATACAAAGAAAAACTGCCAAAAGATTAAGTAGGTCATTTTATAGTATACATCTTGATAAAACAATTTAACAAACTGTTAGAAGAATTTTCCTTTAAGACATTCAAATGACCCATTTTTTCAACTTTTGGCAACTAATAATAATTGGACGGATTATCTGCAGGTTAAGAACCTTTTCTAACCACGGTGCGAATAAGTAATTTATTTAGTGAATTGGTCACTAAATGGATTCCTAATGTCCACGTGGGATCGAGCCCACAAGCCTTTTTGCCAAATGGATTAGGATTAACGCTGTAACACTGTGAATGCCCAACCTGAGCTCGAACAACATTTTTAAGATTACTTACTATTGAACAACAGACTCTGGTTAGTCATTTTAGTTAAGGCGGACTCATTAATGAATTTGGAGAACCTAGAGCAGTGGGTTAGATTCCCAGTCGGGCAAAAGGAATTATTCAGTGACGGACTCATTAGTCCCACCCTGGCTAGAAAAGGGTGGTACCCTGTAGATAACCCGTTCCGCAGCTGAATCAAGTAAACCTAAATAAAGAACAAAGTATTCAACATTGAATAACAATGACAATAAAGTCGTTATTATTATTATTATCATCAAACTAAAGTAGTTGTAATAACTATAGATAATACAGGATAATGATGGAACGCCTAATATTAAAAAAAAAAAAAAATCAACGGAAACATGATTAGGTATATATCGGAGGAAAGAAAAGAATTCATGAAAAACCATTGTATCGAATAATTCAAAGAGCAGGAGGAAACAGGCAGATATAAGATAGACGGCATTTTAAAAATTGAAGCTTACACCCAAGCAGGAGCACACAAACAAGAAAGATAAAGGAAAGAAAAGTAGCATGAGAAACTAAACGAATGCGAATAAGGCTATAGAAAATGCTGACGGGAAGAGATTCATAACAAAAGAAAGGGCGAGATTTATAGGAGGGGTAGCAGGGTCCTAAGGGAGAGGAAGGGCCTCTGAATAAAGATCAAAATGACAAAACAAGTTAAGAGTTGGAAACATGACCCAGGGAGACGTCGGCGCCCAATCATAAGTTCAACAGAGAAACAAGTCACAGATTCCGAATCAGGGAAAAGTTTAAGCCGCGTAAAATGTTACGAGTTTACATTCGGCATGAAGAGAAGTCTCAACGAGATTAATTAAAACTGAGCCTAATGGAACTGTCTGGTATAAACAACCAAAGCATCAATATTTTATACGTGATCTGGGCGGCAGGAGGTGGTCCATAATTAAAGATGGAAAGAAATGCCTCAACTGCACAGAATAAAAAAAAATTGTAAGGGCACTACAGGACTTTATTGAAATCCTATTAAATTAAATAAACAAAATATTTTGATGCAATTCATTTAACATAATTTCATTTGAAACATTTACACAATATCCCAATCAATACACCAAATCATGTCATAGAACATAATTTATAGATAAACATGATTTCATGATAAGAAACATAATTTGCATGATTAAAAAAATGGCTCTCTACAAATTATCTGTACCTCTAATAGTTACGGAAAAATCTGGATTTTATTTCCACCCCACTAGACCCCTCCCGAGCGGTTTTCATCAAAGAGAGTGGTGTACAAATAGATGGATAGCACTAAATATGAAATTTGTAAGGAAAGTTGTTTTTTAGTTGTGCCCAATATGTACAAAATTATGAACGCCACGTCGGGACTAGCCAAAATGGGGCCAAGGAGAATTATAACGTTTAATTTAGTCAAAATTTGAAAACCAAAATTCTTCGAGATCACAATACTTCTTTTACTTTCTACAAAGCAGTAAAAAATCTTTTAGCATAGGCACTTTCAAGATTAGTGCCTCTTATCCAGTGTCCTTATTGTACTTATTGTTAATTCGGGTCTTTCTTCTTTTCGACCCTGTAAAATAGGTTGATTAAGAAGGCGATTATTTATTTTGAAGGCTTAGAATACCAATGGTTCTTATGACGCATCATTGTATGCTAATTGAATTAATATTGAAACAACAAAGCAACAATATTCTAAACAATAAAATAGGCGGATACCGTAAATTTAAAAAATGATTACTTTATTTTGAATGAAATAAAACAAAATTCCTCAATTCGGACTAAGCTTCTCGTAATATCTAATGCCCATACGAGGTCTCTAAATCTAATTAACCTTTTAAAAAAGTCCGTCACGCAGAGACTGCGTAAACTAAGCAGATTTCCCACGTGAAGTGTTACAATAGAGAAATTTCACGAGAGCCGAACAGGTAAGGAAGGAAACGGCCGACCTAGGTTTTGGCGGGAAAGTTGCTCTCATCCGTTATTCGCCCAGATTTAATAAAATGCAAATACATCGGTTAATATTCAAGATAAAGAATACATGTATAGAACAATATTTATAATAAATGTAATTTGCAATAAGATTGATTCTATACAATTTTTCAATCCGACGTATAGTAACGGAAATATTTCGAATTTTCGAAAATCCTCCGCTCTAAACCCCCCCCCTCCCACTGGTCCGATTTCAGCTGTTAACGAACTAGATCTTTCTTTTTACATAAAACGACTAAATATCGAGTTTGGTAACGATCAAAAAAAAATTGCGACCGCTAGAGCGGTAACAGACAAATATATATATATATATATATATATATATATATATATATATATATATATATATATATATATCTATATATATATATAAAATTGTAACCTCTGTCTGTACATTGATTTTTTTCGCGAAATTTCACGATAACTTTTCGTTTCACATGTCATAGACACCATATCTGCATTTTGTTTCTTTCGTGTATGTTTGTTTGTTTGTTTGTTTGTTTGTTTGTTACCTTTTCACGCATAAACGGCTGAACCGAATTTTATGAAACTTGGTATGTATATTACTACTAACCCAACTTAGACTTTAGGCTATATTAATTTTCTCTGAGACGAACAGGAGTGGGGGTTATAAGGGAAGCCTGAAATAAAAAATAGCGATATTTCGTTTCCTATTGGTTTTTCGGAAAATATGCACATAACAAAAGTTGTTTATTTTGTTATATAGAGTAACTTTTGTTATATACACCTTTGTCGTATACCGACGTTTAAATGCGTTATACGCTAAAAATTATAGCGGGAGTCAACAATATTATTTGCCAAAAAAGACTCAACCGAACTAAGTAAAACTCGGTATGTGTATTAGCAGTGAAGCTTTCATTATAATAAGCCATACCAACATTTCTATGGACGGGCAGGAGTAGGGGTTATAAGGAAAGCCTGAAATTAAAAATAGCGATATTTCGTTTCCTATTGGTTTTTCCGCAAATATAAACATATCAAAAGTTGTTTATTTTGTAATTTAGAGTAACTTTTATTATATGACTTTTGCCGTATACGGAAGTATAAATGAGTTATACGCTAAAAACTATTGCGGGAGTCCACAATTTTATTTGGCACAAAAGACTCAACCGAACTAAATCAAACTCGCTATGTGAATTAATACCAACGATTTCCTTATAATAAGCCATACCAACATTTCTATGGACGGGCAGGAGTGGGGGTTATAAGGGAAGCCTGAAATTAAAAATAGCGATATTTCGTTTCCTATTGGTTTTTCCGCAAATATAAACATAATAAAAGTTGTTTATTTTGTTATTTGGAGTAACTTTTGTTATATACACTTTTGTCGTATACCTAAGTATAAATGAGTTATACGTTAAAACTTTAGCGGGCACTAACGTCTGAACCGAACTTAACAAAACTTGGTATGTCAATTTGCATTAATTCTTTCATGATTATAAGTTATATTAAAATTTTTAGGTTCGAACGGGAGGGGGGTTATAAGGGAGGCCTGTAATAAAAATTCACCATATTTACATGTATAAGAGACGGGAAATATAAAAATATGGAAGACTGTGAAGAATTATCGAACAAATAATTTTATTATTAGCAAATCACCGGCAAGGACGGGTATCAATCCTAAACACTGGGACGGGTAAATGTTAAAATATTGTGCAATGTAAAGCCTGCTAAAAAATACCATCACCATTCAGCCTCAAATGAATTCCCGGGCGAAGCCGGGTATCTGAGCTAGTATATATATATATATATATATATATATATATATATATATATATATATATATATATATACATACAGTTTTGAACGGACCTCATTGTCGTCATCTCCTAGGTAGGATTGATGGACATTTGAAGAAAAAATTCGAAAATTCCGTCATAAGTACAACCTCAATAGCTGATTTCCCTAAAGGGAAATCTGCTAAAAGTTCATTAACTCCAAAAACAGGGGGAAAATAAAAACATTGTATTGAAAGCGTTAAAAAAAAAAAAAACCTAAGGGTAAACGATAAGACGCAGGGGATGCGAGCCAACAAATGGATTTGTGACATTATTGACAGGCTGCATGTTTACCAGACGATCTGGAACTCGGCCAGCGTTAATCGAATGCCATGTGCCAATAGCTCAATCACAACTGCCAACTACACTGTTCGCATTACCAAAGACGTATATTTAATCGCTAAGTTGGTGCGGAAAACTCTCGAAAAAACGGGTTGTTTTTTTTCATTACTAAAGGTATAAAATAATACTGAATTTAAAATACCCTATGAAATAATTTTTATGAGGCTTCTAAATCCATTTTAAAGCAATAGGTTCACACTACATGAAAATTATTTCAAGCAACAAGGGGCATTTAACTTATAATAAGGAGGTATTTTTATAATAACAAATCACTTTCAAAACGTTTTAATATACAATCTTAAGGAGATAATACATCTTGCATATACATAGTGCATATACCCATCACTAATTATAAATGCATTTCATTGCCGCCGGCTGTTAACCTCTTCTTTACTAGACCGTTGCTAGTGATTACGGAGAACGACTGAATATATTTACCACATATGTACTCAAAGCATGCATTAGGGCTGTAGTATTAATTAATAAAGTATTGTATAGAATAAACAGCGTGCATGTGGAATACATGTTGCAGGAGTCATATGCTCGACCCCACCTCACGATTTTAATAAACATAAATCAAATATGTTATTCAGATAGATTGCTGGCTGGCCAGTATAGATCCAGAATGGAGCAAAAGATCAACCACCCTGTTTAGCATAACAGATCTAGAAATAAGGGCTGTAACACACCCTTCGCCCGGTACAGAACGTGTAACGGAAAACCAGGAACTCACCCCCTACCCCAAATCTATCACACATTAGGCTTCAACACTTGCCAATTTTTTTTTATGTATTCAGAAAACATTTTAAATTGTTATATTCTCGATGACATGTAATACAACTGTCGAATGTCACAAATCTAAATATAATGATCCTAAAGTTCCTGCATTCTTGATACACAGTGGGTTGTGTTACCTACTAATGTACAAAAAGGTTTATAAGCACCATAAAATAAACACCCCACGACAACATATTATGGATTAATGTGCGAAAAAGAGTATTTAACATTGATTAATGTAATTTATTTTACATATTCATACAAGTCACACATAAAAATCGATTGGCAGAAAAATTATAAAAATGGGGCCTTTAGTATGATACAATATGCTCACATGTATATTTACATGTTTTAGTGCAGTAGTAACTGCTAAAGATATACATACTGCCAAATTATGCAGATTTACATAAATCTTGTCCCATAAGCATGAATTCACATCCAAACACGAATTTGAAAAATATATAATTCCTGTTTTAGTATTATCAAAATATATGCCCTTAATTTATTCTTGTATGTCTGTTAGTAAATAAAATAAATAAAAATAGTAATAACTGTTAAAGACAAAATTAACAATAACAAGTACATATTAAAAAACAATGGCACATGAGAAGTATGAGAATAATGATTGAAACAAACCCTCAAGTGGATCAATAAACATAGTAACAGAGTAACCAGGGAAAAAAGAAAAAAAAAAACTACACACTTTTCCGACAAATAATAACGGTAAAAACTAAAAACAGCGTTAACAAATATTCCCGATTAAAACGAACCCCCGAAACACTAACTGCACTACACGGGCTAAGTGACCCCACCCGAATGGAGAGAACTACTGGACAGACTGGAACCTAGAACAAAGCTGTAAGGGAGAGGAGGGGAGTTATAACAATGCTTCAGGGAAACACTAAAATACCATTTGCCCAAACAGAAAATAAAGAAATATATAACAACCATCTTTTTATACTATACTCTGGTGTTGTAGGGTTTTATTTCAGTTTTAGTTTTTCCCCCCCTTTAGGTTAAAAGGATTCTTTAATAGATGAAATAGCTAGATGACTGATTTTTTTTTTTCGGAAAGTGCATTTAACAAAATAAAATTAGACGGAGCATAAAAAGGAAAATGGAATTGCAAATGTACTCGACAAAAAGTTCAATTACTTCCAAGAAGAGAAAATATAATTGCTACTCTTGAACTTCAAAATAAGAAACTTTCTATTTATTCAAATTTCTTCAAGTACAATTTACTAAGTTTTTCATTTGCTAAATTAAGCTATAAATTGTTTAGTTTAAATAATTCCATCTAAATAACGGTAGTCAGACAACATTAAAAACTTAATAATATAAAAACAAGATGGGCGAAAAGAGACAGCCCAGTACTCAAACAGCTTACCATTTAAGCACTCACCTTCTCGCTCACCTACTATTGTGAATTATCAGAAATGGAAAATATTAAGGAAAACTCTCCAAATATTCTCTTATAAAGATTTGAGTTATTTTTTTATAATTGTTAATTCACTCATTAATATTCTAGTCATAAATACCTCAAACATACTATCTCGCCTATCAATTAAGCATAGAGATACGGAACGTTGAGCTACGATTAGACTTGACGAGTGACAAATAAATCATTATTACAGCTGCAAAGACAGGAGCATATCTCAGAAGCAATATTGGAAAATATACTAAGCGCTCCTAAAGTGGTTGTAATCGCTTTATTATGGATTTGTTGAAGTTGTATTATCCTAATTTTTAAATGATCATTTTCCAAAAAGAAGAAAAATATAATAAAAATCCCCTGCGCAAATAATTCCACTGACTAGAACATTAGTCCATACTCGATCTCTCTAAAAATACCCACAGGAAAACGTAGACGATAAGAACCAAGTATGAAATAGGCTCAAGTTTTTTTGAAGTTAGCATCACGAGTAATATTGTTGCTTAGCTGAAATTTCTTGAATTGCATATATTATCTACTTCCTAAATTAACACTGTAGCATGTAGAAGAGTATGTAGAGTGAATTAATAGAAGTATATTATTTGTATTTAAAAGTCCCCATACGAAGTATTGTTTAATAATTTATTTATTTAGTATTTTCTTTTTATTGTTCAAGAGATAATTATAGTTGATTTATTATTGTAAATGAACTAATTTGTTTTGAGAATACTGGTTTTGTTGTTCGTCCTTTGAGAACAATCAACATGGGGCCCTTAATATATTTATTTCTGCCTATTGATATGAGGCTAATTAAATTTAACTAATAAACTCACACCCTTCTCCACTGAGCGGGGCAGTCTTGTTACCCAGTCTGTGGGGTAACAAATGTTTTCATATTTTTCGGTAATTATTTTTATGGAGTAGACTTATATTGTAGATAACTTATTTATTAATGTTTATAATTAAAAGTGTTTCCAATTCAATTCTCTTTTCCAGCGTATTAGGGAGAATAACTATTTTCCCACGTCTAAATTAAATCATTGGAATTGGGGTGTGTATTTTAAACTTATGTATTATGACATTAACTTCAATGCGATGATTTGTAATTCATCAAAGCGTCAAATTTATTTAACGCACCTACATAAATCCTAATTTAAATTAAATTTAATATATCAGCTTCAACTATAACACACCTGCAAATAAGAAATGTAGGTCTTTGAGAATGTAACATCGCGTGCTAATCGAAATTAAAACAAACTATTTCCCAAATAAATGCATCGATCCTGCTGCAAAGGGCCCTGAATTCTCTTGCATGCAATACCTTGATCCCACCGATAAAATAGTACACGAAAATACTATTTCAAGAAGGCGGTACATTTTTCAAGAAACACTTTACCCGCATTGTAACTCCAATGTTAGAATATTGAACGGTTTTTTTCTGAAATAAAGACGATCAAAAGCCTGAGAGAGCGGCTAAAATAATTAACAACTTCGAATCAGAAAGGTCATTTAATAATTACTGTTCACTGCGTATAATTGTTAAAGATCTACAGTTGAAGTATTTTTTTCTATTGCCTGATTTCGTTGAATAAACTAAGATCTGGATATTTGTCAAGGATAAGATAATTAATTTAAACATATTTAACATACAAATGAATAAAATAACGTTTCCCTGAGCAAAACCTAAAAAATCTACTAAATTCTTGTTGATTGTTGGGAGGGTTATCTATCGGTGATAGGGTCAAATTCAAGTAAACAGCAGTAATAGGTTTTGTCCTTCATAAATTTATTTATTGTTACGGAAATTCAACAACCAAATATGAAAATAGTAAATAACAGTGACAAAAAGTCTGTTAATTGAAAAACTCCGGCTACTACATAGATTCGTATTAAAGCTAGGAAATCTTCAGAGAACAAGATCTCCTCTTCTTTAACAGTGCTAGTTCGAAGTAAAAAAAAAAACACTAGTTATAAAAGGACTGATAACATAATCAAATCCGCTGCTTTGGAAAACTTGCTAGGGTTGTAAAAATCAGCAAAAGAAAAAAAAAAGTCAAAATCAGCCGATCGGACAAACCATAATTTAGGCGCTAAAAATGAAATGTCAACGTTAAAAAGAGTAGGAGAAACATTCGAGCAGGGAAAAACGAAGTAGAGGCAGTGGAAGAGGCGGATGAATGTCCAGCAGGTAGGTGCAGAATACCGATGATATAAAAAAAGCTAAATATGTGTAAATCCCAACTGTAAACATCGTAAAGCTCTGACAAAAATCGTTTACATGCTAATATACAAAAAAAAAATATTTTATTTTATATTGTCAACGCTCTTGATCCTTACATCTATATTACTGTTCATCTTTTCTACTTGAAAGTAAATTTATTTATTCATAAATATTAATACAGAATATTTGTCTACCATTCAGGAAAGGTGAATGGAATTATTTCCATCCCACATACAGAAATAAATCATTGGAAATAAAATGAAGCTATTAACAAAAAAAAAAAGTAATAAAAATTCAAATAAAGGACATTAAAATGCAGGATGCCTGGCGAATTGCTGTGGAACAAGAGGCAGTAGGATGGGCAAATGAAATTATGTTCTAACTGGCTCCTCACCGTCTGGAATTACAGGCAGCACCCAACCACAGCTAATTATAGCAAGAGCGATTCCCCAATTAGGTAGTCATCAGCCCTAGTCCCCGATTAGAGGGGATACTCCACATCGGCTGCCAATTAGTTTTTATAAGGAATCATCGACTTTTCATGATCAGCTTAATGAGTTCAATAATGGCAAATTTCATTTTACCCGCCAACAGCTCATCGTCAACATACAAATGATTTTATAACACTAGCTTCCTGAATTTCCTAGCTGGACAAATTTCAATTTGTCGAATGAATAGCTCACTTGTGGTATGTAAAATATAAGACTATTTCGAGGGGCGTAAGTTTAAAATTTTTCAAGCTCCATGGCAAAAACATTTTAAGAAACAGTCTTTTTAAATTTATTAGTGTTAAGCATTACATTTTCTGTTTTTTTTTTCTTTTCTTTTTGGGGCGTTTTGTGTTAATTGTTTCCTTCATATAAACGCCTCTAGTCTTTCTTTAACAAACTAAAGGTTCCTTTATACTATCGTTTAATGTCACAGCAGACGCACAAAATGCCACCTGTTTGTGAACAATCTTCAGCTTCCCGAGTTCCAACTGACGTCACAGGTTCCAAAACTGGGCACTTATTTTGTAATCTGTCATAGTATATCTTGTTTACTTTTACGTCTGCTTACCAGACCCACAAAGGCACAGTCGTTCTCTTATAAGTCCTCCTTCCCCTTAGTACCACTAAGCCAAGGCCAGGAAATCGTCAGGTTCACAGATAGCTACATGGGATTTAGACGCACGAGAGATGTGTATTTAGCACTCTAGCCAATTTGCTTTCGAGTTTCACCGCCTGGTCGTATGAGTTCCCTTGAGGATCCTCTTCTAAGGAAACATTACAATCACGACCTTCTTGTCCTTATTAAGCATAGCAATCAATACCTGTATCGTTAAAAAAAAACAGCAATATGTCCCTTATATTACCGACTCAACAAACTATATGCCCTCTCATAGTGTAACTGGAAATTAGAATCGTCTACTAAGAACATGGCGAAGTACTTTGGGATGTTATCCAATAGGAATGGGCCATATGATTCTTCCCATTTTTCCCCTCACAGTTCACAGCTGTTTAAACAAAAATCAAGATTATGGAGTTCTCATGTTGTTGCCGTAAATGACATACACCCACACCCTCACACAAATATCATACTTTGCTGCAGCGTGATAGGTGTAAAATCATGATTTTCAATGAACACCACCCTCATTGAACAAATATTAATCCAAATTCCAGGTTAGGGTTCAGTTTAATAATAAGAACCGATGTGAGATTCAAACCCAGAGAGAAAATGCTAAAAATAATATATACAAGTAATACGCAGTAGAGTTTAAATATTCAGCTTTATCAATATACGGCATACGGCCGTAAAGCGCATTTACATTATCTCGAGTATCCATACGTAGCAAGCAAAAAGATAAAGGAAATCAATATTGGCCTGTCACTTGCAGATAACATATGGAACAAAACCGGCTTTGGGCCTATACAGTTTACATTGGCAAAGAAATCTGATTAAAAAATATTGGTTAAAAATTCAGCTCTTATTTGCAATAGACGGTTCCATCACAAGTTCTATAAATTAATTCTATTCATTTATTCATTCATGAATAAATTTAAAGCCATTCGACCATTCTTGGATTTCTGACTACCGCGTAGCCAATGAACTTATGCTGTATTAATAATAGTATGGTGTGTGTGCACGCGCGTATATATACAGAAATAAATATAAAGGGAAATGGAGGGTGCCGGAACCACTTTTCTACTTTCGATAAGAACTATATATAACAAAATGTTCTAATACTACCTTAAAAACTGGTTCTAAACACCACCTGATTCCACACAGCGAGTAATTAACTAATTAACGCTAACTTGATACTATTAGTTCATGAATCACCAAGTAAGTAATTTAGTTATAAGTTAAACTCTTCCAATTAGCTAGCCAAGAAATATTTCGCCATTTCTAATGATTTATCAGAATGACATGAGACATGCACATGGATATGGAAATATATTTTAAGGAGGAGTAATACAAAAACATACATAACCACCCGATTGTTTCACTCATTAATATCTAAACTCCAGTTTTAATTAGCCAAACAAGAACAAACCCTAAATAATATGGAGGGTAACTGTGGGCTCTAGTTCAAACTGGTGATATCCACCACTTAAACTAAGCTGAATTGCCACGCGTGGGAAGGCACGCTAATAAGAGCACATTTCAGTAAATTATAAAAGAGGAGTGGCATTTAACGGATATTTGAATAAATAAGCGGGGAAAAAAACATTGAAATGGGTTGTTTTAAGAGATTTGAAACATTTTCCTAAAAATCACATCACGAGAAGAACAACTTTCAATAAAACTAATATGGTTTAAGGAAATCTGATAAAAACATAGTTTGTTAACAGAAAAAAAAGCACTCATTTGAAATATTTGTGAGATAATCATACAAAAATAAATGGGCTAGAGAGGGTCCCAGATTGGTTCCCTTTGGCCTATTATATAAGCGAGGTTTGTCATTTGCAGATGGATTAGTCCGGCCTGCGAGGGACGTTGATTAATAGGACTAGCAGACACAACTGCTGCGCCAAATGCCTTCCTTCACTACAATTTCACTGTCATTGAATCGATAACAATCATTATCAGCTACTTAAATACATATTTTATTCTGCGGCAGCAATCGAACAGATGTCAAAAGTAAAGGGATAGCGTGCATTAGAAAACAGATAAACAAAATGTTTATTAAATCAGCAAAGTTCATTTTCAACAGAAAAATAAAAAATATTTGTTGGCATTCGGACATCTGGTTTAATCTACGTCGATCAAACAAAGTACAACGTCAATCAAACAGAGAGTAAAATTCATTCAAATCAGACGTTACCCATCTTTCACGAAACAAATTGCAAAACAACAATTTTTTATTTAATTTCATGCTTTCATTTTCCCTGCTTCAATCTCCGTTTATATCTCACATTTATTTTTCATATATTACATCTCGCAACCTTCCTAATTGGGAAATGAAACTCTACAAACTAATCCTTTGCATCCAAAGGGAACCCTCTAGTGCTACGGCGTTGGTAGTGTAGCTAGAGTCCAACGTGAAATAGGCGTTCCTAACCTTGGTAAAGACCAAGGTAGATTCAAGATAGAGGCAAACCGGTGGCTGGTTTCCCGGACATAATGAAAGCCGAAAATCTACAGATGGTAACTCATTCCAGGCCCTCCTTGGTCAACGGGGATTGATCTTCTGGTAAATAAAACACTACTTAAAACTGATTGCGAATACCTCTCATAGGCAGGTTAAAGACCTCTGAGGTCAACAATACATTAAACATTTAAACTCCGTTCCGCACATCACATTAAACAAAATAAATTTTTTAATTTTATTTTGAGATTGTAACAATCATAGGATAATGAAAAACATGACACTAAATGTTTCAGCAAACGAGTTACAAGATCTGAAATTGGAAATACTTGATACATTTGCTTATGAAACTAGCCTTAAACCACAAAATCTCAATTTGGAAATTAACTTTGCTTAGAAAAAAAAGAAGAAAAAAAAGGAAGGAAACTTGTCAAATAGAAATATAACAAATAGTAAATATACTCCTGCGTCAAAAATCAATAATTCATTTATTGGATGTGCGGTAATTATGGGAGATACAGTCTTCACTGAATAAACTGTGTGTTTAAAGAGGAATGTTTTGGATTTGGGAAGCAATGCACAAGGTACAGCATCATACTAAGGAACACTTTCGTATAATTACTGACTCAATGAGTGTATTCAAAGCTATTAAATGCAATAACAAGTGCCCAATAATTAAAGATACAGAAAACAATATCTGGGATGGGAGCACCAAAAACACTTTTCCTCTCATTGTGGGATTCTGGGAATTGAAAAACAAAGGAAGCCAGCCAAATGACAGCCTTTCTAAACTAAGGCTACCATTCTGGAGTCGAAAAGAAAATTTAAAAAGAATTTTCTGAATTATTCGGAACTCCTTTACGAACTATATGAAATAAAAAAGGAAGCAACCAAATGGGTAGCCTCTTTCTAAAAAAAAAATAGAACAGGTTAATTTAACAGATCATCGAGGACACATCGAAATTTAATTTGGTGTAACTTGAAAAATGTCTGTCAATAACTAGAACCTACAAATTTATTAAATTTTCAGAAGCTCTCGTTGAGTTCAATCCTTAAATAATAACATGATTTTAATTTTCAAATTCCAAAAACGTTTACATGGGGACGAGGGAAATGGCTTTTTTCTGCCTCTAATCTAAGGATAGCATATCAAATGTTGAACATCACAAGCACCATAATTATTATACGCCAAAACTATGTTGGTTATATCGTTTCTTAAATTGTGTGGAAGTTTTGCAAACCACACAAACATTTTGGGGCACACCATTTTTATTTTTAGCTAACAAGTTTTTAAATTAAATAATACAGGAACAACTAGTATTTCTTAACAAAAAGTTCATTTAACGAGTTTGTTAACGTTACGGAAAAAAACGTTAGCATACCGCTAGATACGTCAGCATTTATACTTGGCAGTCATGTTTTTATCGCTATTTCCGCGACTCCTCTAAGTCTAGGTCACATGGCTCAAT
This sequence comes from Riptortus pedestris, assembly GCA_019009955.1. Taxonomy (NCBI): domain Eukaryota; kingdom Metazoa; phylum Arthropoda; class Insecta; order Hemiptera; family Alydidae; genus Riptortus; species Riptortus pedestris. The sequence continues at coordinate 211,106,085 of CM032228.1, read as the reverse complement.
GCACCCTGCAACTCCCCTCAACATTACGAAAACTTTGACTCAATGTAATATGTCTACTGGGCGGCTACCAGCTGGTAAAATAGTTTCATCCCCGCAGAAACATACGAATTGTTTATTTTAAATATCGTTTTTACTTATAAAAACAGAACTGGTTTAGCTAATTAAGTGATTTTGAGGCATATTTCGGTGGTTCAACAACATGAACCCGAAGTTTATTAATTCGTGTGGCAGGCTATAGCTCAATACGATCACACTGCAAGCAAAACAATTTGATTTGAATCCTGAAAGTGGCAAATACATTACATTGGTTTTGTAAAGCTGTTCGTTACTTAGAATCGTGCATAGCATAATAGACAAATATTGCAGAAACATTACACGGAAAAATTCTAATCCCACTAAGAGAATTGGAAGGTAGACATTCTTGTGAAATAATATTTTATATAACTCCAACAAGTATGGTGTGGTTATTGAGGAGTGTGGATTTTTAAGAATCAAATTTTGAAGTAAAAAAAAATGGATAACCGCATAAAATCAAATGGTGGATTGAATTTTTCGGCAATGTGACAAGGAGTGAAGAGAAATTAAGTTTTATAGTTGATAGTTACTGAGCTGAGAGAGAACAGAGACGGTTCGTTAAATTAAATAATGGGCATAGAGTGGGGGAGGAGAGAGAAAGAGAGAGAGAGAGAGAGAGAGAGAGAGAGAGAGAGAGAGAGAGAGAGAGAGAGAGAGAGAGAGAGAGAGATTTGAGTCCTAGACGATGTGTATCAAGTACACCACGTAAATCTAGATCGATCATTTGTACAGTTTCAGACCGTTCAAATTTGTCTACCAAATTGTACCCAGGAAAATAATTCTCACTGTAACGCACACGCCCACTCGAAAAGAATCAGCAAAGGCAGATAAAATTAAATAATCCGCGGCGGTAGGATCCAGTCAGTCAGAAGTCTGGTAGAGCACGAAATTAGTTTATTAGAATGGGAAGCAACATGACTGTAAAAGAAAACCTTAATTAATTTTTGGTTTGTTCTTTAAACCAATTTTAATTTGAGATTTGATTTGAGATTAAAATGCTATTAAAACACTGATATGAAAACTTAAAGGAGATCGTTAAGATAAGAAGATTAATAAGTATAACAAGGATTGAGGTCAAAGCAGTCATAACACGAAGAAAGGAAGGAGGGCTTGGAAAATGTTTTTTGTCTAAATAAGTTCCAAGGAATTCTACGAGAAGGAAATTTAAAATTTTAAGTATGAAGTTGGGGTTTGTATTCAGAATTTTTACTTTCGGCAAGCAGCTGATAAGAAGCGTTGGAGGTCAAATAGCATGCCATTACCCACGGGGCTTGTCAGCGATAAGTTTGGAGAATAATGAGATCTTATTATTAATGAGTTGAAGGGACCACAGAACTAACTTAAGTAGGTCATGACAGAAAAAAAGGAGGGAGAAGAGAATAACTTCAGAACAGACTTCAAATTACTTTCTCCAAAGAAAAGGCTCCAGAAAATTGATGTACAATCTTGGAACAAGAAAGAAATTATGAGGAAATGCCTAGCCATTTAAGTAACTTGATGTTTCTAAGGTTTATAAAAAAAAAAACACCCAAAGAGTTGATACCAGAAAGAACAATGCCGACTACGCTACTCACGAAAAAGAAGGTTTTAGTCACATTTCCACCAAAACGTCAATATATAGAACATCAAGGGATCAACTACATCGTCGGTAGGATACGTTCACTTCCAAGAGCGTTGAACATGATATTAAATCTATGATTTGTTATATAACCTAATGCTTTTTGAGTTAGAATAAATGTACTTTTTGCACTGTTAACATTGTGGTTCTCAATATCTTACATTGGTGATGCGGAATAACGAAATCAAAACGTCGAGAAGATAGTTTCAAGGAAGAAACATGAAATCAGGGAATATTTAATTCCCGAATTGATGTCTTCGTCCCGGAAACTGAGGAATAGGATTATTACTGATTTGAGTTAGAACTGGATCGTGAAGAGGAGTGGAGTAGTCTCCTACGTGGTGAGAGGTGACGGTAAGGGACATTGACGGCAGGCGGAAAAACTTCGTTGCAGGACTGTCGCTGTCTAGTGGGGTAGGAGTGTTGGATGTTATATTAAATCATATGTTTTGTTATACATAACCTAAAGGTGTTGCACGAGGTATTAAGTCACATATGTTTTATTATATATAACGTTATGTTTTTTGTGTCAGAAAAAATGTTGTTTTTCTACTGCTTACATTGTGGTTCAATATCATACAAAATGGACCTCTCCTCTGTTCATGTGCAACTGTTATATGTTTACAGCGAGTAAATGTAACATGAATGTGTTCCTAGCAACATATGTTAATGATTATAACTCATCACTATATGTCATCTTGCACGATCGAAGTTGGCTGGTATTGCAAATATTTGCAAAATTGCTTTGTTTATTAATTTTTTCACTTTTTAGAATTTATGGTTTACCTTTTACATTTTTTTGCCCAAAATATTATATATTCTAAAAATTATTGTGTACCATATTTTAGAAAAGGAAGTAAAAATCATATTATTGGACGTTTATGCGGTTCCGAGGATAGGTCAGCATTTCCTAGTCCTACTTAGATTTAGTGTCTGCCGACTCTCTGATGAAAAACGTTCTTATTTTTTATATTAGTGCAATATGGCTACCTCGAACAAGGCGCACTTGTTGCCTAGCGTCTTTGGAATGTAAGTATAAGGGCCGCTCCATCAAAGAGCACACTCAGTATTCCCAGATTTTTTTTAAAGAATCAATTGAATCACTAACATTCTTGAATAATAATACTTTTAAGACTGTTAAACCAGACAAGATATTATTTAAGTAGTAACTACAAGTAGTAAATACAAACTTGCTACTAACCATTAAGACTAATCATAACTGTTTTGGGCATTGAAAGCAAAGGCAGTGATCATATTCTATTACCACTATGGGAGTCATTTTAAGCAGACCAGAAAAATTGGATAATACAGTAAGTAACTGTTTCCATTTATCTATCGATGAGTGTTAAAAATAAACTCCATTTTTAGGTTAACAAATTGAGAGCACACACGAAGAAATAATGGTAGGTGAATATTGTTACCAGATAATACATTTTCATATTGATGTATCCGAGTTGGGCCAAAGTTAGTATTTCTAACTATTAGAACAGAGGGGTGGGGGAGTGGATAAGGAACTCGTGAGACGGAGCGGGACACATTATAGATCCATGGGGATGATCTCGGGACCCTCAGGATAAAGGAGTGGGAGGACCATGAGATTTGGCCTGCTGCCCTATAATAAAATCAATATTCCACAACCGCGGAGACCTGCTCCACCCCGACCAGAAGCGTCAAACAGCGCTGGATTGATCACATAGGACGGATCCACTGGAGTAACGATGAACAAACATCTACGGCTAAACGGTAGCACTGTCGAAGGATATCAATTATGGAAGAACCACAGTTTAAGGACTGTTATTACTGCTTGGCTTTGTTTGTTCAAACTACTGCCTCGATATCTAACAAAGATAACAGCTAAAAATCTATAAAACATAAATGAAAAACATATCTTCACACTAAGTATGAAACCTCCAAAAGAAACATATGAGTTTCATAGTCAGGGTGGCGATTGAGTAAATATTAATATTCTACAACAATGTGACTAGCATGAATCAGCAAACGTACAAACTGACAAAATAGTTATTTAAACATACACACACTGACATGTATATGTTAATTCTTAATTTATGAATATGAAATTAGAATATTTAATAGTGGATAATATGAGCTGTCGGAATTAAGAGCGTTGGATAATAAAAGGGAAGGTGAAAAATAATAGGTCATGGAGTATAAAAGACAGGGAGAAAAAAAATGTCATTATCTGGCACACCTAAAGAGTAAGTGAAATACAAGGAAAATGCAAAAATAAATAAATGTGTTACCTGAATGCAGATCGCGAATTAGAAAACAAGGATGATAATAGGCTACAAATGAGATGGGTATGAGTATAAATAAGGAGGTTTAGGAAATATAGAAAGTCTCGTAGCTGCTATACATACACAAACAGTAATAATCTTGATTTCACTTGGATCACACTTAGAACGGAATGAGGGCAAAATCCGACAGGAAGTAGCATTCCTAAAAGGAATATGTAGAGATAAACTCCAGGAACGCAAGGCAGAGGATACCAGGGAAAGAGAAGGGGCTGAGTTCATTTCTGACTCGATCCGACCTAGCTTTGTGACGGGAAGTAATTTAATTTCACAATAATGTACAGTTACGAATAACAACAAAACGTGAGTAAGGCTGAAATTTCACAAGCTTATATTGTTTTGAAACTTCGAACGAGGATGAAAGAAAACGAATAATATGGCAGTTTAATTAAATTGGGAAAAGGGAAAGTACGTCCTGGGGCTTGTCACAGTATTGTCTAATTGTCTATGATAAAAAGGCGTTCTCGAGCCGTTGATGACAATGAAGCATCCTATGCCCTCGTAGCCTCAAATGGTTAATGTATCCGCGCTGATCGAGATGGTTGGACGATGTTAAAGCCGTGTGTGAACAGTATCCACACAGTTGCCAGGAATATCGGTGAAAATCCTACAAAATATGCAGGAATCATTAACAGTTACAGGAGGAAGCCCCTCAGGACAGGAAGGGGAAACAAACATTCCAATGAACCGGAACTCCCAAATGAAATATAAAATAGGGTTTATAGGGAGACCCTTATAATCAATGAAATGCCGCACGCAACGCTATTCCCTTTATGACTTCTGCAGGGCATATTTGTCTGAGTTTCATTATTAAGAGGGGGGGGGGCGCTATATGAAAGAAGAAAAAAATCCCTAGAAAACTTTTCTGTGCTTCCTTACGGAATAGGGGAATACGGGATATAGTTAAAAAGGAAACATCTTGTGATTATTCTTCGAATAATGTTATGACAAGCGAATTGAAAGAGATAAGCATAGGAAAGTAACTACATCTATAAAGATCAGATACGGTTTACAAGCTTCAAAGACATTTCGGAAAATAACAATACAAAAGGATAATATCGAAATCACTGCAATGGATTGTCAACATAAAATTGAATATAATCAATATCACCACAAATTACGCTTATTCTACTTAATGTTAATGTTATTGCGGTACTCAAAATCTGCGGTCCACAGTTAGGATAAATCCCTCCAGAAAAGGAAATGGTGACGTTGCTTAATCACAGTTGTATGGGTGGGTAAAAAACTACTGTACCTTAGAGTTATAACAATCAGTTTTGAAGACCACAGTGCTAACATCATAAATTAAATTAAATTATTTATTAACGTCCACTTTTTGCAACTAAGGCTAATTGGGACGGATTTTCTACAGGTTACCACCCTTTTCTAGCAAGGGTGGGACTAAGAATTTTATTTCATGAATTCTGTCTCTAAATAAATTCCTGTTGCCCATGCGGGAATCGAACTCGCCACTATAGGTTTACCATAACATTATTGAGCATTGAAACAGGGAAGAAGAGAACGATGATATATATCATCGCAGGCGGCACTAAATTTCCAAAACACGTTCATGGCAAACAAGAGGTTAAGAACTTCATGCATGGGACTTGTTATTAGTAACATACTGTGCCACTTTCAAGCCAATACACTTCTATTTCCTCAATTACGGTATTCATATTTGCAACACATTGGCTTCCTTGATATACATTTGAATATGAAAATTCTTGAAAAATAAATAGATATTTTAAGCCATAGATAAAATATATCTGGACTGCTTGGATGGCGGTAAGGCAGGGAGAGCCACCAATAGTAGATTCTTGCCGAGGGATTTAGGGGGATTTGGGGAGGCCGTAGAATAAACGTGGATCCGCCGCGTTCTGAATTAAAGGCAAACAGCAGGGCCGTGTACTATCAGGGCGACAGTCAATAACTGACAGTGATATGTGTCTAAGCAGCCAATAACCAACCAGTTTTCACAGATCCCACGCTTTAACAACTCAAGCCACCAATCACAAAGGGATGTGTCACAATTCAAGATTTATACTAGACACAAATACTCCTATAACAAAAGTAACGCCGGACAAAATTCTAAGATATTTACAATCGATAGAAAAAACTTATATATGAAAGTAAATATTACCATTTTATCCCACAAGATTTTTTAAAATTCAAGAACCATACATAAATCATTTATTAGTTAACTACAATATCATACAGAATTAAATCCTATAAGTAATATAAACATAATTTCTTAAAGAATTTCCCAGTTACCGATTAACATAGAAATACTTATCGGTCTAGTCCTCTTAAACTCCATTGAGCTATTAATTCACGAACTGAATACTACAAATGTTTAATTATTACATTCAAAGGTTACAGTTATAGTAGAAAAATAACCACCCCTAGGTTACCCAGACATAGCCACCCCTAAGTTACAGTTATGGTTTGAAAAATGCCCGAATCTAGAGAATGTAATAGATAAAGGTTATTCGGAACACAGTTTTATGGCTCCTCATATTTATTTTTAAAAACGCTTAGCGCTTTCTGGAATTTACATTCCCATCATCAGAGCTACAAACAATAAAGTAAAATAAATAAGGACTTTGGTCTAAAACTATTTTAAAAACAGTAATAGTTCTAGGCAAACCCGACGATTGTTTACACTTTTCATTAATAATAACTGCATATTGAGAAAAAATCAATTCGCCGTTTAACGCAAGCTACTTTCAAGTGGGAATGACCCCTGAGACAGAGGAATGAAATTTGATACATAAGAAAGGTCATTTAAACGCTTGCGAATTGGACCGCATATATGAATTCTTTTACAAATGTATGTACCATTTTATAAGACTATCTGAGAGTTTTGCAGATATTTGACGTTTGCTTGTCGAAGCTTGAATTACAGTAAAATAATCTTGAATGTTGAAAATAAATATAAAATGTAGTTAAACATATATTCATGACTATTCGGCTCACTTGAACTAGCGTGCCTTCTGGTCAATCAAAGTTCTTTCCCAACAATACTCCAGAGCTCATTCATAGAAAAAGAAAAAATCGGCCTAAACGGCAAATAGGCTTTTTTTCCTTACTAAAGTTTGTATTAAAGCAAAAAAATAATAATTCAGAGAGATTATCTATAATTAATATAAAGTTCCATTTGACACCTCAGACCACAGAAAGAGTAGCCACACTCACCAAACGGAACACCGTTCTAAAGCTAACTAAGAGAATAAATATTTATAAATAAAGTTGTAGCCGATGGTTAATTGTTTGAGAGAGCGTAAAGGGTGCCAGCTGGCATTAGGGGTTTATAAGGTCAGAAGTCAGGGACACTGCAACCCTCCCCCGTCTGGATAGAGTACAACCCAATAGCCTCTTAAATGGAACTGGCTAGCTCTAAGTACACTGGCCGGGGTAATAGTATAAACCAGTATCGAACCATGCGTTACCGCTGTATTACAGTTACTCCGTAATAGTACATGCTGGCAACGACAATAATAAGGAAAACACAAAGTAAAAAGGAATTTATTTAAATAGGAAATTATTTTACTACCAAAGCAAGAGCATCAAAACCTTCTTTACAATGGCATATATCAATAATCTACCAACTCATCAGTGGCTGTACTCGGCTAAAATGATCAATGACTGAATATATATTTCATTTATAAGGGATTGTCAGTATAGACGAAATTAAGAATCTATCTACCGAGAAGAATATATTACCGAAGTAATTGGGCCCCCAGAAGTTAAAGTTTTACGCAGGATGAGTATTGAAAATACAACAGTAGGCAATAGTTATAAACTATTAACATGTAATGCCCCTTTAACTATGACGACAACCTGAAATTACGCAAGAGAACATACAATGAATTATAGAAATAGTACTATGGACAAATACAAAAGAAAAGAAATATATTATGGAAAATCCATAAGCTAATGGTTCATCATCATCTTCAAACATGTTTTCTGTAGGTAGTGTTCTTGGTTATCTGGAACCCTAGTGTGAAGGAAGATTCATGTTCCACCAGCAAACATTATTATACACGACGAAACCCTCACAAGTTTTAAGACGAAAACCTTGTGGGACTGTTGCAGCGCGATATTATTTGGATTATAATATATTTCTATCGAATTTAGACATAGTAATATTAGCAAACCAATTCCAAATGCTAGCGCGTGAAAATGTACTGGAAATGGGCAGAATGAGTTTAAAAATTGTAGTTTTCGTGTTTTGGTATATAAAGATTCAAATAAGGATTCGTTTAAAATAATTTGACCATCTGCACTATATTAGTCATTCAAAAAGACGAACGTAGAATAGCCAAATAAATAAGGTTGAAAATCTAGATGTGATATGTTTGCTAGTACTAGAAGTTTACACAAAGGAAAAAGAAGAGTATACATCTATAGAGATCAGCCAGATCCCTGATGAGTGGCACAAAAGAGGGTTGTGGCTGGATAAACTCCCAACACCTTTCTGGACCCCAGCGACACCCCCACCCCACTACCCTCAGCGGCGTAAAATATTCGACAAAAGATTTTGATTAGGGAATAGGAAAGGGGCTTTCCCAGGATGGGGGAACCGCAGGCTGCAATCAAGGGCCCGACAGACCTACTTCTGAGCCCACTTACATTTGCAATGCTAGCGAACCTCAAGAGTGCCCTGATCCGGAGGGGTTAGCCACTTTGAATCTGAAAGGAACTCACAACTAACCCCAGCCCTCCTAGGGAACTTTCAAAATAATTCTTCCCTTTTCACCAAAATCAAGATAAAGGACTTATTTGTATTATTCAACACGGCACGTTCCAAATGGTTTTTTTATGTTTGCTTCGTTCTCCAACAATAAAGTGAAAGAAAACGAAAAATAGTGCCATTGTGTTGATACAAATGAAAGTTCTTAGTTTAAAGTTTTATTAATTATAGTTACATGTTGTATAATAAGTACCACGTATTTCATAAAAATATTAATACTTTAATATTCATGTACGGCGGTTGTTGTCTAGGCTATAATCAGCAGGCACTGACGATGGAGCTCTGACTCCAAAAGTGCACTTTGCATAAAATTAAAAACAATAGTAGAGAACAAGGCTTTTTAATTGATCCTTATCAATTGGTTCCTCTACCATCCAGCATACTCCACAGATAATATTCATGAACATCATGTTCCAACTATAGCGATTAACACTTAGTAAGTATTGATGCACCCTAGTATCATTAAACTTGAAACTTTATAGCATAAAACATCATATTCCAAAAATATTACTACATTATACACAATGTAACATCAACAATATATAGATTTGAAGGTATTAAAATTTGAAATTATGAATCGCTAATATTCAATCACGCTTTCCCCACTAGTCTTTATCAGAGACAATAGCAGGAACCAAATTCCTTAACCGCCTCACACATACATTACAAAGGAGAAGGTAAAGTTTGTGGATGTACCTATTAATAATGATAAGAAGTCTAAAGTACAAATTCAACCTCCAATTCAGAAGGATAGAAAGTCAAAGTGGAACAACAATAAAATCCTTGTCAGGGATAAGAGAGCATTAAAATAATACGAAAGAATAAAGAATCTTTTAAATCATCTTAATTTTATAAAGACTGCATTAGTTTTATATATATATATATATATATATATGCAATGAAAACAAGAGCAATTAAAGGCAAATTTTACTGTTCGTGGGATTGATAGAAATCCCAATGGACGTTTAAAAAAGGCGGATGGTTAAGGGTAGTAATTGGATTGTTGGCACGCAGAAGAGAAAGTGCGTAATAGCTATTGATTTAGATACGACATTCCTGAGAAACAAATGTTTTATTCAACGAGACTCCAAGCTCAATGTACCGGACAATGACCTAAATCTATTGGAGCTTTATTTAGCCTCTAGAAAATAATCCCTTCTTGTCTCCCATACAAACTGTTTTCAAAAGAAACAGAAAACATGTCCCTTACACAAAAACATTGAAGAGAGATAATATTTTTCTTATAAATGGATCATAAATAAAAAGAGAGGTATCATGAAAATTGGAAAATGACGATTATCATTGATATAAACATACAAAATACAGGAGATGGTTAACCGTGGATGAGCGATGGGAGAGATCGGCTGGGTTCGGTAAAAAAAAAACACAATTGGGCCAAAGTATTTATTAATTAATTTGTGCTTATGGGATTATTAATTAACTGAATAATAAACACATTTTGCCCAATTGTGTACTCAATTTTATGTTTTTTGACCAAGAGCGATTTTATGTTGTTTGTCTCTCTCTATAAAGCACAGTTAATAACTCATGTATAAAACATTATTTATTGTTCTATATGCTGTAGTATGACTTCAAAAAATTAATTAAATAACACCTTTAAAACTTAATATGGTTTGTAAAGCAGTATTAGGACCAGCAAATAATTAACAGAAACCCAGAAGAAAGGTTAAAAAAAACAATATTCGACATAACACTAGTACTATGGAACATTCCAACAGAAGAATATAAAACAAAATTATGCATATGAAGTAGGCATGATATTCATAAACTTTATACTAAGGAAAATCCTTTGAGTATTATTTTCCATGACGACTGCTGTAAAAACATGCAAATAAAGTAATAAACAATTTTATTCACAGAATTTTAATAGAAACTGCAATTAATATGGTAATAAGTGCATGCAGTAGACGTACTTTTTTATTAGAAATTAAAAGTGTGTTGTAAAACAATCAATGTAGTTAGAAAAATATAGCAATAATTACCTCAAAATCAAAATAACTGTAACTCCAAAACTTACCTGAAATAAAAACAAATAATTAATTAAGATGTTAAGTAATAACAAAGGAAATAAAGTTCATATGCAATAAACTACTAAATACAGAATACAGAAGATGCTCTCAAAAATAAGAAGAGGAAATTAATATAGAGTATAATAAATGAAAGCCATTTAAAAGTAATTAACAAAAAAAAGAAAACACAACTTCAGAAGTCGAAGGCCCCCGAAAGTAAGTATTTTCAACAAGTACATTCAACAAGCTCTATAGAATAGTGAGCGGTAGGAGGAATGTGTGCCAGTTTATTAAAATGCATATTACTCAGTATACTATTATTTCAGTGCAATATAAAAACATTTGTACAAATGCAAAATATTGAATATGAAAAAAATTATTTTTCTTCTTCAATCTTCAGCAGCTATTTATGAAAGATAATTTTAAGAAGAAACTCCTTAACACTTTGATACAGCAGTATTTAGAATTTGTGAATTGAAATTCAGGATTTTTGCCTAGTGATTTTCTAACCAATCAATATATTCGATAAAGAATAATTTAAGCTATTGTCACGCGTATCGGTGAAGATTGTAGTCACTGATAGCCATGACATCTGTATTATTTATATTGGATGTACCAACATTTTATTTGAATGGTTTAAGCTGTTATACACTCCATTCTAGGTTCTATTATGGAGGGTAGTGGAATGACTGTTCCAGACAATTATTATAAGTTATTTATTCTAAGGATATTGACAACATAAGAAATGCGAACACCACTGATAGTAATAAGTATTTAGCCCTGTTAATAGAAGAAGAAAAACAATTTATTAAAGAATTAAATGTGGCTGCTCACCAATGGTGAGCTACTGACTACACGGCTAAGTCATCAATCACATGACAAAAATAAATAAATAAAATAAAAGTAAATGTTATTGAAATAAAAGCTGAGTTAAAATAAAAGTAATCATTATAAGTCAAATAATCGGGCGCGTCTTCGATATGTATAGATGTTCTCGTCCTCTATCAGTAATTTGTTAGTCATGCTGTCCAGGCTTTAACGATTTAATAAAGATTAGTATGGTTTGTCATTGTCAGGACATTTAAATAAGACTGATTCCTTAAGAAATATTAACCTATGCAAGGCTGGTTATAGTCTTAGAAGCGTCCTTCTAAAAAGCAGTAAGCCTATTTGTTTGTCTTAAAATGATCTGAATGCTGCCTTATTACAATATTTAACGAGTGGTATTGTTTTTTAAATTAAAAAAATTAAAGTTTATTGTCTGAGCAGTAAATTGCGGGTATATTGTTATATTTGGTATATCCCTTGAGCAATATTGAATATCCATTAGGATTTAGTTGTTCGACACTTTACCTCGGACAGGAAGTGCACAAAAAGTGACGATACCTCCCGCAAATAATCCAGTAGCAATAGATCACAGCAAAAAAACTTCATCTTAGTTATTGAAAAAGAACAAACAAGCCATCCTCATGCGATCGAAACGAAATATCGAAAGATCCTTTATACCTTATTTTATATGTAAGTTATTATTGATGTTTACGGCAGAGATAGAAAAAAAAACGAACCACGCTCTGTTCTTTTTTAAGGATTACACATCACTGAAAAAAAAAGATGAAAGGAAAAAACCAAGGTTACTAAAAATAACACCCACCAAATCCCCTCTCCACTCTTTCCATATCTTGAAACGTGTAAAATATCTCTTGTTATTTAGGAAGCAATTCCGCATGAACTGTCTGGAGGAAGAGCTATTATGGAGGGAGTGTAATCCCAGACGTCCCTCCACACTTCCAGAGTCATTGAAATTAAGTTTTTATAGTTCTAGGCACCCAGAATTCTCTAGTCCGCAGGTCGTTGGAACGCTACAATGTCACAAGTGATAAACAAGAAACATTACTGCTACCGTCCTGTTTAATTAAATTACCTTCCACTGTGGGGCCATTAAATGCTTTATTTGAAAATGAAGCATTTTGAAGAAATCAAATAAATTGATGATTGGATTGCTTTCAGTAAGAAAAATTAGAATAAAAAAAAATGACAATAATTTCTCTTTGCCATTTTCAAGACTTAAACCCACTATGAAATTATTATATCAGTATGTAAGTGAAGAATTTGTGAGGAAAAACTTTTAATCATAGGAAAAATTTTGATATAGTAAAAAATATGATGAGCGGAACGGCAAATAAATCCTGAGAATATTCTAACTACAAAATAACAACTTAAGCAATTATTAATTAATGAGTTCATAATAAATATTTAATTTTTTTTAATAGCTATACCAAACGTAATTTTTAAGAGCTAGGCCAAACAACCCAAATATTACGCTTTCACGGTACTTCAAAATATAGTTTCAAACACTTGAACTTCGTTATTTCGTCTATACAGGAACTTGAGGTCGAGTTCCTTCAGACTTATTTTACTACAGTTTATTTGGAAGAATGGCCCGTTCATTCTGGTACTAAACATTCGGTGTATTAATTAAACAAGACTACAAAGTGACACGTATTACATTTAAAAAATTACACAATTAATATGGAACTTTACTACAACAGAGTTATTTCTCTGACATTACCTGTACGTGCTACACAATATTTATAGTTATTATTTATTTATTAACGTCCACTTTTTGCAACTTCGGCTAATCGGGACAATATTTATAGTCCAATGTAATAATAGGAATGCTTTTCCAATATCTGGGAAACCGATTTTAATTTTTAATCGTTTTTCTTATTCGTAAACGGCAAAGGTCTACAAAATGATACAGGGGCACACATACTGAAATGACCATAAGAGCTGAGGAATACAGGACAATTACTTAACAGCTGGACGAGGCTGAAGTATAAAGTGAGAAGGTAACTGGGCGAAGATAGGGACAGAGCTGGCGAAATTGGAGGCGATTAAGAGAAAATTGATGCCCTCCCTGAAGCTGATGTACTCCCAAACACCCCCGCGACTGGGGAATTTACTTCGAATCGGCCCCAATTCCTGGGCAGATATACTGCCCTTCTGGGCCGCGGGACAGCCCAGAACACCAATCCCGATCCCTATAAGCTGCGGGAGTCGGTTTGTAATTAATGTCTCTAGGGGAATTCCTCTCTGTCCTCGCTAAGCCCCTACTGACGAAATAGCCATTAGCAAATTCCTAAAGCAGAGTGTTATTGCACTGTCACGCATGAAGTATAGCTCATAAATCCCTACGGCTCAGGCAGAGTTTCTATAGGAGCAACGATTCTTTCATTAAATATATATCTGATAAGAGAACTCTTAGTGCTAGACATTAATTGTTATCAATATCAATAAATCTACGGCAATAATAATAACTGACCGAGGGCGAGGGACTGTCAGACAGCTTACGAGACTTGAGACATATGAAGACGTTCTCTGATGATCATATCAGGTTTGGTGCACTCAGGTCACTTTTAGTTTACGTAAATATTCCATGTCGTCACAATGCAATCAAAGACGATGAAATAAAATGCCGTTGTCAACAAATAAAAGTAAATTTAATTTTCAACGACTTCATTCTATGCGACATATTCATACGACAAACGGTTAAGTTGACACCAGTGTTTTAGCGGAGTTTCTTAAGAAAATAAAGGCATTGGTTTTGTTTACATGGCAAAAAGTTCTTCTAATCTTCAAAAATATTACTAATGTGCGAATGTTACTACTTTTCCTCACTTCAAAACAAATATAATTACTTTTTAATGTGGTTTCATTTAACTTCCTTCAAGTTCCCTCAAAATAGACTCTTTTATATTTCCAGATTGTGTCGGGCCACAGCCAACAGTTTAAGGACTATCATTTGAAATCAATTCAATCCCAAAGACCGCTAATTCCGTAGCTCCTGCTAAGCCTGACGTTTTTATATGCAAACACATTGAGACACACATTTTAGAAAACAAGGAAATCATGGCTGAAAAATATCAGAGAATCACAATTTTCATTCAAAGAGAACAATCGCCTTTTTGGAGGGGGAATATAGAATTGTATTCGTTTTAGGAAAATTTGGATTAGACAGCAAAGTTCATTGCGCGGATTGATGAATGCTTCTCAATAGTACATAAATAGTATACCAGGGCTTCAAAATAATTAAATAATTGAAAATTAAAATAGAATACTAACAGAACCAAAGAGACATAACTTGATTTCAAACTTGGGCAACCCTAGGAAAATATAGAAGTTCGCACAGTTTCTACAAAAAGGATTTCATACATAAAAAGGATAATATTTCTACGAGGAGAGCTGTCAAGGAATAGGGCTGAAGTAAATGAAGTTGACAGAACTGGAGCGGGAATCACAAAGAGAGTGAGAGAGCCAGAGTAATGTAGGGTTAGCTAAAGAAATTAGATGGATGAGAATCTAGACAAGGAAGAAGAATTGATTTGAATTTCTGAGGCAGTCAGCTCGAGCGAGGGTTCTTAACAGCCAGCAAAAACCCTAATAGAAAAGGTTTAAAAAAAAAATTACTTCCAAACCATTTCAAGAAAATAAATTAAGGAACCTATTTTTTTGTAGTGAGACGAAAAGACCACCTTTCCTAATAAATGAAAATACATATAAATCTAATTTTGATGCTTTTCGTGGTATTCTGTGACGTACTTTATAATATCTAAGTAATTGCTGAGAAAGTTGATTAAAATATCTGAAAGATGATATAGAATTTTTTTTTCTATTTTCTTTTTTAAAAAGAGTAAGAAAGGTTTTCATTGCTAACCGCATTATACTGTTTATCCCCAAATTACTCCGCCTTCAGTTTCTTAACTATGATTTAATATATGTTGTTTATTAACGTCTTTATGGGACTAATCAGGAGAAGGGTTATCATCGAGTTAACGACCTTCTCTACCAAAGGAGATCTTGCCTACCGCGTTCATCACTAAATAAATTTCTATTAACCATGCGGTAATCGCAGCCGCTAGATGTAGCAAATGCATGCAGATGAACGTCTTAATACACACGGCTAACCTAAGCCCTTTGATATCTTATAATAGATTTTTATTATTATTTCGAAGGTTCCATAGAATTTGTAGCGGTTCAGGGTCATGCGATAGTGTTGCCCCTTAGTTACCCCTGTGATTGACCTATATCCCTTCTAAAAAAAATGTCTGACCAGCTGAGTTACTAGAGTTGTACAGTAGAAACACGTATTCGTTGTTGTTATCTGAACATCACCACGAACTGCAACAGCCGACCATCGAGCCAGCACAACAGCCAGGATCAACCGCAAGGAAGTTTAATGTGCCAGTGTCGGAAGTAAAAACACTTACTTTATGTAGATACTGGCCAGCAAGAACGCTTCACTTTAACCCCCGATAACCTATAAAGCGTCGTTGACGAACTATTATTTTTATTTTATTTTTCAGTGTTTATAATTTTGAAGATTTTTGTTCAATAAGGATCAGAATATATTAATATTTATTTTTTAGAGTCAAGACTTTGTTTTATTATAGGGTATAATAACACCCCCTAAATACTTAAATAAGTCCTATAAACTCACAAAGAATTAAGTCGGAAATGTAAACATTTTCTGCAAAATTAAGGTTGGGTTTTAGCACCAAGTAGCTTGAATTTTTAAGCGCGGGTGCACCTGTTTTAGAGTATAGGAATCTTCACTGCAAAGTATAAGAGTTTCAATATGGACTAACGTCAACTCTAAACGCTATTTTCAGTTATAGTTTCAGTTTTGGAAACAAATGTTAAATGTTATTTATTAACGTCCACTTTCTGGTACTAAGACTAATTGGAACAGGCTATATTTAGGTTACCGCCCTTTTCTAGCCAGGGTGGGACTGAGGTTTTTATTTAGTGAGTTCGTCACTGAATAAATTCCTATTGTTCACATGAGAATTGAACTGACAGCTCTCGGTTTACCAACGTTATTAAGAACAACGCCTTAAAACACACAACGTACCTGAGTCCCTATTTTGATGGATACCTCCAAAAAATTTTTTTTTTTTAATAAAAAAAAAAAAAAAAAAAAAAAAAGGAACACGACATTGTATTCATTGTCAGCCTTAGATTTCTTAAACTGAATCGCAATAAACTATAAAACGTTATATTTAGACATTAAATTAATTGCCAATAAAAACTAATGTGGACTTAAGGTCGTCAATAGAAAGCACAAGAACATTTCTTTAAACACATGGGGAATATGGATGAGGGAAGAATTCCCATGGAGACGTTCCCTACAAAGCTGCCATAAAAAACCCTCCCTTGAAATGTAGACCGCGTTCACCAGGGGCTTCAAGACATATTCGGGACCACAAGTAGAAGGGCGAGGTAGATGAGATGTACAGCCAGAAGGAGGTAAGAATGTCATAATCAATATTTAGTAAAGCCGCAATGGGGAAAGGGCTTACCTGAGTTATGACGACAATAAAGGCGCGATTCGCCGCCAGGGATAACAAGAGGTACTCCCCAACCATCTCTATATTTCTGCGAGTCCCCAGCAGGCACGCATACCTCATCCCTTACTACAGCCCTAATTCTACAATACAGCATAATTGGAAAATCCCTTTTACAAACTGCCTACTCCACACAACTTTCAGCCGGTTTTAATTTTCACCGCGGTTTAGAAATAAACCACTTGGGGATGAGCATAGTCTTCATTAACTTCCTCTACTCGCATTGCACAACATGTATCGTATAGAACTTACACTTCTACACTAAGCTTTCGCAAATAAAGTGCAATATTGATATAGGCTAACGTTTGCTGGAATGACTACGTCTATATTGGAAAAAAAATATATAACATCTGATATAATCGATTTTATACATAGAAAGGATCCACTTTAGGATACCAAGAAGGAGACAGTCAATAAATTACTAAAAAAAACCACCCTTTGTTACAAATAAAATTCTTGCAATATGCTAGAAATTTATTGTCTTTTAATTAATAAATACAAGGAAAGTGTTTGGATTCACATTAACTTATTAACCATGTTTTCTTTTTTCTGAAGACGTTATTTGTTTTCTTCCTGTAGTACCTTTAATCGTTAATTTAAATGAAATATATTCCTTCTATTTCAATACAAAACGCGAGCCCTAAACGCATATTTTTATGTCAACTTTAAATCAATTACGACGATTCTCCAATATATACTTCCTCCCAATTTACACTTTATTATATATATATTCTGTGTTTAAATTTCTTCTTTTTAAAAGTTCCATTACAAAATAAGAAGATAGGATAAATGGTAGAAATGGATTATCAATTCATATAATAATTCTTCCACGATAAGCATACACGGAACCGAAACTAACCGTATTAAATTTAAATTCAATTACATTTAACTGAAAAAAAAACAAACAAACGAATCTATTGATCTTTAACGGTGATTGATTTATTCCTGGAAGCTATAAGTTTATAGTGGAATGTGTTATTGTTAGTCCAATAGAAATATAAGAATATAAATAATTCAATAGTTAAAAATATATTTAATAACAAAGGTGCCCTACAATATATATGAAATTTTATAACCAGGGTAGAAATTAACAGCAAAGACTATAATGAATTTTGGGTTTAATTTTGCCACAGCAGTTTTTTATTCCAGCAGCTCATACGCTTTGTTAAAATTGTAATTCGTAATACAGACCATTGATGTTGGAAAATGGAGGGAGCAAATCAAACTTCACTAAAAAAATATTATTATAAAATGCTAATAAATAAACAACAAAACTCAACAGGAATTAAAGATTTTAACATGTCATATATACAGACTACAATTTCTACGTTTAGAAATATTTTAATTAATTTTAAAATTTTATTTAATTTATTTTTTAACCTAAACTTTTTGTAACTAAGGCTAATTGGGACGGGTTATCTACAGGTTACCTCTCATTTCTAGCCAGGATGGGACTAATGATTTTATTTAAGTTGCGTCGCTAAATAAATTCCTTTACCCAGGCAGGGATGGAACTCGCCACTCTAGGTTTGCCATGTGAGATGGTCAACGCTTTAACTCGCATGACTAACCTGAGCCCCTTAAAAATGTTAGCCTACACATTGTTTAATATATTTTTATATTAATATCTATTTTTTATATTAATAGAAAAAAATTATTCAGTATATTATATAATAATTTAATTAAGTATAATTAAATCAAATTAAGTATAATAAATCGCTTAAGCTATCAAGCTCACCAAATAAATAATACTTATGTTTTTTTTTTTCATTCGTTTACCTGTAATAAATAACTTTAAAGCAACTAATGTTGAGAAATGCAGAACATTAAAGATGAAGATGAAGAACCTTCGGAAGTCGACTGTTTTATTAAAAACTTAAAGGGAAGTTTAGAAGACTCCGTTTTTTTATGTCTTCCCTGCGAAGAATACTCCAATATACAAATAATTAGAATAATTTGTTCATAGCGCCCTGAGGTAAGTGAGTGTAATAACATACTGCTAAGTACGTAGCAGCCATATATCAGACTGATATAAGGGAGTATGACCCTTCTACATAGAATTAGTGTGATAAGGGCCGTATATATTCTCCTTATCTACCCATAAAGGCTATCAACACCTCCGGCCAAGTCTAATTCATGTTTATTTACGCTCATATGATTATAGTACGCCATTTACGACATTAATTAACTACATGACAAGGGCGACTGATCTAATGGAAATAAGAATTCAGACAGATTTGCAGTTAAGAACAAAAACGAATATATATTTAATAAACCAGGTAAAAAAGTGAAATACTTCGTACTGACTGTAAAATTATAATGAATGTATTTTGTGTTCATATTTTAATTATACTATCATAACTGAACAACCCTCTTTTAACTAAGAGTTCAATAAAACAAATGTTTTTTACAACACGGCACTTAACCTTATCTCATATTTTACGGGGCTAGAATATGTAGATCAGATATTAAATGAAAACAGTTATTACGGAGTGAAAAAAAAAAAAGAAAATGAAAAATTTATGAAGACGGTAAAGCGAGATAAATCTCGACAGAAGACTCCATAGCTCGTTCATAATACAAACTATACATAAAACATACTGCTGCTGGGGCAAGATGGTCTGAAATATAGAACACCTCGTACACCGCCCCGGGAAAACCTCTTGTATTTTAAAGAGGCGGCAGAAAACTCTAAGGAAGCTGTTGAAGTAGAAATAATAGACCGGACGCACCGGACCTTCCTACTTAGCGAATTTCCTTATTTAACTACCACTATCATTAAGACAATGATAAAAAGGAAATTCCCTGGAAGCAATATAATCCCATCAACTTTAGAGTAGTTGTATTGAACCACAAATAGCCTTGAATAGAAAATTCTAAATGTTTGCTCTTTTCGTCTTAATTCATACTAAATATAGTATTTTTGAAAAGGTTTCCAAAAAAAATAAAAGAGAGAAAGGATGTCTCTCAAGGCCACAGGTCAACTCCCGTCTTTACTAGTAAGGATAATCTACTCCTTGTGATGGCTTAAACTTAAGGGCGTGCAACATGTACAATTAAAAAGTCCGTCACGCAGGGGCAGCGTAAACTAAGCAGATTTCCCACGTGAAGTTTTACAATAGAGAAATTTCACGAGAGCTGAGCAGTCAAGGAAACGGCCGAACTAGCTTTTGGCGGGAAAGTCACTCGTCCGTTAGCCGCCCAGATTTAATAAATTTAAATGCAAATATCTCGGTTAATATTCAAGGTAGAGAATAAATGTATATAACAATATTTATAGTAAATTGAATTTGCAATAAGATTGATTCTGTACAATTTTTCGATCCGACCTATAGTAACGGAGATATTTCGAATTTTCAAAAATCCTCCCATCTAAAACCCCCTCCTAATGGTCCGATTTCAGTCATTAACGAACTCGACCTTTCTTTTTACATAAAACGACTAAATATCGAGTTTGGTAACGATCAAGCGAAAATTGCGACCGCTAGAGCGGTAACAGACAAATATATATATATATATATATATATATATATATATATATATATATATATATATATATATATATATTCAGTTTTGAACGGACCTCATTTTCGTCATCTACTAGGTAGGATCGATGGACATTTGAAGAAAAATGTAGAAAATTCCGTCATGAGTACGACCTCAATAGCTGATTTCCCTTAAGGGAAATCTGCTAAAAATGAATCAAGGAAAAATTATGTTTTTATAAATTATGTTCCATTAATAAACGTGATTTTTTAACAGAGTAAAACCTGGACATGACAGGACTTCAAGTTAAATGGAAATACGTATAATAATGATATTTTGCTTAAGAATGTAATGACAAAAACTTGTTTTTTTCGGATTACCTAGTAGGGCCCAATCTAAAAAATAATAAAGACAACTGTAGTTTTAATATGACCAGATCCTGGTTGATTAAACCAAAAAAAACAAACAATTATAAATAGAAACCTATAATTAGAGTCATTTCAGCTTAAATATATATAGTATAATACAAATAATAATGTAAAAAAATATATGGCCTCTCCTTTAGAAATTAAGTTTACACTTTCCGTCTTCTTAAAGGTTCTCTCAAATGCACATATAGAAGTAACGCTAAAGTGAAGATTGGCACTATTTAAACATAAACTAAATACATATAATTTTATGTCAAACATAGAAAAAAAATGATCAAAGTAAAGGACGTAAAGGATAGAACCACTTTTGTTTCTCTGGAGTTCATTCACACATGTTCCATAGTTGAAGAAACCCAAATACATCTAATGTGTTAAAGTTAGCAACGAACAGTAAACATTTTATGTGGAGAAGGTGCCTGAAGTTACACTAGAAGTCACTAGAGTAGTTAGGATTCATTTTTTTGTTCTTTTTTTTTAATGAGAAAATTTATGACAGCATTAACACTTTTAAATTTAAACGGTCGGTATTAAAATCATTTGTGGTGGGAAAAGTAGGGGCATATTAGAATTTATACTTTAACCGTTTAAATCTTTTTAAATTCTGACCTAAAAACTACTATGCACAACAATAACACAAATCAATAAATAGGTCATGAAAATGGCTGTCACGAAAGGTGGCGGGGTGTGTATTGCAGACCTAATAAATCAGAATTGTCGACTGATAGCAGAGCTACAAAGTTCCGCTTCCATATTAATGAACATTATGGAACCGTACTGCTCGATAAATAAAGTTATTCATAGTTCTCTTTTATAAAACGTCTAAATCATCCCAGACTAAACTAGGATATATATAGTTCATGTGCACTTCTTCTTTTTCGCTCCGAATGCAGCCAGCCTGTGGTGGATATGTAGAATTCAGCAGGGTGAAGGTTTTAATTAATGGCAAAAAACATAAAAGAACCTCTATTTTTTACCTCCATGCACGAAGTAAGGAAAGTATAATTTCAATGGAATTATCTGTCTGGACCGATTTTAACTTGTTTTGGAGAGAGAGAAAAAACGTCCAATTCTTCACAATTTGTTTATTTCAGCGCTAAGCGCTTTCAAAGACTAATGTCTCCATCTTCAGAGCTACTTGCATGCGCTCATTGGGAAAGACAGCAAGCGACTCAGTCGCTTGCTGTCTTTCCCAATGAGCGCATGCAAGTAGCTCTGAAGATGGAGACATTAGTCTTTGAAAGCGCTTAGCGCTGAAATAAACAAATTGTGAAGAATTGGACGTTTTTTCTCTCTCTCCAAGTAAACATTCTTCACTTCCAACAAACACTGCCGTTAACTTGTTTTGGCATAAGGCCTGTTCGTAAATGCAAAAATCAAAAAGTCGGTCACGCAGGGGCGGCGTTAACTATGCAGATTTCTCACGTGAAGTTATACAATAGAGAAATCTCCATACGAGAGCCGAACAGTTACGGCAAATGGCCGAACTAGCTTTTGGCGGGAAATTCAGTCATCCGTTATTTGCCCACAATTAATAAAAATGCAAATATCTCGGTTAGTATTCAAGATAGAGAATAAATGTATTGAACAATATTTATAGTAAATTTAATTTACAAATAGATTGGGTCTATACACTTTTTTGATCCGACGTATGGTAACGGAGATATTTCAAATTTTCGAAAATCCCCCTCTCCCACTGGTCCGATTTCAGCCATTAACGAACTTGATCTGTCTTTTTGCATAAAACGTTTAAATATCGAGTTTGGTAACGATCAAACAAAAATTGCGACCGCTAGAGCGTTAACAGACAAATATATATATATATATATATATATATATATATATATATAATTTTGAACAGACCTCATTTTCGTCATCTCCTGGGTAGGATTGATGGACATTTGAAGAAATTTTTCGAAAAAGGCATCATGAGTACGACCTCAATAGCTGATTTCCCCTAAGGGAAATATGCTAAAATTGAACCACCAATGCCCTATTTGTTCTTGCTCGAATTCAATGGAATTATTTAGAGTCAAATGATGTAATAAGTGTTAGCTGACTCATTAATAGTTGTCTATTCTGCTTACTCGAGAAACTAGTTTGCCTCTAAAAATAGGAAAGAGAAATGTTAGTTGTAGTCCACATTAACCGTCAAAGGTTGGAATTTATTTGAATTTTTCTTTCTCCTTGCTTTGGAGACAACTGCGTATAGTATCCCATATTTTAATATTAAAATAGTTATTTATTATACAAGTGACGAAAGTAGATCATTTTACAACTTGAGTGAAACGTTTACCCACACGAGCGAAGCGAGTGTGGTAATTTCACGAGAGTTGTAAATTCTACTTTCGTCACGAGTGTAATATTAAATTTTTTCTGTAATCGTGTAATACATGATCAGATCTAACCAGAATATGAACAAAATTAGGATGTTGTGAAGATTATGGTATGTTGTTGGTAGGTTATAAGCATGGTTGTGAAAGGTTATAACCATAGTTATAAAACAACTAGAGATGGGTAGGATCGATGGACATTTGAAGAAATTTTTCAAATACCTTAGAAAAGCGACCACAATAGCTGATTTCCCTTAAGGGAAACCTGCTAAAACACCTACTTTTAAAATTTTGAAATTTCACTTTTGGGATCATCTAGTTGTGTCCTCTTTTGATCGAAATGGACTAGGGGGGAGAGTGGAAGGAGTTAGAGGAGGGCCAACAAATAAATTTCAAACTTGGCTGTAAGCTTTAGAGATACAACAATTTGTATAGAACCCTTTTTTTTAATTATCAATAGATCTATAAATTAAGTTCCATGAAATTTTTCAATGCGATGCATTGGAACGAAGATATCATATATCACTTTCAAATGAAATTATTTTAAATGAAATGCAGCCAGACATTTTTTTTTTGTTTATTAAGTTTAATAGGGCCACAAGGAAGTCATTTAGTGAACCATCAGACGTTTTAATTAGCGTTAAATTTATGCGGCTGTGTTTAATCAGGAAAGGCTAACTAGTGGGTAGACAGGGCGGGACTAGAAATTTAATTAAATTATTATTATTTTATTAACTACAGGCGTATACTCTGGCTTAAAGAGAAATGAAATTCAATATAAGGCGGGTACAACCTGAAACATATCCCACAGACAGGCATAGCACACCAACCCAGTGGTGTCAGAGATGTCTAGCAGGGCTCGCTCCCATAATCAAGCATAGACCTACAAAATACCCTCATACAAATACTACAATCGGATTTATATGTTATGTTTGTTGTTGATATTTATTACGTCTACTTTGTTCTGCAATGGCTAATTGGGAAAAGTTATATGTAGACTATAACCCATTCCTAGTCAGCGTGTAACTAAGGATTTTATTTAATGAGTTCGTCATAAATAAATTCCTCTTGACCAGGTGAAAATCGAACTCATGACTATGATTACGAAGGGAGTATACTTTATTTCGTCGTTAATTTTTTTAAGTTCGGAAATTATTATTACATATTCTGTAATTGTTGGTTTTTTTTTTTTTAACTTTGATTACTTCTCGTACGGTTTTAAAGTTCATAACATATCCTATTTTAACATAGTTTAGATAGTATTTTCTTTTTAGTAGGGTATTTATATTAATTATATTGTGTTTATTGTGTCGCACAGCACTGAAGTTGAGACTTTGGACAGAAAGTAATCTGTTCCTCAGGATTATGTTGTGGAGGTGTCAGCAGTCACTCGTACATGTGTGAAAATTGAACAGACCCTATTTTAATTGTCGATTAAGCAGCACTTCATTTCAATAATACATCATTATTATTATAACTATTTCCTTTAGGTTAATTGCTAAAATGTATAATTTCCTTTTACTGGAAAGCGTGCTATCGTAGTCCTTGTGTGACAACACCAGTCCTAAATAAACAAGAAATATTATTTATGCATGGTATTACTTGTACAATATCCTGCGTATATAAACTCGAGTAGCTTTTACTGATTCAGAATAACGTTGTTGTGTCTTCAGGCTATATCTGTTGAACCGTACAGAACACGATGAAAGGAAACGACGGAAGGAAATGGATCACAGGGACAAGCGGTAGTTTCCCGTTGACTGCTTGAGTTTAAAAATAATAGAATAAGGAAAGATTGGAAAGAATTCCATTTGAGTCCAGAATTCATAGGGAGCCATTCTTATATGGCTTTTACTCCCCTTAAGCATATAGAACAAGTATTGGTCAGTATGAATGAGTACGCGGGCTACAACTTTAATAAAGGTACTCCATTCTTCCCTTTATAATGGATTCTTTAATAACTTAAATCAGTCAGAAAGTGAAAAATGTTTCATGAATAATAAATGCAGAAGAATTCAGTCCAAATAATATCAGCTATAAAATTATAATATAATACATTTTCAGACAAGAATAATTGATTAAAAGTTACCAGGTTCTAGTGTATTTGAATTCTGTACAGTAATTATCTGAATCTGAATAATAAATAAAAGAACTGACGAGAACAAAAGGACATACAGAAAACCTGCAACCACTAACCAAATTAACAAGAAATATTTCATTATAGCGACTCTTGTTATTTGAGTCTGTGTGTGTGTGTGTGTGTGTGTGTTTGCAAGGATCTATAGGGACTATAACGAACTTTTTTTGAATAGGCGTTAAAATTATTACAAAAATAATTCATAAAATTTACATATTTAATCATTTAATTTTCTTTCTAAGTACGAATAAAATGGCTCAACATAACAGTAATGAAATATTTTATTTCTTCCTCAAACCTCTAAATAAAATTAAACCACATAAAAAAGAAAATATAACAATGCAATAAAAACACCAAATCTTGAAATATAATATAAAATATCTAACTACTTCATTAATTTTAAAGTTTAATATTTTTTTTTTCTATTTTATTAAACTGTTAAATTTTTATAGTTCCAATGGACGTTTTTATTAGAGCCTGATGAAGGAATGGAATATTGGAAAAGTTATGGCTATACTTAATTCAACCAATAGATAATAATAAGTTCAACGAAGAGGTAAATTAGATTCAATCTATTTTGTGGTTCTTAATATATTAAACCTTCATCCATATTTTGGGCTGTTGGAGACATTTTTGAAAAGTATACAGCGACATCGTTCTATAATGCGTATGCACTGAAAGTCTCTGACTTCAAATGAACTGATAAACATAGGACAGACAGCGAAGGTATGAGTAAGCATCTCATCTTCACGAGGGAATGGGTGAATGAGAGAGAGGAGATAGAGGGAGGGAGAGAAAGAGAATTAAAGAAACATAAGTAATGAAGGTGAAAAATCTGGAAAGCTACTCGGTGGAGAAATGAATAATGACCCCTGGCCATATTTTATACGGGACTGCGGCATTCGCTCCTTCCCCGATCAATGAAAGGTATTTTTCAAAGCCTCCAATCCAAATCTCTACAAAGTATCCTATATAAATTCAGGGAAAACTGTTAAGCCCTTTGAATAATGAACACGAAAAACAATTTAGAAAAGAGCAATAGATCATAATAAAAGTGGGGCAAGATAGGTTTACTGTTTTAGACATTTATAAGATCAAAGTTAGACTGAGAATACCAGGATAATCAAAACCTGAAATTTTAAAATGGAGAAATAAAGAATTTCTCCTGGAACATTTTTGATGCATTAAATATTGAGAACAAACAGGCAAGAATTTCGAAGAGAATTGCTAGACTCAAACAAAAATCCCTATCTCATTCAAACGTTTTAAAAGCACTACATCTAAAATACAAAGAAACCTACATTTGTTACTCACTTGTATTAAACAGAAACCACCTCTTCACTCACAATAATATTTTCAGAATATACAATGTCTATTGAACCATTAAAGACTTATATCTCACGACCCCAACACAGCCTTTCTACTAACTGGGCACTAAAAAGCAAACTCTTACAAAGATACAAATTTTCGGGCTCAAATGCTTATAAATAAGCCAATTACACTGACCAGATATTCACTCACTTCACTTATGAATGGACTGACCCAAGAAATTCAGTTAACAGTTACGGAATCCCTCCACATAGGGTTAAAGAGGAAATATAAAAAATAAAAAATAAAATACATGTAAGTGCACACACGCGCGCAAGCACGCACATATATGGGCATGCTGGAATTCCGAGTTGCTCGAGATTTACTACTAATTTCAAAACTACGTACAATTGTTGTCTACGAATATATTCTTTGGTGAAAAGCTTTAACATGACAGTAACACTATATATTAATAATACTCCATTTATTAACCATAACTAATTAACAACAATGCAATTTCACTTTAACTCTAAAGCTGAATTCACTGAAAAACGTACAAAAGAATTTAAAATCCATTGTGAAAGAAATGCTTTTAAACTTCATTGTTTTCTAGATTCTAAAAGGTGAGTATTCTTTTTTTTTTAGCATTCATTTATTTTGTACAAAGTAAAGAAACACGGCACAGAATAAAGAAAAGGCGAGAAAAGGATTTGCTAGATGCATTTCATAAATAAAGCTAAACGGAATGAATAGGAGAATGTGAAATATGATTATAACAAAATAAAGGAATGTTTTATAGCAAAAGGGCTTAGGAAAGATGAAAGCGAATGACAAAATAATCTTCCAATGAATAGGAGCTTGGTCGGCTCAACCCTTGTAATTAAGAGTCTCTTGGTGCTTTTGAAACGGATAACAGGCGGATTTCGTTACCCATCTGTTGCCTGTCCGACGGGATTATAAAGCCGTGTCAGCTTCTCTTTCAAAAGATGTAATTAATACAAACCTGAAATTCTGAAATTTTATTTGGGATTTGTAGTTAGATACTACATTCTAGAATTTAATCATTTAATACGATTAAATTTTGTTTCATTGGGAAAAGTGTTGAGGCAACCCTAAATATTGTTCAGTTCGTGGAAAATAGTGGCTCTGCTACCAGGAAGTTTCTCATGCAACGGCATAATGAAATAGTGTGTTATGGGAGGTGATAAGTAAATAGAGGACCACACATGGGTCCATAGCCTAAGTCAATTATAGGACACTTAGGTATGCAAATAGGACTTAGATATCGATATAGATAGAAACAGACAAACTGAACTTGGAGACTCTGAAAATGTTAGTGTTCAGGACAATGAGAGCTAAGTGTGGAAAGATACAATTTACCGAGTCGGAGCGAGGTGATGAAAATACCCAGAAAGGCCTAAAGAGACACACCATTAACTCCTAGTTAAAAGGGCTGCATTGTACATCCCATCAGTTAGGGATGCGCCAAAACTACATGGCCAGGATAGACATGACAGACAACAAGGAAAAGGAATCCATGGACAGAAGTCAGCACTCATCCACCCCTATTACATACTAAATACAAGATATTATGGACGGTTAACATGCCAGCTATTAGAAGGCACCAGAGATGGTGTACACATTTTTCTTTGGGGCATTTGTGTCTCTTCACGAAGAAAGGTAACAGAAACTTTTGCAACAGTAATACATATCCAGTTTCATTACAGCTGTGAAAAAAGGTTGCCCAGCCAATCTCAATGTATCAAGATAAATCGCTTTAAAAATCATTAATACGGAAGACAATATTTAGATTTCATTAATACAAAAGTTGGAACAGGATAATGTATTTATTACATCCAAAATAATTTTTATCAATGAAATTATTTAGCGACAGATAACTCATTAATTTTTTTTTTTTTTTTTTTTTTTTGAAAATTTTAATTTATATTTTCTGAAACGACACATAACCCCGAAACGCTCTTTCTCTCTCTCTCTCTCTCTCTCTCTCTCTCTCTCTCTCTCTCTCTATATATATATATATATATATATATATATATACAGATATATACATATTTCACATGATCATCTTTGTCATATTTAGGTATCATCGGTAAACGTGAAGAACATTTTAAAAAACCTCGCATAATAGTCGAGGAGAAAGATCGCCAATAAAGTAAATATAAAGTATTGTAACTGTGTTTGATCAATAAGCCATATTACGTAGAGAATTAGACAACATACAAGACAAACTAAGGAATCATAAGCCCATTGGATTAACAATCGAAGAACAAGTATATTCTTAGAGAGAGCCTTTGAATAAATCTACATTCATTTCAACCACCATAGTATAAATACTCTTTCTAGTTTATTCTGAATATTTAAAGCCCTAAGACAGAATTTGACGACTGTATTACTTGTTCTTCGATAAATAATGTTTTCTTTTCATATTAAATTTTCAATATTCACAGTTGAATTTTCGTGGGATGGGACAGATGACTGAGTTTGCAATGCAAGAACACATTAAGCGTACAAGACATTTAATAATATTAAGTCTTTTTATGTCTAACGACACTACAATAAGGCAGTGCATCAGTCAAACTCACAAGAATACTCGTGAAGTCATAGATGCATAAATATTTTTAACAGCTAAATATTTTTATTTTCAATAACATAACAAAAGCTCAAATAAGGAAAGGAATGATAAAATAACAATGGCAATTGCTGAAAGGGATAAACAAAGATGCAGAAGAATCAATATTTATTCGCTGTATAAAAATAGGGGTCGTATGAAAAGCTTTCGATTCCTATTTGGTTAAAAATAGTAGAATGCAGTCCTCTGGCGGGGAAATGAATAGTAACAAGGCTCAATCATGAGAGCAATTTTCCCAGTTATTCATGAGCATGACAGTTGAACTAAATTCAAAATTGCCTGCCTCTCGGATTAACCGGAATTGCTGCCAATTGAGGCCCGCCTCACTCTCAGTCAAGGCTCAAAGTCATTTCGTTTCAGAGCCATTCCTTGATCAGTATTGGTCATTAATTGTATAACCAAAGGGACTTTTTTTTTATTTCTGGGACCGGGGGAGTTCTTAGCAATAATGGACTAAGCACGTCTGTGAAAAGGCGCTTTATGGTACAGTGCGACAAGTGGTGTTTCTTCAAGGACTTATTTCACAGTTCCCGATATGCCCTAGAATCACGATGATAGGACTGAGAAAGCTCTGTTAAATCATAGAAGAATGACACTTAAGTAGGCCACAAACATAGCAGGAAGTAGTGATTCCAGACATCATATTTCACCAAAAGCGGTGCCAGATTGACCCTAAACTTCATGACTCTTAAACATGAGATACTAGTTGCCTTAATAATATAATAAAATATTAGACCTGCTGAAATCTGAAGTTATCAAAATAAAATAAAATAAATGATCCAACAGCAAAATGCTCTGCTCAGAGGACGTGATGAATATATCATTTGCGAATATAGCCCCACAACTTTTTAAACTTTAAACGTAAAATGATAATTGGCGAGTATATAATTAATAGTCCGTCACGCAGGGGCTGCGTAAACTAAGCAGAATTCCTACGAGAAGTTATACATTAGATAAATCTACATACCTGTATTAGTTAACACCACCGCGAAAATTAAGTGAATAAATACAAACGGTAATGAGAAACGGATGTATTTTGAGTTTTCGAAAATCCCCCTCCTACTTATTCGACATCAGCTATTAACGAACTTGATCTTTCTTTTTGCATAAAACAATTGAATGTCAAGTTTGGAAACGAACAAATAAACATTTCGACCGCTAGAGCGTAAACAGACATATATAACTTTCAGCGGGGCTCATTTTCGTTAAAACCTGGGTAGGATCGATGGACATTTGAAATTTTTTTTATTTTTTAAAATCGCTTCTTGAGTAAGACCTCAATAGCTGATTTCCCTCAAGGAAAATCTGCTAAAAATGCCTGTACTTAACCTGAGTGAAATTTAAACTAAATAGGGCTCACTTAATTTAAAGAACGAGGATAGAAATACATCGACAGTGTGTAATAATACAGTAATAATTAATTTCTATAGCAAAAAATGGATGGGGAAAGTTCATGGTCAGTCCGTTAAATATATTTTTACAACCATAATTCAGGGATTATGAAAATGAAAATAACACAGAGTTCATCTAGAAAGCTTTTATATCCTTCACATTTTATATATCTGAATTTTGTTATTATTTTCAATAATAATTTAGAATTCATTTTACCAAAAATCGTCAAACTATTGAGAGTAACGATGACAGATGGTATAAATTTGATAACAGATAGGTAATTGTGAATTCGGTCGGTTTCAAAGTATGCCTCGAGAACTATACTATTTAGCCACTCCTAAAGTTTGTTGAAAACACCTCCATAAAACATTAATTTTCACAAATATGAAATAAATTATTGTAAATACGAACAATCTATGAATAGGAGAGAAATAGATATGGTTTTATATGTGAAAGGGAGTGGACGGCATTCGTTCTGATCCGACAGTATCAACGGGTGATATATGAGAAGTATTTCTCTCAGAACGTAGACCACCTCTCGGACAACGTTCAATCTCACATTGAAGGAAACAACTCAAAAAAGAATTATTGCTTTGGAAGAAAATATATCATCCGAAAATAATCAGAAACACTTCATAATGCACTCAAACATAGCAAGATCCACCATGATGCGTTATAGTGCTATTGTTTACTAACGCAAACACAAGAAAGGAATACAATCTAGGATTTTATACAAAACTATGTGGCACAAATGACAAAATTGCCGAAATTGAATAAGAGATTGTACAGACATATGTATTACAAGGATAACAATAAGCTGCCCATCTAGGGGGGTGGGGTGGGGTGGATTGTGATAGCTACCTTATCAGAGATAACTAATTGTTAACCAATTTATGGTTTCAAGATAGTTATTATATTCCAAAAGTTATCAAGAATATATTTCTTTAAAGTCCTTAGGTTTTTTACGAGGAGAAGCTATTTAATAGCGAATTTCCATCATATATATGGACTTAGTAGTTATAATTTTGTTTTTAAAACGTCCTTCAAATACCTATTTGCACATTATATGACAAAAATCAGGTCCGTCTTGTGTGTGTGTGTGTGTGTGTGTGAGCATACAAATATGCATGTATAATATGTATGGTATGTAAGCATCACAAACATTGTACGAGAGTACATAAACGGAGATAAGCAAGGTCTGGAGTACATATATTTGAGTGCATTATTAGATAACGGTGATAGACATCATTTCATTCATCCTTTTATCCACAATACGAACTGGCACTGTCAGAATGAAAAACTTTGGCTACTTTGATACAGTTTATCTAAAACACGGCAAGCCAGCTCTAAAAAAAAAAGCTCCAGCAAGAACACTAGGACTGAGAATGACAGCCATGAAAAGATTTACAGAAAAATCATACATTAATGGCCGATAGTTCATTCTCACTTTAAAATTCATAAAAAAAAAAAAAAATCAGTAACGACGAAGTATATAAACCAATTTTGGTTAGGGACAGGTAATACTTTCATAGAGGTATGTAGCACAGCCCAAAAAAACAAAAACAACTATGAATTTAAATTATATGTGCATCAAGAAGAACAGCGATTCCCGAGGAAAAATAAAATTTAATATATATTTTGAATTGAATTCCCAATTTTCCGGGAAGCAGGAATCTTGAGATTTTAGAAACTATATTCTAAAATAATAATAAATTAATTATAAGAGGATTATTTCAAGTTAAAGTGATGGAACGTGTAGCAGACACCATAAATACAAAGATGCTGTTATATTAGACAAGAAAATAGTATTACGGAGTCATTAAGAAAATTCCACTCCATTTTCTACAACGATGATATTCCGTTAATTAGCTTATAATTTAAGCTAAGTTTTAAGTTGTCTAGACTCCTTAATATCAAGTCAGTCAATATCAAACCTTAACTCTGATAAGCCAAATGTCTTAGTAACTCACATTATTATATTAAGGTGAATATACTCACATGTTAAATTCAAAGGAACGAGCTTAAACGCGCTTTTCTATACCACGTGCTATAAAATACTGCCAATTATATTACAGGAATCCTTATATCAAATTACAGTATTTAAAAAAATTCAACATACATTTAGTTTATTTGAACTTATGATATACAGGATTGTATCGTAAAAACCAGACTCGACTTATACTCAATATTAGAAATAATAGCTCAAATTATACAATATACAATATCTAACCATTTTAAAAACATGAATTACAAAATTGAAAATACAATGGTACCTAGCAATTTATCTCGTATAAATCGCAAGAAGTAGGCCTTCAGTCACTGGTGTTACAAATACATAGATATATCTTGCCCAAAAGAATCACGAGTTGTCTTTACTATTTCTTAGATGTACTTAATTTCTAATTTGCTCAAAACAAAACAAAAATGGTTCTAAGTCCAAAAAATATAGACAATAAGATATACGATGAACTATCAAAAAATTATTCGTTCGCAAACACTTATCAATCTATATACTCTTGCTTTTCGCAGATGTGTCAGAAAATTGTTTCAGACGCACTGGTGTTCTCAAAGACTCTGGCGGCAAAGTCATTAGTATTGAGATCCCATAAATTGAAGATTAAAGATAATTTTAATCAATTATTAAAACGTAAAGCGTATATTGACTGTTACGGAATTCTTTATTTAGATGGCCGAAAAAGTATCCAGGACTTTCTTGAAAACCATTTACTCTTACTTTTTATTGTATAATTAGAATCCTCCAATATCAGAATTTTATTTATGTTTAGTGGCTTGTTCCAATTAACAAAGAAGACACTTTCTGGCATACCTAGTGAATGGTTCTGCCAAATGCATATTTGTAAAACACCGTATTCAATTCAGGGTGAGTCATTACACACTTAAGTAAATTCTTATAATCCAAGCGGAAATCAAACCCTCAACCCTAGGCTTACCATATCTATTAAGACCACCAGTATCTCGTAGCGCAGATTGTGGGGTAGAGCCCAAATTAAACAATATATTTTAAGTTTTGTCCTCAGGTTTTGGACATTAATCAAATTTAAGTGATTCAGAATAGCCAATGAATGGACTAGCTACACACAGTAAGTCGAACATATCATGTGATTTGTTATGTTAGTTACATATTTATGTTAGTGAGCAGGTTAGTATGACTTATTCTGTAGAGTCTCTCAATCAAATTGCACTCTCAATTAAAAACATTAGTCCGTTCAGGTCTTATTGAAAGAGCCTGGAGTATAAGCGTGTCAAATGAGTAGAAGTCTCGTCTCGTGTAAGCATTTAGACAGACCAAACTTTGATGTTACATTTGTATAAGTTTGTTGCTAGTGGACAACCAGAGTGAAGGACCATTTAACCAGTAGGAAGGATTGAACTGTTTCGCATATAGGACTTGTTAAACAACCTAGCCATGGATAATTGGTCTTCGTTAAACATTTGATTTGCATGAATAATTCTGCAAACTCCAACAAATTAACTGAAATATAAAGGGCAACAGTTCCCGTCAGCAAAAGCGCAAATTTCGAATAAAATATTTATTTGTCGAATAACTAGTATTTGCCGATTCTGTGAAGCTTGAAAACATATTTCAAGACATTTTCTTGTAAAGAAGGATTCATCTTCATTTGTTAATTTACAGTTAAAATATGACAAGAAAAAGGTCTTGAAAATAAGTCCGACATTTCGGACAGCCCATTGAGTAAAAAACTCAATTTGAAATTTCAAAAACACCTACATAACAAAAATATTACGTAAAACTAACTAATAGTGAGCTAAACGTAACTAGATATATCCAATATAGCCAAAACTGTTTGATTTTTCTCATGTATTTGGTGTGTGTTTTTATTATCTATAAACATGAATGTACACAATTTGTATTCACTATAAACCAAGTAAAAAGAAAATTACTTGCATTTAGAAAAGTATTTTTATGCAAATCATTATCAATGCTTTTGGACTACCTATTCAACAAGCCGGAATATTCTTTCAAATTGAATTTGATTCTGCATTATTACAAGGTCTTCATTGATGAAAGAAAGTTCTCATAGAAAACTGGCTCTAGTCAGGAGAATGTTTGTTGAATCAAATATTTTATATTTTAGAAAATAGAGAAAACTAACGCATAAATGAGGTCAAAAGGATTGAGCTTGATTGAGCAAAATTGTTTAAGAACATAGTTCTCAAAAAATTATCTGAACGTCGTAATTCTCATGTCAAGCAAATGATTGGCTCTCCGTTGATAAAATTAAAAAAAAAAAAATGAGTAGGTAGAAGAAGCTGGAAAATGGTTTATAGCATGTCCGACGGTACCAATTCGTCACAAATAATGGTAGTAAAGAATAATTAGTACAAACTCATTTCCAATGAAACATTTTGGTACTAGGTTTAAGTGTCACTCCACTGATATATATTCCATTACATACATAGATATATCTTGCCCACAAGAATCACGAGTTGTTTTTACTGTTTCTTACATGAACTTCCTAATTCCCTCAAAACAAAACAAAAATTGTTCTGAACTCCAAAAAATATTGATAATAAGGTTGAGACATGGTCTATATTGTCTGTTTGCTGGATCAGAGTGAGAGAACAACATGACCTGAGACAAGGAACTCTGGGTCCCATTAATTGAGCACACAGGCTAATACTATAGTTGCCTATTATTGAATAAGGTAGGTTTTTAACTGAGAGGTGTCCCATAGAGTAAAAGGTAGTGTTTGAGTGTTTTTGTGATACCCTCAGATTGTTCTCCCTCGTCAGAAGACTCTTCTTCTTCGCCTTCCTCTTGTAGCTGGTCCCTGAGCGATATGATGTAGCCGAGGTAGCCGTGAGCCACCGCCCGTCGCAACGTCTCACGGCACAGCTCCGAGAACATGGGCCCATGGCCGGTCTCCGGACCACACTGCCGTCTAGCCCGCCCCCACTCCGCCACCCCCTCCGTTGCCAAAACCTCCCCCTCTCCTTACCACCCCTCCTCACGCTCTTTCACAAACCTTACCCGGCTTTTAGCCTCTAAAAAGCCCGCCACAGCATTTTAAATATTCCATTACAAACAGCATTATTCTAATCAAAGAAAAACAGCAGCCAACTCATACAAAAAAGTCCGTCACGCAGGGGCTCCGTAAACTGAGCAGATTTCCCAATTGAAGTTTTAAAATAGAGAAATCTGCATACTGCTAACACTTTACACTACCGTGAGTAAATACAAACGGTAATGAGAAATCGTTCAGTTAATTTTAATAAGCTCCCAACGGAAACGGCTTATGAATTGTAAACAAATAGGGCATAGACAGGACGCATTTGCATATAACTCACAAAGTAAAAGGTTAGAAGACAAGAACGTTTAGGTTACACGTGAGCCGAAGTACGGGAACTGCCGAACTAATCAGGAAACTCACGATAATAGCCGGACTATTCAAGATAGAGAAAAAGCCTATATAACAATATTTATAGTAAATTCAGTTTACAACAAGATTGGTTCTATATAATTTTTCGATCCGACGTAAATTAACGGAGATATTTCGAATTTTCAAAAATCCCCCTCCCACTGGTCCGATTTCGGCCATTAACGAACTTGATCTCCCTTTTTACATAAAACGTTTAAATATCGAGTTTGGTAATGATCAAACAAAAAATGGACCTGCAAAGGCGTTAACAGAGATATATATATATATATATATATATATATATATATATATATATATATATATATATAATTTTGAACGGACTTCATTTTCGTCATCTCCTGGGTAGGATCGATGGACATTTGAAGAAAATTTTCGAAAATCGCGTCATGAGTACGGCCTTAGTAGCTGATTTCCCTCAAGGGATAGGAAAAAAAAGGCCGTCACGCAGGGGATGTGTAAACTAAGCAGATTTCCCACGTGAAGTTTAACAATAGATACATCTACATACTGGTAACACATATCATCATTAAATTAATACGAACAGTCAATTTTAATAACCTCCCAACGGAAAGCGTCTGAATTGTAAAAAGGTCTGCCAACATCTCCGCGTTGAAAAGATAGATAGTAATATTCATCATCGTAAAGTAAAACCATTACTGAAATAAAACATTAATTTTATTGAAAAGTATTTACTATACCTAATACTGGAATTTATAATTGTTATCACAATCACACAAATTTTAGTATTCCAGGAACAAAACACCCCCAATCTTCTTTTGTCCAACAGAACGTATTTGAATACATCTCACAAAGCAGAAGTACAATGAAAACAACATTTGGTATTTAACTTAGGAATGAAGTGGTTCATGATATAACAGCTTATTATTAATGTGACATGAAATAGAGTGGGAGTTTGCTGAAGGCTGAAAAATGATCGGATACTTCAAATAGTTTTTGTTTCCCCATAAACAATTTTCTAATAGTATGCCAATTAGATTCTTTGCAAATTATTGAATTACATTTATGAGTATAAAATACATTCGTTAAAAAATTAGGTTAAATTCTAAAAATTTCGCTTTTCTCAAAATATTTTTGTTTGTGGTTGTGGGGCTTGAAGCATATTCTTGTATCTTGTTTGATGATTATGTGTTATTCTATTTTTGTAAAACAAGATCATGTTTTGTTTCACAAACAATATTGTTTTGGTACAAACATATTGATGGAAAAGTCATTATTTTTGAATCCTTAAAAAGTGGACGACAGAGTCTCTCAACTTTTTGAATGTAAACCTCATTGCTCTCTTTTGAAATTTAAATATTAAAATATAATGTTTGGAGTTACCCCATTTAGTGAAGGTAAACTCTCAATGAGCATTCAAATCTACGGCAAGCAAGGAATTAAATGGATAAAATTTTTCATCAAACAACATTATTCCTCGGTTGTACATTTATTTCTTATTAATAAAAAAAGTTGTTGCTCATTCTGAAGTCTAAATTCCCATAGCAGACCAAACAAATGGAGCCAAACAATAAGATGTTCAAAAATGAAGAACTTGTAGAAATAATATTTATTTAAGAAAATGCATATACTTCACATAGTTTAATATAAAAATGAAAAATTCAACATGTGCCACACCGCACCCGACCCCCCCCCCCAAAAAAAATAAGGAGGAAACTAACGAAACTAGGCGGGTATTTGCATTTGCTGAGAGGTATATGTGACAAGCATGGCAAACGTATAAAATATGGACATCCATAGACGGGATTAATCCGATTCTAGGAATTCCTATTTCTCCTCCTAGGGGACATGACCTAGGCAACGCAGTTACCTGACATGACCCCAGGTAGCAGTTACCTATGACGATCAACTCATTGACCTTAGGGGTCTAAAATAGACATATCCACCTCTATTTTCAATACTTAACATCATTCAAAGAAGGAATTTGTTGAAAACAAAGTAGTTTCAACGACGAACCCAATTAAAGATACGAATGAAGTAATCCTTATTTGTATGTACAGGTTTACCATACAAACCTAGAGGAGGTTTGGAATTCCGTGCTAGAAACAGACAAATTTGAACATTTCATCAGATTTACATTAGGGGAAATCTGATACTGAAGTTATACTCGTGACGCGATTCTCGAAAAAAATTCTTAAACGTCTAAAGCTACGGGGGAGATGACGAAAATGAGGTTCGGAAAGGTCCCAGAAAGAGGTATTTATAAAGAATATAAATACCTTAATTGAGAAAAAATATATTACGAATTTGAATTAATAGTCCTAAAATAAAATTAAAATTAGGGTCATTGGGGTGATGAAAATGTATATCACTAATACTTTTTTTAATATTAAAATATGGGATACTACACGCAGTAGTCTCCAAATCAAGGAGAAAGAAAAATTCAAATAAAATCCCATCTGGACTACAACTAACCTTTCTCTTTCCTATTTTTAGAGGCAAACTAGTTTCTCCAGTAAGCAGAATAGACAACTACTAATGAGTCAGCTAACACTTATTGCATCATTTGACTCTAAATAATTCCAAATAGGGCATTGGTGGTTCAATTTTTGATGCTTATTTCCTCCAATGTTCAACTGGTAGAAGGCAGGGGACCGCGAGTTCTGCTCGTAAACGGCTGTATAATATTGCTATTATTTATTAATCCTTCATATGTGATCGGCATTAGGTAGGTGGAGGCTTTTTGCTTAAGACTTTATACATAGAGTTTTTCTAGCTAGAGCTCTCCATGTTGAGGTACACAATCAGTAGAACACTCAACTGAGAGTGTTTTTAAATATAAATTGTTAGTATATTTACAACATGAGAAAACAAAATTAAGATAAAAAAAAAATAAAAAAGGTCCGTCACGCAGGGGCTGCGTAAACTAAGTAGATTCCCCACGTAAAGTTATACAATAGAGAAATCTCCATACGAGTGCCAATCAGTTACGGAAACGGCAGAACTAGCTTTTGGCGGGAACCATAGCTCGTCCGTTACACTTAATAAAAATGCAAATATCTCGGTTAATATTCAAGATAGAGAATAAATGTATATAACAATATTTATAGTAAATTTAATTTGCAATAAGATTGGTTTTATACAATTTTTCGATCCGACACATAGTAACGGAAATATTTCGAATGTTCAAATATCCCCCCCCTCTAAACCCCCCATCCATCCCAATGGTCCGATTTCAGTCGTTAACGAACGTGATCATCCTTTTTACATAAACGAATTAAATACCGAGTTTGCTGACGATTAAACAAAAATTGCAACCGCTAGAGTGTTAACAGATGTCTCATTGGTAAATGTCAGGTGAAGAGGAGTAGGGACAGGGATGGATGAGAACCAATGATACTTCAAAGTGGTCTGAGGAAATCTGCTAAAAACTAAAAGAAAATCTATAAACAGTTAAGCTGTATAATATGCAATAGGCATGTACCAGCCCCTCGACCATCGACTGCTACTTGCCGCAGCTATCAGTTGTGTCACAAGAAGTTACGAGGTACTCTGGAACAAGCCGCTAATGGAACGAAATCTCTTGAAATGGTTAAAAAGCTTGTTTACCAATCAGTTCAATAATAGAATAAATTTACCAACCAGGAAAAGCCAGGAAGAAATTTCTAGGGATGGCATAGAACTAAAAATGGGCATTTAATGGGGAGACTAATAATAGGGGACTCGTCAAGTTGACTCTCATCAATGAGTGTAGCAGGTCCTGGCACTTCATGGCTTGTTGGCAAAAACATTTTCAATTTCAATAATAGCTTCACCAGAATACGAATTTCCCTGAATTTTAATTTACGAGCTAAAATTTGTTCCCTCTGTTTTTCTTTTTTCGTTCAAATAAAAAACGCTATTTATTAACGTTACTTCGGCTGATTGGGGCGGATATTTACAGGTTAACCTTTTCTAGACGGGGTGAGTTTACCACTAAATAAATTCCCATTGGCCACACCGGATTCGGTCCTGTATATTTATCGTTCAAGTACACATGTTCCTTTAAAAGCCGCCTTAAGCGATAGTCAGCAGTAATATTATAATAACAGGATGTTCTGAATCTACCACCTCTAGGATAATATATCAGAAGACGACCCGAGGGGAAATAATAAAGGTAAAACCTGTCATCTGAGGTACTGAACCTCATTTATAATAATGATGAGCCTTGATAACCTCAACCCTAAAGTCCAATGAAAGCCATCAATTCACATAATTTAATCTCATTATGAGGATGATGTTACGTCACCTTATAGATTACCGCGGCTCACTAATTAAGAAGGAAGGAGACTTTACGCATCATCCTACAGGAGACGTAATCATTCATTTACGTCGCGTAAAGACAAATCCTTGTCTACGCAGCACTCTACCTCAACCTTTAAACATGAAAGGTAACATCCACCTTGAATCTTGATCAGAAAGACCGTCACAAAGGTTCTGCGTAAACTAAGAAGATTCCCCACATGCTGGAGTGCGATCATGTTGTCTACTCACATTTCCTCATTTGTTTCTTCAATAATAACAAGCTCTGTATATGTCATCTCATCTTCAAATTTAAGTTAAATATGAGATAATAAGTGACACATTTGCTGATTAATCAAAATAATATGAGTGGGAGTAATGTTTAACTTAGTTAAGACGTTTTTATTGGTGATCTCACATTTTTTTGTAATCTCTTCTAACACCTCACTCCTCCTCTTGCACCTATTATGATCATGTGCGTAATTGTATTTATAACTTCGATTAAATATTGAGGTTTCTAGAAAATATAATCTTTATCCATTATTGAGGTGCTGGATGGCGAAGGAATCTGGTGTCTCGGGAAAGAAAAGAGAGGCCTCGTTCCTTAACAGCTATTTATTTTATACGACTTATTTAATTCTTAAGCTAGGAATAAAATGTTAAAAAATGGAAATATCTCCAGTTAATCAAGTAAAGGGTTGGAACCACCAGTATAGATGATACTGTTGTCAAATCTGTCGGTGCATACCGTCGTCACTGGCTGATGGTCGAGTAGAGTTGGCAAGCGCTTTCGATGCAAAAGCACCATCTTCAAGCCGTCTAGAGAATATTACCTAAACACAAACAACAAAGCGTAAACGGATAAGGGCAACGACCTACTACACGAAAACAATTTACCTGGACACAAGACATAACCACCCTTCGTTTGACTAATGAAAGCAAACAGACGTATAAAACCTACTGACCTACGGACAACTAACTCAGTACAACTCTAGACGGCTTGAAGATGGTGCCTTTGCAACTATAGCACAATGCCAACTGTTCTCGACCATCAGCTGGTCTCCACCGACAGATATGACATCAGTATTTCTGGTTAATATTCAACTTAGAGAAAACATTTACAAAAATAAATCTGAAACAATATTGGTTCTATAAAGGTTTAGATTATTAGATAGGTTCGATGGACAATTGAAGAAAGTTGTCGAGCTCGCGACTAGAGCTACTAAAAGAAACAACTAATAAGTTAAGGAGTAGTAAGTTAAGAAATGTTCTTTGGACGAGGAGGAACCCCTGAAGATGCTCTTATATCATAGGAGTAAGAGTTAGGTTGGTCTTCTCCGTTAATTAAGGCGTCGTCATGATAAACACCCTCAACCCAACACAGATGATAATTTATAGTCTCCAGTGAACTAAAAATAACGCTTGCCGGGCTTTCCACGGCTATGGCATCTAACATCTTAAAATACCTCTACTTTAGAGCTAAGATATATTAGGAACACTAAAGAACCCTTGATAGCATTTTAGGCTTCTTTTGGTCATAATTCAAAAGGCAAAAATTGGGTTTGAATTATTAACGGGTTAACTATATAACCTATTCTAGTAAAGCAATTGAAAATTGTTGGAATGGTACATTTCCTTTTGGAATTACATTCATGACTTTAATTATGACAATAGCTTTCCTTAAATGGCTTTTGATTAAAGAATGCACGATTAAAGTAATTTGTAAAAGAGAATTGCTTTATTGCCTTCTAATTTTCTTTGGATGGATGAGTCTACACGTTACTATTAGCGGAATTCCCTTAAGGTAAATCAGCTATTGAGGTCGTACTGATGACACGATTTTCGAAAAATGTTCGTCAATCCTACCCAAGAGATGACGTAAATGAGGTCCGTTCAAAACTGTATTTATATTTGACTGTTAACGCTCTAGCGGTCGCAATTTTTGTTTAATCGTTATCAAAATCGGGGGGGGGGGCGAAGTTCGAAAATTCGAAATATCTCCGTTATTATGAGTCGGATCAAAACATTGTATAGATTCAATTTTATTGCAAGTGTATAGTTCTGTAAATGTTGTAATGTACGTTTTTTCACTATCATGATTATTAACCAAGATATTTGCATTTTTTAGTTTTCGGCCTTCAGTAAACCCCCACTTCTACTCATGTCATATTAACAATAAGCTGTTATATTTTGAAGTACACTATTTGAAATAAATACCAAATATTGTTCACATTGAAATTTTACGTTTTGAGATAAATGTACATTTTGAGGTCACGCACGAGGGAAATCTACTTAGTTAACGCAGGCACTGCGACTTTTTTATTCTGTCCTGAGTGGGGAAAATGATTCTATTACTCCGTCCTACGGCAGAAGGCTAAGCCTTAGCTAACTGAGATAGAGAGTTAACGATTTATTTATTTTTATTCAATAAATACTTCTTGTTTAGTTAGAAACTGGAAAAAAAACAGCAATAGTAAATTTATGAACCCTGATCACTATTGATAATTAAAGAAGAAATCAAATTGAGAAATATTGTAGATACTTGTATTCACTATTAAAGTTTAACAAGAATATACAAGAAAATCTAAAAAAAAAACCTATGTTCACTGCCTGTTTGAAGTTTCATGTAATAAAATAATAAATATATATATATATATATATATATATATATATATATATATATATATATATATATATAGACACAATAACAGGTAGTATTAGGCCCAAATATTAAATTCACGTAAGTCTAGGAAGGTGGAATGATTCTTTGAAGCACACAATGCACAAGAAATCATCGTAGCGGACCTAACAAACGGAGAGATCCTCTCTTCCAAACAAAGTAAAGATTTTATTAAATCTCTATTCCTTTTGTACAACGATTCCATTGAAACTCCATTGCTATTATGTATCAAATATTCTCTTCAGATAAAACCAGAAATATTTTATGTTTATCTAAAGCTATAGCAACAATTGTTTCAAAAACTTTATTGTGTAAAGACGTCTGAACGAAAACCAAACTTAAGTAAGAAAGGAATGACCTACAATTAAAATCGACACAATGACGACAAAAAAAGAAAAAGCATTTTATATTTTGAACGATATTCATTTTTTGTCTGACACGGAATGAGTTAATATTTAATCAATGGACCTTAAGACTACTATAAACAATATATATATATATATATATATATATATATATATATATACATACTGGAATAAAACCAATTTAGGCAAGTAATGTAGTAACATTATGAACAAAAACAATCCAATAAAACTAAATTGAAAAAAATAATTGGATTGATTTCTTGAAAATGAATTAAGCAATTATTGAAACGCAAGCAAGTTCGAAAAAGACTATATTTTAAAAAAGCTACTAAATAAAAATAGTGTACAAGCACAACAGACAGAATACATATACAAACACACGAGAAGGACCTGGAATACATGATAGCTGACCCAGTTTATTTTTTCAGTGTATAGAACACTAATGAAGGTTTCTATCTAAAGGAAAAGAGCCAGTGATGGATGGATTCAACCAGAAACACACTTGGGTGGTTCGTTTGAAACGAAATGCTTCATAAAAAGGGGAATAATCCCTCTTTTGAAGAGAAAAATCAGCAAGCCGTGTACTGAAAAAGGGAATTCATTAGCAATTCTATACATATTTTTATAATGCAAATAACCTAAAATCCTTTATTTTCTATATTGCAGTTATATTACCAGTATAATTAACATCGACAGTCCCTCTTTTCTTTTATAATGAAAGATCTTTTCTATCATAATTTTGTACGACTCTAGAAAGTAGCAAACCCAATGTAAAGTTTTCGTACGTAAAATAAAAAGTGGAAAGACTAAACTAACTAATCAAATTGTTCAATCCCATTTGCGTTATTGTCATTTTTTTATTATTATTATAATAACTACGATAAGGACGCGGTGAAAAACAACCAAAAAACAATAAAAAACAGATTTTATTTCTACCCAGACTCGACTCCTGTCCCGCTTGGTCATTTCCTATAATAAAATTCTTATTCCATACTTTCTGCAGTTTGCACTTG
The DNA here is from genome assembly GCA_019009955.1 of Riptortus pedestris. Classification (NCBI taxonomy): domain Eukaryota; kingdom Metazoa; phylum Arthropoda; class Insecta; order Hemiptera; family Alydidae; genus Riptortus; species Riptortus pedestris. Next base: position 211,061,442 of record CM032228.1, on the reverse strand, counting down.
ACGTTCTTAATAGCTGTATGTAATAAAAATTTATCTATAAGAAAGAGACTTTTCAGATCAAAATATAAGCCACTATACTTTTCTCTACAAACATACTAATATCAACATGTGTATATCATTAGGAATCACAAAAAATACCTCCTTCACACAGTAGAATATGTTTTCTATAACAAGATGGAGGAATGTGTGTTTCACGAGATGGGGTATTCTAGAATCATATTATTTGGAAAGTTTATATATTCCAGTTCTAGAAATGTACACATGCACAATGAGATACATCATACACAAAACAAGGAATCTTAAATAGTGCATATACATTTGAATCTATATCCTCGATATTTATAAGTAAAGGTATTCCTTTAATTTATTACTTGATAAGGCGATTGACATGGAGTTGATAGTAATAAGCCCTCAAAACAGTAATTGCAAAAGATGTGTAGATATATCATCTAATCAGATTTTTTAAATATTAAATCTGATTTGAGCTTGAGCATTTCCAGGAGCTGGTTAAAGGACCAAAGCTTACTTCTCGAGAGAACAATTTAAAAACGCTCGAAAAGCAAGTGCTTATTTGAATTCTGGGGTTCATTCTTGTTGATTAGGATAAGAGATCTGATACCCAGTCGATTATGAATGTGTCGTTCTTTGGTACTCAGTGCATTCAAGTTCCCTAAGAATATCAACAGTCTGATGATTCGTGAATGTATCTATTTTAAGTGGAATTATACGAATATCTTGATTGAAGATAATTACTATAAATTGTTATTTGAAGAGGAAGTTAAATGCCCTGGGACAAAATAAAAAGATTGTATTTAATTAGTAGCTCAAGTTGATTTCCTATTATTATTACGTCACCTACCTACTTATTAATTATACAGACATTATAAATAAATGGATATAAATGAGAAAACAGCGATATTTGTTTACTTTTCTTCTTACTTTTTAATTGTTGATCAAAGTGGCTCACTCTCCACTTTGCTAGCCCGAAGGACCACGTTGGTTCCCTGGGCCTATCTGGGATAAATTCACATTAAAGTATATAACTGATGGTAATTATGTATTAATATAATATCTAAATGATATATACAGAATTATTTTTCGGAGAGTTAGTAATATGAAAATAGTATGCAATATGTACACAAATGCAGACATCATAATGCATTTAGTAGGAGTACTTATATCAAGTGATGCAAATGTCCTCAACTTGACTTGACAGTATACACAGAGAACATACAAGAGCTGGGCTTCTTGAGACTTATTTATTAATTGGCACCCGCTCTTTTCAGTCATTGATCTCAAAGAAGGAAGAGAATAGCGGATCCTGACCGGCCTGATGCAAGCAACAGTAGAGATCATGCCCAGGGCAATGAGTAGCCAATGGGAAAAGAGAGCAAGCCGACATGAGGACAAACATATTGTATAAGTGGGTGTATAAGGGCTTAAGTGGGCAGCGGTTCCCTAATACTGGCTCCTATAGAGAGCCAGTTCCCCGAGGGCGGGGGAGGGGGTGAGAATGGGAAAAAATAGGGGATGGAGCGCGTGGTGTCTGCTCGGAGATCGAAGCCGGCGCGCGCATCTCCGCACCGGCCCCGTCTCCCTCTCGTCTCTTCCTACATTTACAATTGCATACAACAAAAGCGCCAAGTTAAATGTCAAATGCTATCTGAATAAAGTTCACTATACTTCTCCAAGAGTCCCAGACTTCGGATGCTACAAACCATAAATGGAACAACTAGATGTTTACAGAAAATAAATATGAGGTCAATTTCCAAAGGGGCTAAATTCAACGCACATGATGGTAACTGAGAACAATAAAGCCACCCTTAACTACTGCTTCATAGTGTATGTATCAAATTTCTAATAAATGCAAATTTTTAAACAGATGACTTCAAACGAGATTGTTGTACACACGGACCAAAGGAAGCGTTTCTGAAGATAACATTCCTGTTTAAGGTCAATGCATTTAGAGAATAAGGAGAAAATGACATTTAGTAAATATACTCTCCAATATTTACTCTTGTGGTTAGGTTTTGAAACGACACCATTTTCACATATGACTTTCCAATTATGTTTCGGACAGGCCTTGAACCTGAACAAATATGCGGAAGGCTGCTAAAAAAATATACATACCATTAAAACCATTTTTTAGCACTGGTTCATTCTAGAAATGCGAAGAGAAAATATTCACCAATTGTCGTGGCACTAAAGTTTACTATTACTTGGTTACTATGGAAGGTGCAGAGTAAAATAAGCAGATTTTCTACGTACCGGAAGAGATAAATGCACACATGATGTAATTTCTAATTGAATTCTGTATTTTTCACTTATTTGAAAAAAACACTCTTTAAAAATGGCAAACAAGAATAAACGTAAGCCGGACATGAGATGCAGAGAAAAAATTAGCTTAATGTATACTGTGCCCACAAAGGGACACAGCTATCTATAACTCTATAAAAGTCGATAAAACGAAATGTATAAAACACATGTGGGAAATATTTAGATTTTAAAATTGCCCTTCAGCTCTCCTTCCCTAAAAACCATTCCATTTCGTCTAGGTTGGGCTAATAAAGAACTTCTTCTTTTGTTTATATGAAACTATTGAAAAAAAGATTCAGGCATTAACAGACCAACATTCATACATTAAAGTATATGTATGCGTACATATTTCCAAAACTGCTAGTTATGATGAATGGATATCTGATGACAGCTTTCGAAATCCAAATCATGAGTACAACCTAAATGACTGGTTACCTCTTAAAGGACACAAGCTACACTTAACTAATTATGTCACATATCTAACTATGAAGTACAAATGCACGAGTGGGAAATTGGGATATTAGTGTATATATTTTAGCACCTTGCCTTCAATTAGAAATCACCTGAAGTTGTAGCCCTGAACAATTTTGTAAATATATCTTCAAATTATTATAGATATACTTATGAAAGAATAAAGGAGGTTTTTAGAGTTTGCAATTTTGTTTCGATCGTTACCAAACTCGATACATTACTAAACATCCCATTCCCAACTTAAGATTCAACTCTTATCAATATGCAGTACTTAGAAATGTACAGAGATGTGCAGATGACGTATTCTGACACACTGTGACGTACCCTTGCGTCATTCCTGCTTAGTTTAAGCAGCCCCGACATGACATAATTTTTGAATCTGCGGAGTCTACCCGCTTTTTTTCCATTATTAAATAGTTACATTATGAAAAGATATTAAAAAGGTCAATAAAAAGTTAGTAATCATTTCAAGTTGTAACAGTAAATACGAAAACTAGAAATAAAGTTAACTCCACTCCAGCATACAGTTTTGAATCATTATATATTTCCTACCTGACATTTAATAATATTTAGCTTTAATGAGTTCGTAAACTGAAGAGCTGTTAAGCTCATATACGAGTTTATTCTGGAGGAGTGTGCTTACATTATTGCATGAACATAAAACAAACTTTCGTTTAACTCGTGTTTAGTAGAATTTTATGACACGGTAACGAATAATAAAGCAACAAGTTCTAAAAACGGTAAAACGAATTTTAATTAGTTAACAAACTTCAATTTCGTATTATATCTAAATTTTCACACACGCACACATTCTTGCTTGCAGACAACAGAAGCAGGTTCAAAGAAAAAACTATTTTGATATCAATGGCCATTTCAATTTGACAAATGAGTCTTCATAATAAAATGCTCATTAAAGATATTCTCTCATAACCATAATGATGGCAATTACAGGGACAATATAATTCTTGATCCAATTAGCGCATGAATTTAAGGGGAGAATTTGTATCTGGACAAATTAGTGAACATTTACTGTTATTCAGTTCATTAGTTATTGAAAGCTTAGTTATATTAAAACTTAACCAATGTGGATTCTATTTGAATTGATTCTCCTCTAATGATGATGTCTGGCCCTATAATAATTTCATGAATATAACTAACAACGGACGTAATAAACCGACCACTCAGATAGCAAATATTTACTATAATATGGCACCGCATCTACTAGAATATGGGGAGGGGGGTGTTCTAACCAAGCTTGAAATGTAGTTCATATCGAATAGTTATCTTTTTTTTTACAAGACATCTTCATGCACGGAGCATTAGAAAAATAGATACGAAACTCAGAGGAGATGACTCAAAATGAGGTTTTGAATGAAGTAGGTCTGTCCTGGTCGGTATATTTCTGAGCAACACAAGTATAAAAAATTACGAGAGGTAAAAACGCGATTGGGAACTTTATACCTATTTATAATTAATAAAAAAAAATCACTCAAAATTACTTGTACTACAATATTCTTCAAAACACTCATACGCTCATCACTTGAGTTATGCATGTCGTTTAGTATGGAATAAGTGAAATATACAAACAAAGAAAACATAATGAAACAGCAGTACCTTTGCGGTCCTCCGGATAGCTAAAAATGCTCCAAGGGTTGTTAAAAATTGATCGAAAGAGTGATCTTGTACACCATTTAGTTTGTCTTGATAAAGGTAATAAATTTTACCGAAACGTCGGCAGGTTGAAGTAGTTTTATTTCGACGTAAGCGAACAACTACATCATATAAGGGTAGTTGTAACGGCGGTCATCACCCAAGTTAAACTATCTTATATATATATATATATATATATATATATATATATATCAATTTAAGATATATCAAAGTAGAGTAACTGAAAATTTCAAGAACAAGTTTAAATATCACCTCCTAACTACAACAATAGCTTCTATCCATTCCAAGTGTTATGACACGGAAGGTATTCTAGTATTCAGAGAACATCATGCATTAAATATTATTGTCTAATGGACTTTACAATTAACGAAGCCTAATGAGAATTATAATCTCGCCTCTGATATGATTAATTTACCCCAATGACGAAACAAAGTGACAAATATATTGCACCATGATTTATATTTCATTATGACACCCGTATTTTCTTGGTTTGATAATTTCTGTTAATGGGCTGCCTTCAATCGGAATATGATACATTTGTCTGTCGCTACTGATTTGGAAAAATTTTTATTGGGACCTATAAATTGTAAACATCATCTATTGGTGTTATTTAATAATGACCATTTTAAGTTACTAGGGCAGTATTGGTACTAGTTATCTACAGGATATCGCCGATTTCAGCCGGGGCGAGTCTAAGGATTTTATTTAGTGAATTTGCCACTACATGTATTAGATGATGAACTAAAAGAATTACGAAAAGAATTAAGAAGTTTTTCCGAGGTTCTCACCCACTGTGATATAAATCTGAAATTTAGGTAGTTTTTAGTTTTTAATTTTATTTATAGTTTTTGACATATGCTTACCGTTGTTTGTTTTTATTATTTGACTTGTTATTAATTTTTTGATTGTTTTGGCTTTAATTTATAGTAGTTGACTAGGATTAGATTTTATATTTTTATTAGTTGACTAGTTTTAAGAATTAACATTGTTTTTACTATTTATATTGTGTTTGTTTGTTGTTTTTTTTTTTTTTTTTTATGACTGTTGTCTATTTTGCTTTTTGGCCATGCTGTGAATGTTAAATTAACTCGAGGTTTGTGTTTGTCAGCAGGCACTGAGGATGGAGCATTGACTCCGAAAGTGCACTCTGCATTATATTAAAAAACTGTAGAGGACTTGGCCTTCTTATTGATCCTGATCAATTGGTTCCTCTACCATCCAGCATATTCCAGAGATATCCAGAGATAAAAGAATTACAGTTAGGTGAGACTCTGGTCTGAAGAAGTTGGATAACAGGATCAGGAAAATTGAATTTTTCGTTCCTTATTAGTTTGGTTTTGAGCGATGGAGCCAGCCTTGCTATTTCCTCTCTTCTTCGGAATAAAATAAGACTGAGAAATATACACAACACTATACTTAATTTCGTTTAAAACGTTTTGAAAATATTTACAAAGTTATTTTGTTTTAATAAGGCGACTTCTACACATACAGGGGTAATTTTTCTTTATTCTTTTAAAGTTCATTCATTTAGGCAAAGAAAATATTGCGAGATCTCAAAAGGTTCATTGAAACTAAAAATATCACCTATATGGTTTTATTAACTCACTACTTCATTTCAGTAACCTGTAGATAAACCGCCCCATTTAACCGTAGTAAATTTAATTTTAATAAAATACTTAGTATCGAAAAGATTAATAAATTTATAAAATACAAAAGCATCAGGGCATTAGTAAATATAGTTTTCTGACTATACAGATCTTAAATATGTAAGACATCCTCTCCCCTCCAAATTGAAGCTGACTGCGAAGATTTGGTAACCAGCCAGTAATTCAGACCTCTTCATAGTTTCACTAATAATAATTTCTGCTCACCAAACATCATTTTTTCGGCGAAATAAATAGTCCATCAATATACGAGTAGAATAAACATTTTATTAATATTCTTTCTTGTATTGACTGTGCAGTCAGAATTCAAATCTAGTAGAGAGAAAATAATTTGCCCAACACGGGAGACAGAATGGTCATTCTTAAAGCACACCTTTTGCAACTTTTTTACACTGGAAGAATATGAATGTATTTACTTTAAATACTCATAAAATAACATTGTTCACATTAATTATGTATCGGTAGCATGAAAAGTTTTGGCTATTCTTACTACGAAGGCCAACTTATTATCATTCATTATTTATGAATACAAGCTCCACTTTTCCTATGGCCTACATATTTTTAACAATCTTCTAAAAAAAGGACAATTTTTAAGAAATCCTGCATTACTTGAAGTTGAAGTAAAAAGAAATTTTAGCTACTATATAATTAAAATGCTTGTCAAATATGTTGCTGGAAAGTGTAAATATTAAATAAAGTTTTTGAAGATGCTGCCATAGGCGCTCAGTGTTGGTGAACTTGTGCTTCTCCATATTAGTAAAGTTAAAACTATCCCATCTTCCCCGTGACTTCTGAAATTGGACTCGCTAACTTCAACTATATCCCGCCTTTCATAAGCGAATTTTTCATTAGGTTTAATTTTAAATTTTTATGAAGCCTAGAAACTTTTTAGAAGCAAGTAAATTTTGTTTAAAGTTTATAAAAGTTTCAATGTAAAACTATTTCTATGTTCGAAGAAAAAAAGACTTGTACCAAACACTTATTTTCTTGTTTAGTTTCTTTTAGTTTTTCAGCCAAGAAGAATTTAGAAATTCGTCTGTACTTAATTTCTGATTTAATTGGCATGTATATCTCGTTGTAACTAACCATTTCATTTTCCTAACAATACTTTGTTGGGAGTTTAGGATGATTGATTATAAAGGCTGACCTAATTTTGAAATAAATCCATCTAAATTCGTTCATTGGGAGCAGAAGGAGTCACAAACAAGACACTTCGGATTAGATATATTCAGTAATATTCTGCTCCAATCTCTCACTGCATTTTTCCCTGCAGCTTGTTAAATGATTTTCCTTTTTAAAAAAATCAGATATTGAGGTTTTGCTAATACGAAAAATTTCTTCAAATGTCTTTCAATCTTAATTAACAGATGCCGAAATTTTAATGGTTCTTCAAAGAAAGATCGTACAAAATTCGGACCCGAGGGGGGCAAAAATGAAATAACACTAATCTTATTGAAAACTCAAGTTGCTACAATTATTGTTCTATACATTTTTTATCCTACTCTAATATTAACATTTTTGCTCTAATATTAACAATTTGCATTTTTTGACTTTCAAGCCTTCAGCTTTTCTCTACTACTTCTCATTTCATGCAGGGAATAATCCCATACATCGAGAACTTTCGTATTTCCAGCCTAAAGGCATGTTTTCATCAGAACAGGAGGGTTAAGAGGATATAAAGTCAGTGTAAAATAAATAAAAAAATCAAGAAATCTCCGTTATTATAAATCAGTTACAAAAAAAAAAAAAAACATTACATAACTAATTTTGTTGCAAATTACGATTTTTTAAATTTTTTTGCTTATAATGTTTTTGTCTAACTTGAATAGTAACCTATATTTTGTAATTTGTAACCCCATAATGCGATTTTCACTCAGTACGCCCGATTCAATAACCAACACAAGTCCTATTTTTATGTCCTTCTTACTATAGGAAAAATGGGGAATAGATAGTGAGAATCAGTGTCCAGCATGTAGAAAATCTCCTTAGTTAGACCCATGGATGACTTACTTCATGTATTCTAGAGGATTTCACAATTAGTTGAATATTCGGAGCACAATTGGTCCAGCACCGTCAGAGTTTTTGATTAGGTGTTATTAAACCTAGTCTTAATCGTAAAGTAAATTTCTGTGCTTAATAAGCCCTTACTAACCAAATTATTATTTTTCAAGTCTTTAATAAAGTTGAAAATGTGAATAACAATTGAGGTTATGAATAAAATTTGTACAAAATGAATAAATTATTACTTAAAGCTGCAAAACTTCCCTTGGGATAATAACATGTCTCTTTTTTCCTTCTCATTTCATGCATCGTAAACTAACCATTTTATGAAAGTAATTTTCGCCTTACTTTTTTTACTTTAATACGGGCCGTTATTAGAAAGGCGTAAAGGTTGTTGGTAATAAGAGTAGTGACTGTTCGGAGATAAATGGGTGCAGTGAAGGCTTAAACCCACTTAAAGAAAGGGGCCTAACAAGGAAAGTAAGGGTGACAAGATAAAATGCTGTCTTACTTTTATACCACGGCTACCTTCAGGAAAATGCCCAAAAAACTCATCTCCTGTTTCCTTTGCTCTTATATTGGATTTGCCTCATGGCTCGCCTTTGATAAACTTCAGGCAGATTTCCATTTCACACAACAGAAGGCCTACTGCAAATTTGAACATATATACTTCCATAGAGAATATCCCGCATATGATGTTCGCCTAAACCTCAATTTTTGACATTAATTAAACTGGAATACAACTTTTGGAACGAACACGAAAATTCCAAAGGAAGGTGCTTCACAACTGTAATTTAACTGAATCTAATCGGGAGTGGAGTTTTGAAGGACTGGAAAAACATTGAAGGCTAAAAGGCTCATGAAAAACTTTATAGTTAATATAACATTAGTTTCACCCCAGGATCTAAATTTAACAACTATATAACTGTGTGGTTACCGAGCTTTAAGGTAGGACTTGTATCGCTTCCCCTCGTGTCTACTTGGCATCAATAGTAACACCTTGATTAAAGTAAAGAAGTAGCATCCTTTGAGCAATTAATTAACCACAATACTGTGTCAGGTAAAAGTCTGTCACGCAGGGGCTGCATAAACTTAGCAGATTTCCCACGTGCTGCTATGACATACACTGTAACTCTTTTGACAATATATTTACTATTTGTAAATTAAAATCTGCTAAGTAGAAGTAGGGGCTTACTGAAAACAGAATTCAAGAAAGTACGAATACCTAACTCGCTTAAAAGTTGCGAAAAAATGTATAGAACAATTGCAGAGCATCAATAGCCACAAGATTGGTCCAGCAATATTTTTCAATACAACACACAATACCCGAGATATTTTGAATTTTCGAATTCCCCTCTTAACACACACCCCACCCGAGTCACACTTTAGCTATTCACGACAATGAACTTTAGTGTTGAATAAAGCAATTAAATATCGAGTGTGGTATAGATCACAAGAAATAATTATATCTATTATTCAGAGCTATGTATCTTATAACTGTAATTAGAAATGACAAAGTTGATTCAAAAACTGTTAGTACTAAGATATAGATACTACCTTGATTATTACATGGCGTCTACTTCAATTAAAAATGTCTTAATAAGAAAATATATTCCTGGTTCTTACCTGAAACAAACAAAAGTGCAAAGGGTTAGAAAAAATACAAATAAAAATAAATATATATTTATTGATTAGCTCAAGAGTCATTTAAAAAAATTAAAAACAGCAGTAAGGCGACTCATATACTCGAGATTAAAAACTAAGGAAAACAGATGGGACCTCAACTTCTATACCTCCGTCGTTCCAAAACAACTAATTGCTTAATCTCTGAATTAAATCTATAAGTACACTTATCACATTAATTAGAAATTCTGGCCCAGTAAAAGTCATGAACCAGGGTGTTCAAAAAAATATGGTCATATCCCATTAAAGAAGGGGAATTAAAAATGTTTCATGATGAAAATATCTATACTTTTTTATGGAGCATTAAGGGAAAGATAAAGCAATTTAGATTTTATATTCTGGTTTATGGGAGAGATGGCATCTGCTTTATTATTATTTAGAACAACTATACATGACATAAAATATTACAATGACAGTAAATATAATATACCAACATTGTGGTTTATGGAAAATGACAAGACAATCTCTAAAATGGTGCAAGGAAGAGCAATGTTCGATATTCGGAAAAAAAAAAATCTTATTTATTAATAAGAAAAAACAATTATATCAACCATGAATGATGGATTTATTATGCTTTACGAATGTTTTGTTAATGTAAACAATGTTTTATCTTAATATCTCTTTTACTTCAAGATGTTTTCTGTTTCTTTTTTTTCCCCCTTACGGATTATAGAATTTACACGAGACATACAAAAATACTTCATTATTTGTATGATCTAACGGTTGTACATTAAGATTAACGTAATACTCCTCTCCGGCCACACACCAAGGTATATTTGTTAAATAATATGTTCTTGGCGAAAGCAAACTATATAAATCAAAACGCTAAGCTTATATCAATGTCTAACTTTAATTAAATTTCTATTACCGATTTAAAGGTAGGTCCCACCAATTAACACACTAACTGTAACTATCTAGATGCGATTCACTATACGACGTAACTATATTAAAACTCCCGATGATAATTGTAAAATAGTTTGTTTTTCTTCGTATAAAAGCTAGAATAAACCTAAGTACTTTGAAACTGTACCTTCATATAAGAGCAAAAAACGTCCTTCACATAGGGGCTGTGTTAACTGAGCAGATTTCCCATGTGCGTCACATATGTGTATTTATCTCAAAACGTAAAAGTTCAATTAGAACAACATTTTTTATTCAGGTTTCAAATAACGTGCTTCATATAACAGCTTATTGTTAATAAGAAATGAGTGGAAATTGGGGTTTACTCAAGAATGAAATTAAAAAAACAAAAAAAAAAAAACAAATATCTCGGTTAATATTCATTATAGAGACAATTTGTATATAACAACATTTATAGGTAATTAAATTTGCAATAACCATGTTACTATACAATTTTTCGATCCGGCGTACAGTAACGAAGATATATCGAATTTTAAAAATTCTCCCCTTGGTTCAATTTCAGCTGTTAATGAACTTAATCTTTAGTTTTGCAAGCAGCTCTTATAAATGGAGTTTGGTAACGATAAAGCAATAATTCCAACCGCTAGAGCGGTAACAGACATATATATATATATATATATATTTGAACGGATCTCATTTTCGTCATCTCCTAGGTAGGATCGATGAACATTTTACGAAATTTATCAAAAATCGCATCATTGAGTACTGATAGCTGATTTCCCTTAGGGGGAATCTGCTAAAAAAAAAAAAAAAGGATTGTTGTGTTGCGCATCTTTGTTTTGCGCAGGTTTCCCCGAAAAGCGTTTTATAGACTAAAAAAGAATTAACCAGAAGGAGAAGGAGTTCAACTTAGGGGAATGCAAAGCGTGAAATGAATAAGTGTTGAAACCCTTGAGGAGAGTGTTCCCGAGGTCAGAAACTGGTATCCCCCTCCCCACCGGGTCTGGGGGACCGCGTTTCGAAGATGGAGAGGAAGTTATTAACGAAAGCCATTAAACGGAGAAATAGAGGCGGGGGGCTTGGTTGGCCTCGACACCCACCAGAGAGCGGTGGCGGAAAAACCGCGCGGCTCAGCTGACGGCTGACAGATGGCCAGGTTTAAAATGCAGGCTTGCCACTCACTCCACCCCCCAACGCCAAATAACTGAGAGATATGGAACTAACCACCCACACACATCAGAACAGATATTCCCCCTATCAGACTCCATCGTTATCCAACATATAATATAGGGCCATTCTAAAAATTCAGGACAGCCAAGTCATAAAACCCTCAACACCTCTAGCCAAAAAAGGGAACACATTAATTATTTAGTACAGCTCTCATTTACTTAATTTTCATAAATAAATCTCAATGAATTGGAAGAATAATTCTAGTCTGAGGCACAAATACGTTTTACATTCACAAAAAAGGATGTTTTCAGTGGACGAAAAGTCTTCAATTATGAAATTTCGTTATAGAGCAGAATGTTCGCTTAGAAGCATCCAGTAAGACTTACAATGCATAAAAACATAATAGTAATAAATGTTAACACAATTCATTAACAACTCTTAGTCACTTTTGGTATAGAAAAAAATTATGTCAATAATTAAAATTCAGAAAACATGCATAAAACATATTTGTCTCATGGCGAGATTGGTATTGGTACGATTTTTATTTCGTCACCTTTTCTCTTTAACTTAACTTCAACAATGATTTTTTTTAGCAGGTTTCCCTTAAGGGAAATCAGTTATTGAGGTAGATTTTCGAAATGTTTCTTCAAATGTCCATCGATCCTACCTACTAGATGACGAAAATGAGGTCCGTTCAAAATTGCATGTATATATATATTTGTCTGTCTGTTAACACTCTAGCGGTCACAATTTTTGTCTCATCGTTACCGAACTTGATATATAATAGTTTTATATAAAATGAAAGATCAAATTCGTTAACGGCTGAAATCGGACCAGGGGGAGGAGGGGCAATGAGAGGAGAATTTCGAAAATTCTTCATATCTCCGTTATTATGCGTTGGATCTAAAATTTGTATAGAACCAATCTTATTTCAAATGTAATGTTCTATAAACGTTGTTATGTACATTTTTTCGATATCTTGATTATTAACCGAGATATTTGCATTTTTTAGTTTTTGGTCGTCTTTAGTAAACCCCCAATCCTACACATCTCATATTAACAATATGCTATTGTACAGTTGACTCTCGCTATCACAAAATTCCACGGGACTGCCATTTTTGTTCGTGTTATGTACAGTTCGTCTTAGGCATAGTTCGAGTTATAGAGGTGAACTAAATGAAAATTCGTGTTACAGAGGTAAAAAAAATGTACTGTGATTTATTCCCTACATCTTCTACAAATCTACATAATCTTAATATTTTACGAATATTTAAATGAATTAAAATATGTATATATACATAATTAAAAAAACCGGTAAAACACAGAAAATATAATATTAATTCCACTGATTAATGAGCCCTTAATCTTCCTTTGCTTAAAACTGAAAAACACTATCAGTCATAATGTTGATTAAAATAAAAAAAAACTTTGCTGTAACCCTTACAGCTTCAAAATTAAACATTTAACTTGGTACAGTATAATAAAAACTACTTACAGTAAACATAATAAATATCGTGTAAAACAGAGTAACCAAATTCCATAACCATATTACTGCAATCCCACTAGTAGGTGAAATAGTTCGTAATCTTCTTCTGTTTAGGACTGTTAGCAACACGTTTGTCAATCATATTCTCGATTGAAACAATTGAAGAAAACACACTGTCTGGTACATCACTGGTTTTTTTCTAAAAACATACGTAGAGTACGTACTGCATCTTTGGCTTCTTTAGATGTGACGTCTGCTGGTTCTTCATCCTCGTGATCTTCGTCAGAAGGAGCGTCTTCATCGTTGGTTAAGGAATCCAAAATATCGTCATCAGTCAACGTGCCGGTTTCCGCTACCCCTTCGTCTACAAGGGCGAATTCTTCAAATGTTAGTGGATTTTCATATGGCAGCTGCCTTCTTACCTCGTTCCACTCTGCCTCTATGTTGACGTTTGGCGGCTCCACTTCAGCTTCCGCCTTGGTTCTGGGTCAGGTTCCATTTGTGGTCCGACTTCTGTTTCAGATGGATTTCGTGTTAGACAAATCCATTCTGAGAACATCGTGATATAGAGGTGATGCGCTAATCAAATTCGTCTTATCTACTGAACTTGGAGTTAGAGAGGTAATTTTTGTTTCTCTTCGTGTTATAGAGGTAAAATATAACCGGAAAATTAGTTCGTGTTACGTATGGTAATTTCTTCGTGTTAGGTTTTTCTAAGGGGACTAAAAATAATTCGTGATATCGAGGATTTCGTGTTCTCGAGGTTCGTGTTAGCGAGAGTCGACTGTATTATGAAACACTTTATTTGAAGCCTGAATACAAAATATTGTTTTCACTGGATTTTGACGTTTATGAGATAAATGAAAATAAGTAACGCACTTGGGAAATTGCTTAGTTAAGGCAGCCCCTGCGTGACAGACTTTTATTATGTTCTGTGTTAACTCTCATGATGAATAAATATAAGCTTCACAAAACAAAGAAGATGAGGTATGAGCAGGTTATTTATAATAAGAGTATACAGGTACTTCATAATTTTAAATTATTTTTTATTGAATTCATGGTCAATATATAATCACCAATAGCCATAACGCCAATGTCACTTTAAGGTGTAATAAAAACTTGACAGTAAGACTGAGAAAATGTGCATTAAGAAGAAGAAAAAGTTTCTTAACGAGGAGGTCCATTAGGGAAGAGTGGAATACGCTTAATTCGGTAGTTGTGAATGGAGCTTGGGGTAGAATAATGGAGGCAGTATAGTTTAGGGCTGTGAGATGAGCGGCAAACCATTAAACCTTCTTATTGCCCACATAATAATGCAGGTCTCTTCGCGTATTCAAACTATCATTACAAAATCAATGTGTACCTGATCTCCTCCCATTACTGTAAAAATTAAATTAGAATCCAAGCGGGAGTTATTTGATATAGATTGATATAATTGAGTTAGAATTAGTAACATCCATTCCTTGCGGAAGGAAGATATGGCCATCAAGTTTCAGAAACTCTAGGAGAAAAGAAGTAGTTCTCTCGAGACTTAGAATCGGCCACACCAAATTAACACAATCATACTTATTGACAAAGACTGACAGACCTACTTGCTCAACCCGCAACATTCTCTTGACTATAAGACATATACTGAGAAGAATGCCGAAAACGACAACACCAGGACTTCCCCTACGACTTACAAGAACGTTTGACGGAAGGCAGCCCATACATTAACAAGATATTCTCATACCTACAGTAAATTCAAATATACAACTAAATTTAACACACAAATTAAGTTTGTGGTGTGCAACAAGATTTCAAATTATATGGAATAATTGTATTATATGCATTTGTAGACATGTATATGGTTACCCTGAAGGAGGAAATTACGACAATCATTAGCCAAAGTACCATTTTCAGTCATTGATTTCCTATTGATCATCCACCAACTATGCTAATCACCAATTTTTTGTTGTTTTTTTACGTTTACTTACAAAATGTATATTTATTTAACTTTCGTTAATTGTCATTGTTACTTGTTATCTCTTATCTATTTCACTTTTGTTATTTCATTTGGTTCAACTTTTGACTTTTGAAAGGGCAAATCACCTTTGATGTGATGTCCATTAATAAATAAATCAAGATCTTGCAGTTTATTTGCAACAATGCTAAAAAGCACTTTCAACGCGAGAATCTTGTCAAAGTCTTGTTGAAAGTGTGACTAGATGACTTTCAGCTTTTAGTCTAGAGGGCGACACTAATCAAGGTAACCGGTCTTTAAAATGGTTCTGTCAATGGAGCAAATGCTTTCCAAGCTCTTCGTCACTGATGAAAGTAAACATTTCGGAGGAAAGGCTTTCACACATTCTACCCCCAATTAAACAAGAACCAACCATATTTCCAACAACCCTCTCAAATTTTATAAATAGAAGTCTTGGAAATTCCTGGCCGTATTCACATCTAAAATATTAATATTCTCCGGCTCACACATCTTAAATCTCATATAAAAATTCTCATACAAACAATCATCACGTATTCTTAAATATGCACATATAACCCAAATGTTTTAAAAGCAGGAAAATTTATAAGTAGGCCAAGTAATGGCAATGAGCAAAAACTGTTATCGCTCACAATAAGAACTAACTAACAACTTCAAGACCGACAAAAGTATTCCTCAAAACTATTCAAAAGGCCAAGGCCACGAGAACTAAAGCAAAAAAAAATAGAAAAAGTTCGACGGATATGCAACCAAAACATTAATTTTTTTAATATTTAATATTAAATAATAGAAGTTATAGCTCATGAAAAAAGAAATATTAATATGTGGCAAATGAGTTGACCTGCAAAGTTCTATAATGTAAAAACGAAACATTTACTGAGAGGTTGTACACTAAAAAAATACTATTAAATATAATTCCAAAAGATAATAGAAAATAAGCAGAAGCAGTAGATCCTAATGAATAATAAGTCTGTGATGTGACATTTTCTTGTATATGGTGAGTGAGATGTGGTTTCTATCTCGAAAACGTTGGATTTGTTAGTGTCACTCATGAAAATGACATAACGGTTTAAAAAGAGAAGACTCAAAGCTGTCATTGAGACACCAATGTGAGATGACCCTGGACTAAATTGACATTTAAATAACAACAAGTTAGTGTAAAGGAGATTTTTATTTATCTATTTTTTTAACGCCATTATGTCCGCAAATTGCTAGTGTTTGGTACAAGAAGAGCTTCAAAATGAAAAGATGTACTAAATATTATACAAAAAAATCCAATCCAACTTTAGCCATAATCTCTGGGCTTTTGGCCTACGTCAATACATGGTCTATCACTATTTGAGCCATCAATCATATCGTATTACATAAAGATGAGAATTTCATCCATCAAGATACATTCAGATATAAACTGTATGGGGGTCTAAAGGATGAAAATATGAAATAGTCACAAGCTAAAAGGCAATCGGCAACACAAAAACTCCCAATTTGTAGACAATAAGTCCCCTTTCAGTTCAAAACACGTGAAAGCAAATATTTATAGGAAAAACACAAACAAATTGGAGGGATTGAAAGGGATTTAGAGGAAGTGGGACAGAGGGGTGTGTTGTGCAAACATAGTAATCAGCCGGTGATGGCCGGCCTAATGAACCACCTACAATCAGCCCTCAGTCTATTTATTTACAAGCGCACATCCATCAGCTCGCATACAATCCAAATACATCAGGCATATGGCAAACATGCTGCTAAAGTAAACATATCTGATGATAATGGGAAGATAAACTGGAATATGTAATAATCTAGAAATGACAATAATAAATTGGCCATACGTATGCAAAATGTAAATTTATAATAAAGAATAACTCGGGAATGATAAATGAGAATAACTAATGAAATGATTTAATATTCCCCCTCCCTTAAGGCCTTAAATCAACATTATTCATAAAATAGCTATACAAATTAATACTATCTACTAAATTGGGTACCAGAGAAGTCCTATGACAAAATAATCGACAATAAAAAATGAGGAAATGCTATATTGATAAAACGACCTGCAAAAAAATCAAATTAATTAACCAAGATTTATAAAAAAAATAATAAAAAATAGAACAATCTGAAGATTGTAATTAAGATATTTTAAAAATAAATTATAACGATTACTCTTTCAATTCGTTTCATAATACAAACATTCATATATTAAAAAGCTTTGCCAAAACAAAAGCGATTTTTTAATATGAACATATTAATTATTAACTTGAAAAATAAAACAATTATAATTATGTTTGAAATATATAATATCATCAGCAATTATTTTACTACATGTACCGCAGATCTATCCACAGAAAATATTTCAATTGGAAAATTATTTATTATGAAATTGCAAATAGTGACAAACTGTACCTCTTAAGCGCCGTTCAATTCGAGAAATACTAAACCTGCAAAACAGCAAAGTATTTCCCTCTGTCTATCTTTATAGAACCATCAATTCAATACAACTATTTGGCATAAATATTATAGAATTGCCTTCTACAACAAAAATTTAAATGCTGGGTATTCGAATTAATGAAACAGTCTTCAACAATCTGCTTTGAATTCTATATCGGGGGAAAATATTGGGGAAAAAAAAAGATTGAAGAAAGAAAAAATATTTCGCACATGCAATACTGTAACGGATTTTAGGCAAATAAGTAATAATTCACTAGATACGGGCTTCAAAATACCAACAGATGGGAGGAAAATTAACTAATTATGCACCAAAATTACACTGTCATTCACGTTAAGCATAGCAAAACTCAGAAATCTTTGGATTAGTACCAATACTAAAACATTCCTAATACCTCATAAGTCATATTAAGGTAAGGTGAAGCTTCAGAACCACTATTGGGTGACTTTGCTCTCATTTCAAACAAGCTGTCCTCCGTTTATTATCACTCCGGAGGAACATGATGTACACTCATATCTACCACTAACGGAAAAATTCGGAGATAAATATTTGGTGCAGATAAGGGCTACAAAGGGTGAGGGGAAAGGAATGAGAGGTGAAGCCCTCCAGCACTCTCTTTCATTTTCACATAGGTAGAAAAGCCGGATTTTTTTTTTGTCGGTTGTCCCAATAAGGAAATATGCTATATGTTTACTCGTGGCTTGAAAAATCTCTTGGAATGTTCAACAAAGCATGTTCGGGTGCATTTTTTAAAAAGCATTTGAATGTTATTTCAACCATTCAAGTCGAAAAATATATCCGGACCCTGCTGACTTTATGATAACTATAGATGGAACACACTATGCAGTATTATATAGCCTAGAGGAACTTACCTTTCATACATAACCTGAGAAGAAATACTTCAATCAATAAATGCTAAATTAACAATGAATTCAATTTTTGTACTTAAGACGGATATGTTCAAAACACTTATAAGGACGCAGCATTGTAAACAGACGTTACCAAAGACCTAAGGGAGGAAAATAAATTCAGACATTGCCCAACCTTGACATCGAAACCAGATCTTATTCCTCTTCAGAGGAGTGAACAGGTGGAATACCTCAGAAAGTCGTGAGAGTCATCAGAAGAAAATCGAGTAGGGACTTAAAATATTAATAGAGTAAAGATGTTAAACGGGAGGGAGATGTTACTACATAAATTCAGAGAGTGAGAAGGCGTCCATGTTTATTAATAATTGTAAAATGGATGGAAGCTGATAAATAGAAACAATCCAAAGCCAATTATAATACAGTTTTGAAACATAGGAAACTAAAAATGACAGAAGCTTTAAATCTGTTGAATGAAATTTGTATAATCAAAAATGTAAGCAGCTCTCATTGCAAAATGAGGGGGAGAGTCGGAGGGTTATTTGTAGCGGGGGGAAAAACCAATAAAGGCCCAAAGGACAGCTGTAATATAAAGAAGGGCGAAGGGCCGTCAAACAGAGGACAAGGAGGGAGAGAGAGGATCCAATATTAGTGTACTGTCAGGGGTAGAAGAGGCAGGTAATAGTCCTTCCTAGGGACATGGAGGATACTCTTGGATTATCTGTCAGAATATACCTCACCAGTCTCAAAGCTATGATTTAGGTTGACAGCTGAGTCCCCATCTAGAATCCTCAATGAGCCTCTGCATTAATTCATCCTCAAAAGGACTTCAAGACTCCAGGCTATTCGAGGAAGGGCTAAGGAGCTAACAAAATTGATATTAATATTGATATCAGGCAACGGACTGATATTAGCAAATCACGCTCATTACAAGAATACACACAGAACGAAGCCGTAATAAAGTCTCATCAAATTAGTGAAAACAATTTAGATTTATAATCAAAATGTAACGATAATAATTCAATTACACGGTATATTAAGAGAATTCACAATCAAGTTCTTATTTTCTTCAAAGGATCTGGATTCTTCTTTATTCAAATTAATTTACAAAATAAATCTTTTCTTATGAAGAACTTATTTCTGAAGCGTCTCAGAAATAATCTCTTTATAATTACACTGCTCTACTTGGCAAACATCTCAACAACATTTTGTTATAGTTAAATTATGTTTATACATTTTTAATTAACGTCCAAATTGTTCTAACAAAGTTTATTGGGACTTTATCTACAGGTTACCACTCTTTTATCAAAAGGATGGACGAGACATTATAATTAATGAATTCCAGATTAAATATATTCCCATTGCCCACGCAGGAATCGAACCCGACCCAAAGTTGTTCAAGTGAATTAGGACCCTAAAACCGAGACCTAGCCGCGGCCCCAACATATCTTAAAGAGCAAAAAAAATTTAATAAGGTAGTGCGAGTGAGAAGCGTTCGTCCTTCCCTTGTATTCCTTGACGCGACTATAAATAATTCACAATGATTTAACCCCGATAGTTCCAGCCGAGAATTCACGGGAATGAATGAGTCTGTCAGTCATGATATGTGTTTCCTGTAAAGCACTCATTTAACATTTATACGAAAATATTACAGGTTGTGAAACACTTTCGGACAGGCATATTCTAAGAAAATTTGAAATTTATTGTTTATCACTAAGTTTCTGGTCATCATTCCACTGAACCACATACACAGGTCCATGATTGATTCGATTTCAACATTATTCCAAAATCAGATAAATTTCAAAAATTTACAAGGAATGTAAATAAAGATTCAATAATAGAATAGCGATCATTTTTCCATCATCATTTGTCATTTTTTAATTGATTTTCTTAAGTGAAAATTCAACCACCATCACTCATTGGTATTGGCTGGCAAAAATGGTTGAAAGAAGTAATGGAAGTCTAACAATACATACCGGGGGTTGAAATGCAATCTCATTGGGGTATGTGGCACATCTTGGAGGAAGTAGAGTCACTTACAATTTTGAATCACCAATACTTTTCTCTAGTTACAATCGTATTTCGAGTAAATTGTAGCTTGCTTTTGTCTCATAAACTAACGTCCACTACTCGCGCATTTTTAAAAAAGCTTCAGGACTAAAATTTTAGTCAGTATGAAGGTTCAATAATACAACATATATAAGTCAACGTAAGGATTAAGCGATGCAAAAATTGTTTCAGAAACAAGAAAGTTGACATAACTGTGTCAAAGTATTTGTATGCGATTTCTGTTCTAATCTCATTCTTTTAAAGTACGAAGAGTCAAACCTCCAAAACGCCGTGCAAGCCGATGAGGCTTTCAATAGATATGTACACAAAATAAAGGAAAGTACTTCAATGTCTTCAAATATTTGTATTACTATAGAAAGTTAGAGACATTACTATTCTGTCAGAAATTCACTAAAAAATCAACATAATTTTGAACGGAAGGCTAATAAATAAAGAATACGCTAATACTGGCCTGGGAATTTGGGGAATCGAATGAGAGTGCAACGGACAGGAAATACAGGATAAAGAATCGCTACAACAGGCACAAAATAAGCCAGATAATTATCGTTTTAATTACTGAATAAGGAAGAACCGAAGGGATATTGGGGTCAAATCCATTAGTTTTTAAAGGAGGGGCTTGTATGCACAATAATTACTTACATTCAAACAGCCATTAAGAGTGTTTGAATAAGAATAATATGAATAATGTGAAATATGGCTAACTCGGCGGGAGGAGTAATAATTAGTAATACAATTGTAGTTGTCTTAAAGCCCTGTTCTCATGATGAGAGGCGTAGACAATGCCTTAGAACAATGGCTTAATTATTAATGGGCGGAAAGGTATGTTCCGGACAGCTCATACCTGCCCGTCTCCGGGCACAATTCAATTACACCTACAAACCCCTTCATACCAACCCCTTAATTTAACTATTATAAAACAAATGACAAGGGACAACTACTATTTTCACTACGTCATCATACACTTACAATTTTTGTCTCTCCAAATGAACAACAATTTCATGAAACTAAAAGATAAACGATGATTTATTAATTGGCAACTAAGTCTGTTCTCAAGAGTTTCAGTGGATAAATAAGAATAATAAAAATTGATAAGATCACAAAAATATGATTAAAGGAATTTAATTACTTTTTTATTTATTTTACAGAAGCCGAGCGCTATCGGCGAGTCGTGGAACCCGGCACAGGTCTCGAGTAGAGAATATACAGGGTCCTCAGATGTCCTCACGTAGATGGAAGTTTCTCAACTATCCTTGATATACAACGCATGGAGTAGATCGAGAGTCGCCCAAATATACGAGGAGCAGAGAGAAACAAGTGAGCTGGCCTATCAATGGAGGAATCAACGAAAATTCGGATGAAAAGACCACCCACCCAGATGTATTTTACATGTTGGGTATTGGAGCACCTGGTTAGTGAGGGAAAAACGCAATTTAAAAGAATTATTAAAAATTATAATTAGATCGATAATGATAAACATAAAATGAGTACCACCTCATCAAAATTTAAATTTAAAACTAATTTATAACCACATATCAAAGATCAAAAAATAAAGAAACACCGTAAATAATTTTACCTTTTGACAACAGTAATGAACTCATACTAATATTTAGTAGTCAATGGCTACTCTAAGTATTGAAACAAATTTTGAAATTTTTCCATATTTCCAGATGATTTCCACTATCTTCTAGTGTGTCTACCAACCTATCTATCAATATTTATTTGTCTGCTAACGCTCTAGCGGTCACAAGTTTTGTTTGATGGTTACAAAACTTGATATTTTAAGACTTGAAGTTTTATTTAAGACTAATGATCAAGGTCGTTAATGGCTGAAATCCGACCAATAGGAGGAGAGGGGTTCAGAAGAGGGAATTTCGAAAATTCTTAATATCACGGTTGTTATGATAGAAAAATTGTATAGAACCAATCTTATTGCAAATGTAAAGTTCTATAAATGTTGTTATGCACGTTTTTTCACTATCTTGGTAATTAAACGAGGTATTTGCATTTTTTTAGTTTTCGGCCTTCAGTAAATCCCCACTCCTACTCATGTCATATTAACAATGAGCTGTTATATTATGAATCACATTATTTGAGGCCTAAATCCCAAATATTGTTTTTATAGACCTTTTACGTTTTGAGATAAATGCAAGTAGGTAACGCACGTGGAAAATCTGCTAGGTTAAGGCATCTATGCGTGGCGGATTATTCAAATGCTTCACAGGACAGATTCGGTCCAGGGAGAGCGGATACAGGTCGGATAACAAAACCCATTAATGGCATAGTTAACGATAATGAACTCGGAAACACTGAGTTAGTTAACATAGCAATTATATCAGCGTTGTGGGAGGTTTTGGAGAGTACAGTTACAGTAATGCTTGACGTGATTGCAATTATAATGAGGCCTGGGAATGGGACATATGTAGTGGGTATTGGAGGACTATGTGAGAGAGGAGGCGGCCCGCAGAAGGACTCCTTTCTTGTACATAAGAAAGATGGCCGTGGTACGGGATGACTAACACTCAGACAGCAGTGAGTCATGGAGCGGTTAGCCACAGCATCCCTAGACCACCAGCACTTTACGAGCACAGCTCCCTCCGTCGGCCACAGCATACACTAATAAACATGTAAACAAGGCAAATAGAAGGGCTACTGGAAAATTAGGTTACCAGGAAAAGGTACATTTTAACAACTTGGGAACAGGCGCAGAGAGATATTTTCTCTTCTTAATTTTAGGCTCCATTTTAGCAGATTTTCCTTAAGGGAAATCACCTAATGAAGCTGTACTCATGACGGCATTTTTGAAAATTATCTTCAAATGTTAATCGATCCTACCCATGAGATGACAAAAATAAGGTCCGTAAAAACTATATGTTTATTTGTCTGTTAAAAGCTCTAGCGGTCGCAATTCGGTTACCAAATTCGATATATAAACATTTTACGTAAATATAAAGATCAAGTTAGTTAACGGCTGACTGAGAGGAGCGGGGGAAGGGGTCGAAAATACTAAATAACTCAATTATTATGAAACAGGTCGAAAAATGTTACCGGACTAATCTTGTTAAAATGCTGATGTTCTACAATTGTTGTTCTAGACATTTTTGTAGCTCAAATATAAGGCAAGTTTTTCGTATTATCTTGTTCTCGGCCTTCAGCAAATCCTCACTTCTATGCATTGGGTACTAGCATAGAAATAAATATTTGGTGAGATGAGATCACCCGTCTGGCATCTTCCAGAGTGGGAAATCTGCTTAGTTTCCCGCTGCGTGAAGGACTTATCTTTCTTCATAAAACGTGTAGACATTAATTTTATAGCGTTAATATTCCTAAGGAAAACCTTAATTGTCACTCCCGCAGGCATCAGGGATGAAGTGGGGGTGTGTAAAAAACTACAAAGTTTTGTGTATTTCCATTGTCAGAGCATGAGAGTTACCTAAAGAGATACTGTAGGGAGAATACATTAAATACAATTAGAATACACCGAATACTGTTTTGTTAAGAACCACGTAACCTAAAAATTCATTTTTTGGATGAAGCATTATACTTCTATTAAATAATAAATGATAACTACAATACATTTACCAGAAGGGTTATACTTTAAATTAAATTAGGTAAATTCAGGTCCTAGGCTTAGGCCTTGTCATGGGATATAAAGTAACAGCGTACTTAAAAAAGGAAATTCAGTAGTATAGTCAATGGTTAATGTCCCTTTGCGGTGTATATATGGGTCACGTAAGTATACAGTTTTGTTAGGATAATCACATGGACGCACAGCGCCTGCAATGCGACGATATTCTCTTATTACTATGAATATGGATAATGCTGAATGATTTTAACGACATGACTTCAAGGAATATTCATATCTAGGTCTTTCGATAAATATCAATCTTAAAACTATATTCTCCTGACGAAAGTAGTCTAACTATATGCAAATATTTCCATCAGCTATAATAATTATGCAGAGGTAAAATTTGTTTGTATTTTTGTTATAGCAGACGAACATTTTAGTAAGGAAGAGACACTGATGAATAAAAGCTTCAGCAACCCTGCATTTAAACCATTTTAAGGAAACATTTTAACGTAGAATGAAAAACCAAAGAGAAAGGAAGGACTTTTGATGGAACACCAAGGGCAATTTTCTTCCACATAAAAGTTGGTAGAAGGCAGTTAAGTAGCCCCTTTGAGAGAGGATCCCAAAGAGGAAGGGTGAAGGGATGTATAAAGTTCTGCCACAACTGATTCAGCCCACTTCTACAAGGGTCAGATCTTACATTCACCTTACAGCCGATAGTACAATTTACAAAATTCCAACAACTTAACCCCCCCCCTTTATCAGGAATCAGGAAAAAAGAAAGATAAGTTGAATTCTTATACAATTATATTAATTATTTTGAGACTGAATTTTTTTCTTCTTTGAGACTTTTCTTCCTTGTTGCCAGGGTTTTCAATTTCCTTCATTTATTTTAACTCGACATGTTCAAAGAAAGTACCACCTGTCGAGTGGCCAATTTCTTTGTAATATAGACTTCCTCAAAGAAATGATCAAACATCCTATCATTGCCATGTTATAAGATCTTTTTGTTTTTTCACATATACAAAAAGAAGCATTCATGTTTTATTTCTTTTTAGCGATAGGCTGTTTTCCGGTTCATCATTTTTAGGTTAATAGAACCAAAGTTTAATGAATTATTATTATCAATTGAAGATATTGAATTTTTACTAATTACATTTTTTAATTCGTTTAGATTTTATTTTGTTCAAAAATAGCTAATTGAGAGTAACGTATTTTCCTCGAAACAGTCCATTATTTTCAGTAATATGTAGAAGGAACAAATTAATTTCTAAAATAAAAAATACAGCTGCCACAGAGTCTTTTTTGTTTTTTGAAAGTTTGCATTTAATTAGATCTGTTTAATTAATTAGATTAATTTACTGGCTATCTTTTGTAGTTACCCCTGCCTAGAAAAACTGATCGAGAGGTTCTACAAAAACGAACAAGAGAAGAAATATTGTGACAAGTAATTGCATTGGTTTTTCTTTGCTATGATGAACCTATTAACATGAAAGTCATCAGAAAGTGTGGAGAGAATAGCTCTCGAGCTAGAATTCTAAGTGAGCTAACTTTCCTGAGTCTTTTGCCTAGATAATGATAGTCATTAGCCAGTGTGAGTATGCACACTACAAATGTAATGTACCTCCAAGTCCTTCTCCATTCAGAATTCAGAGAAATGGTAAGTATATACATCCCTAATCCTCTCCCCCTAGAACCTCCAGAATTCGTAGTAGGATTTGGCACCTAAAAACAAAACCTCTTATCATTCAACATATCTCATTTTTATCCCTTTGAGGAAGCCATAAAGCACGAATAGCACTAACATTAAAACCCATAAATACAGAGAAGCTTATCAGGGTCCGCCATGTTATCTGATCCATTTTTCATTCATTTCACTCTGCTAAAATTCTCATTAAAGAAGAGAAATGCCGCTTTTCAAATGAATAGACTAAAGAGGCGAAGCTAAAATGCTAATTCAACATTCATATGACTAAGGCTAATGTTTTCTACTTCAAGAGATTTGAAAAGCCTTCGGATTTACTAATGAAATGAAGTTGAATGGCATAATAATTTAGTCCAGCTTGTCGATTTTCTCACTGAGTCAATTTTAGTGAAACAACATTCGAATTACATTGAAGTTATAGCTTGCATGTAAAAAGAAACTCATTAATAGTGTACGAAATCCACTGAGAGAAGTTTCATTAACATTTTTTTTTAAAGTCGAGTGGTTTTCTCCGTTACTCCTCTTGATGCCATTATTATTGGACAGAAACATGCAGTGGTAAACTAGTGCACCTCGCGGTCTTGTTTCCTAGTAAGCCTAAGTGAAAATCAGAAATTTCTCTTTACTGGAATAACGGCATGATATACTTTCTAGATACGCTATCACAGCTTAATTAAAACCTACGCATTTACTGATTCACAGAACATAATTAAACTTAAATTGTTTTAAATACCAAACTTCTCGAAGTCGGGTAACCGTACAAAATTGTCAGACATTTTATGTAATATACTTAACTTTCCCATTAGACGCCAGAATCCCATGGACTAAGTCAGCCAATCCTATTTCCAGCCATTTACCTTCTACTAATTAAAACGCGGCGAGGCGCTTGAAGTTAACTGTTTAATCAAAGACTCAGTGGCTGAAATTGGGTGACAACTAGTGTTTACCTCAGTGCAAACAGTAATGGTATTGTGTCAACTGGCACTGACAAAGCAGGGCTCGCTAACTCACTGATTCTCCTAAACACAGATTGTGACACTAAATCCAATCAACGAGGGTAAACCAAAGACTTAAACTTCTCGGATTCGGATATAGGAGAGTAGCTGTAGTTCATAATTTACAAAATAAGCAACTAGTACTTGACAGCAGAACGGTTCATTTAAAGGAGTAAGAAAATTGTTGTTCAAAATAAAAAAAGAATTGCTACAAAACTCCACGAGTAATGACAATTTTCATCCAATAGCATATATCCAGCTGTAAAATTTCACATGTGGATATAGTAAGAGGAAAAACACGATATGTATGGAATGTAACGTCATTTGAAGTGGACAGTTGTACTAACATTTCCAATAGAAACCTTACTTCGTAATGGAAAATTAATGTACTAAATAAATAAAAATAGAGAGAGAGAGAGAGAGAGAGAGAGAGAGAGAGAGAGAGAGAGAGAGAGAGAGAGAGAGAGAGAGATGATACATAAAACATGGCAAAGCAAATTGTCTGAATCAAACTTTTCCAAACAAAGTAGACATGTAAATAAACAGCTGATGTAGGAAGAGGTGGAGAGAACCCGCAATACGAAAAGTTATCTATCATGTTCCTGAAATCAAACTAAACACAAGGGCAATAAATCCTTTCATATTTCATTAACTATTAGGTCGCCCAGAAATAGAAATAACGGAAACATAGTGGAAAACGCCCCAAATGAAAAGCTTTTGTCACAATTGATTTTGTGATCTCTCGTTTAGAATAGACATCCTTATGAGCAACAAAATGTGGGCTATAGATTTCTCAACATGAAATTGAATCTCTATAATTAATAAATAAAAATAATAATATATCGGACCTGATTCAGACATTATAATAAAAACTAATAGAACCTCAAACAGGAACACCAATTTTCTCACGTGATGGAATGATGCATGAGTAGCGAAATTTTACATCCTATTCCTTATTTATTTCTTCGTATGAACCTTATGTGAACAAGACTTGAAATTCGGAGGACAGAACAGAAACCTGAAAACATTTTTTTTTTTTTTTTTAACTTCAATCTAATAAATCATTTGGCAATTTTAATAATTGATCAAAAAACGCGCCACTTAAGAACCTAACACTCTTAACGAGAAAATTAATCAAGCTAAGGGATAAAAATAAGCTAGCAATAAGTCTGCATCTGTGAGTGAGTCATGTCCACTTGGTTGTGTTAATTTGTTGTGTTAACAACATTAGCACAACGGCTCAAGGAGACAATCGTTAACACAATTACCAGTTAGCAGAAGATAATTACATTTTTCACAATAGAACTTTTACGTAAGATTTTCTTCATTGCCGTAATTGGGAACTTGTACTTCAGCATTTTAAAGTTTTTACTTGATATGCATATAAGACGCATATTGTTTTATAAAGTTTTGAAAATAAAATAAAACCATTTGAGGACATGTTTGCACCAATAAAGGGCACCATGAAGGCAGTTTGGAGCCGTGCAGTCAAGGTGATAATGACTCCTCAGAAACACTTCATGTAGGTGGATTACATAAGGCCAGGAACGAAATATAGAAACAATTTTAGAAAAGACACTCTAAAATTACAATTTCAAACGATAATACCTCGTATATAGGAAAACATTGTAGCATTTGTGACTTTTGGAATATGATGTAAGTCGACAGAATTATCATTGATTAAGTGAAATTGGTTAAATGTATCTTCATCGACTTAGAATGATGAGTATTAACAGATATTGTACACTGAATACCAATCCACACATAGTGAAAGCACTTAAAATCAAGAGATTCATTAAACCTAACGCATATTACGGACATAGCTCTTGTGTCCATAATATGGTTAGCTGGAGGATATTTAAATCGATTAGCAGAGTTAAAGTAAACGTGAGTCCCTCCAGATTAAGGAAGGTACGTTCAACCAGCGCTGGGAAGATAGAACCTTCCCAGGAAGGAATCAATGCTACCCAATTATAGATGGGCACTGATGAAGGGGAGTGTGCCGTCAATATACAACCCGGAATAAAAACTAGAAAAGTGAGATAATGGCGTTTACTTTAACCCGGATAGTTAAAACTATGATTCCTTACTAAATCCAAATACTAATGTTCTGGTCAACCCATTTGTGTAAAAAGTATTTATTTATTAATTATATAAATGTTTAGAACATAAAGTGGTGCATTACGTGAATCAGTGATAGTCGGGATTGGTCGGCCCTTTTCGGCACCCAGCTGACGATTCGGTGTACAGGTTAATTTATATGTTTTACCGGCCACGTGAGTGCACTCTCCGGCATAAACTACGTTCCAAGAGCTTCATCAAGCCCAAGGCTTTTCCACATTTGGAGGACACATTCTTCTTGGAGCCCAACAGTTCCAGGACGGCAGTCGGCAAGGAGAAAGGTTGGAATTCCATAACTGGTATCAGGTACCTGTTCAACTATCTGCCTCGCCAAGACTGTGAGCATTGTATTATTACTCATTCATTAATTCTTACACTTTAGTAGTAAGTGTACAAGTAGGAGGTACTCCTATAACTGTTTATTAATGAGAATGATTGGCTTTACTTCGCTTAATTCGCCAAATCCCTTAACACCTCATTGCCTCATAGACTTCAGTGACACGGGATCGATTTACACTAAAGACTGTTTTATTTTACTGTTCTTTTGTTTATTTTCTACATTAATTATTATTGGGCTAATATTAATTAAATTTAGCTAATTTAGAAAGCATTATCCAAGTTCCAAGACCTTATAAGAAATGTATTTAATTTATTGTTTGTTGTAAGAAGAAACACTTATTTTAGTTATTTGAATTAATTCAATAATTAAAATATTCATTTTATTTAATTAACAGTTATTTCCTTGTTCAGTTGTTCTTTGTTTATCCTTCGTTCAGTTGAGTTTCATTTAATTCAGGGGGCGGGGTTCAGGTTAGCCATGCGAGTTAAAGCGTTGACCTTAATCTCACATGGTAAATCTAGAGTGGCGAGTTCGATTCCCGCCTGGGTAATAGGAATTTATCCAGTGACGTAATTCATTAACTGAAATCAGAAGAACAATATAATAGAGAACAATATAATTTCATTTTCGTAAACAATTCGACATTTTTTTACCTAATTTTCAATACACCAGCATATGGCGAGATTGACTGGACTAGGAAAGGATCACTTTCATCCTTTACCTCTAAAATTTGACTTTGTGATCGTATTTTTACCTTGTGGTAACTTACAGACAAAAATATAACCGTAAGGAAGAAGGATATGCTTTATTCAAGACTGTTGAAGAAAGCAATCAAGGTAATTAATTATATTAATAAAGGAGGGTAATTCTAAAGCCTACATATTATATCTTCATTGATATAAGAGGGAAGGTAGAGTAAGTATGAAAGACTAGCTGATAAAGCTATTTCGGTAATATGACGGGGGGTTCAAAGGCAACAGATGGTTCGAAAGCAGAGGTGAGGTTGATGAGAGCTGTTAGCTGTAATGGGTTCCCTTTGGGTGTTGCAGTGGGTGCTGGGACCCAAGTTGAAGGCGGCCTTAATCACCCAGGTTACAGTAAGGGTTATGCTAATCAGCCCCTCCAATATCTAACCAACAACCACCCAAAACTTTAGATAGTCAAAGAGTAACTTCGACTACAAAAGCAATGGAATCAATAGTTACTCTCGTATAAATGGGATCATTTGAAGCAATTTAAATTCCGAACAGATGAAATCATTAGCACTGAACTAGGGCATCAGTTATAAGTAATAAAAATCATTAATTTAATGAAAATTTGCAATAGTACTTAATGATTTAAAATAAATCTCTACCAAAATGTTTGCGCTCCATATTTATTTCGACGTAATATAAAATGATTCTCATGACGTAAATGATAATAATGTACTCCAAGATAGCGCCAATAATGAGTATTTCAATTGAAGATGATTTCTAGTTTCATACTTCTAGTACTCACTCACCAGAGTGAAAGAATTCAAGAGCTATTATGAATCGGGGAATGACATTGTACTCATCAAGGACTTCGTGATCTTGAACTAATAGATTTGCAAATAAGTTCTCAATGAATAAATATGCACCAGTATAACTCGCTCTCAAAACATTATTTACGCAGATAGCAACGTTACCTATGCTCAATAGAAATAAATAAGTTGCAAAACATACAATCTGATGTACCATTCATCATTTTCCTGAGAAGCCTAAAGGGTTGCATCCCCTAGACGTGCCCTAACCAGCAAAATCTGCTTTTCTTAGTACATCACACACCTTATACCTTATATGAATTAGCTCAATATTACCGCAACAAAAATTAAAAGAAATACAGTTCATCAACCTAAAAAAAGTCAGACCACCGTGGTCGAAAAGATTTATCAATAATTTATAAAAAAGAAACCATCCCCCCCCAAAAAAAACAACAAAAAAGAACGAAATCTCATTTTAATTTTAGTAATTAAAACCTCATGCTATTCATATTCATTCATTCGCGTAAAAATATGTCTGAACCTACTATACAGTTAAATCTCTTCATTACAGATAATATTCTCAAGTCCATAATAATAAGGAAACTCAAGAGGTGAATAATAGAAAAATTGATTAAAGGCTTATCATTTTTAAATTTCAAACAATGAAATGAATGTTAAATAAAAGGGTTCCATTGACACCAATTTTTAAGGGAAGAAATGGAAGAGAGAGACAGAGAGGGATTGAACAAAGTTTGTTGAGACGACTAAAAAAAAAAATGGAATCCAATTATTTGATATCCTGATTAATAGCTTCCTTGAAGGAAAAGAAAACTGAAGGAATATCCTGACTGTTTCAATGATTAGAGTCAGGAAAGAGATGGAAATCGTTTCTGTCAATTTGTCTTTTAAATAAGAATTTTATTCTCAAAGTCTGATTTACTTTAGCCATCGCAAGGGGATGATTTACAAGTAAGAGCTTGTGCCCATGACACGACTCTTCAAGTCTCTATCCAATTGGTTACCTACCTTGTGGATTATGAAAACTCAGTCGGTTGACTTTTTTATACCTAGTTGTATTGTATGGTCAAGGAACCAAAAATTATTATTCTATCGTAAAATATACTCGATGTTTTAATATATTGTAATGTCCGTTCAAGGCTGGTGTAAATAGAAAACAGAATGTACCACACCTTGGAGGTCGGTATTTTGCTCCAACGGTGTTTGGACGACGGAAGAATTGTCGCGGTTGCCTTTCCTCCGTATACACGCACGGATGCGGTACTCAACGGACTCAGTGAATAATGCCAACTTGAAGAAGTGGAGAGGCAAGATCACTCAATAGAGGCCCTGCTGGATAAAAATTCCAAATCCTTGTATTGTCCTTAAGCAGAACAGAACAAATTGTGTAGAAAGGACACAAAGGCAAAATAGGTCAACTGTCATTTAAAAATGTGCTCGCCATATTCTATAAAAGTCGGCAGTTCAAGGACTTCATTGTATAAAATTTACAGGGAAATAAAAACGTAAAACACTCATCATTTAGACGAGTAATTAAAGAAATTCCGTGACTAGTTGGAAGGAATAGCTTCTATTGAAATGAAACCAGAGATGCAAAGTTGAAATTATCCAATACTAAAAATAGTCGTTGTCTTCTGACCAGAATACATTACTTAATAAAATACAGAAACGTTGTAAAAATAATACTCTTTCCATGTTTCAGCTACTTAACACTTTCTTCATTTTGATAAAATTTTAACGGTAAAAATTTACTTTCAAGGAAAAAAGTTTAAAAACACTAAACTACTCGTTGGTGATAAACATGATGTTATCGTTGCTGAATGAATTATCTTTGTTATTATTATTATTATTTTGAGTAATTGAACTGTAACTTTTACAATACTTTTATTGACATTTATTTTGACTAATACTTAATTTATCACCACTCAACGACATCAACTTTTATTTTATAGTTGTCATGTGTTATCTCCAGCGGTGTCGTTGATGAGGTGGTCCATAATATTTCGCTGATTCTCCAATCAACCTTCTGGTTTAAGGATTTAAGGTTCTTATTATCTCAACTTTTCATTGAGATATAAAGAACCTTAAATAATATCAAGAAAAATAATAGTAAAAAGTGTGAAGAGAAAGGTGAAGACAAGCATATCGAAAGACTACTACTGGCGTTTTGTTCTAGGTGGTTCATGCTAAAAATAGTAGAATTAAAGATCAGCTTAGAAAAGTTCTCAGAACTCCATTTAATTGAATTAAAGCTCAAGACTTTTGTTGCAACCAATGAACACTCGAAATTAGGTGGATAGATATTTTTACTGAATAGGATATTTGAAAACTACTTGCACAATTTTACAATTTGCTTTTTCTGCAAAACTATGTGCAAAACTTCGTTAATAATCTTTAATAAATTATATTAAAACATTTTAAATACTGGTTACAAAAAGGGGTTAATATCTTTTTGCGTGACCTTTAAGCAGGAAAGAGCTGAAACCAATATTTGGCGTTGTAAAAAGGTGGGGGTTTTACAACAACAGCTCTAGCTTAAGACTCGCCAGATGAGAAATTTTCCGCCGAAGAGAGGCTCTCGAGAAGCACAGACTCAGCCAGCCTCTCGAACCAACTAGACCAGGCCCTGTTATAAAGAACCAACACTGATAGCACACTTCAGCTATAAACCAATACCCCTCTCCTCTCGAACTAGTGAGAAATTATTTTAGATTTTTTTTTTGAAGGATCGTGCCTTCTTCTAGTTCGTTCCACTAAAGATATATTGACGCCTAATATCTTATTAGATATATTGATATGCTAATATCTTTATTGAGAATGTTCAAGAAATAGATGAGAAAGACATAGTTACTTTTAGCAGATTTCCCTTAAGAGCAATCAGCTATTGAGGTCGTACTCATGACACGAGTTTTGAAAAATTTCATCAAATATCCATCGATCCTACCACGGAGATGACGAAAATGAGGTCCGTAAAAATTATATATATATATATATATATATATATATATATATATATATATATATAGATATATTTGTCTGTTAACGCTCTAGCGGTCGCAATTTTGGTTTGATCGTTACCAAAGTTCATATTTATTAGTTTTATATAAAAAGAAAGACCAAGTTCGTTAATGGCTGAAATCGGACCAGTGAGAGGGAGGATATTTGAAAATTCGAAATATCTCCGTTATTATACGTCGGATCGAAAAGTTGTATATAATCAATCTTATTGCAAATTAAATTTACTATAAATATTGTTCAACTCATTTATTCTGCATCTTGAATATTAACCGAGATATTTGAAATTTTTATTGTGTGTGTGGTCGGCAGGAGTCGGCTATGTTCGGGACTTTCCGCCGAGAGCTAGAGCTGCCATTTTCGTAACTATTCGTCCCTCGTGAATAGGTTTAGAGATCCCTTACTTCTACTGTTATTATGAGGCAGATTCTCTATTGTAAAACTTTACGTGGGAAATCTACTTAGTTTACGCAGCCCCTGCGTGACGGACTTTTATTACACATTGGCAGGAAACAAATACACGTATTAAAAAATATTATCATAATCAACTTGTATGTCTATCACCAATGGAAACCCACCTTCATCTCAAATCTTCGCGACTTCCAAACACCGCTTACTTCCACGAGCTTCTGAACACTATCGCATCATCGCTCATATACAACCATCATTAACCTTGACGTGCGATGCATAAAATTTATTAGCAACTTAAAGGTAGACTTAGCAACATCCAGTATCTTAATAGATCTTCAGATCACGTATAAAACGTATCAGGTTTCTGAATCTCACTTGGCAAACCTAGAAAAGTCCGTCACTCAGGGGCTGCGTAAACTAAGCAGATTCCCCTCGTGAAGTTATACAATAGAGAAATTTCACGAGAGTCGAACAGTTACGGAAACAGCCGAACTAGCTTTTGACGGAAACTCACGAATAGACCCAAAGTTAGCCGATCTCATTTCGTCCGTTACACTTAATAAAAATGCAAATATCTAGGTTAATATTCAAAGTAGAGTATAAATGTATATAAAAATATGTATAGCAAATTTAATTTTCAATAAGATTGGTTCTATAAGATTTTTCGATCCGACGTATAGTAACGGAGATATTTCGAATCTTCGATAAACCCCCCCTCCTGCTGGTCCGATTTCAGCCATTAACGAACTCGATCTTCCTTTTTAAATAAAACAGTTAAATACCGAGTTTAGTGGCGATCAAACAAAAATTTCGACCGCTAGAGTGTTAACAGCCAATATATATATATATATATATATATATATATATATATATATATATATATATATATATATATATATATATTGTTTTAAACGGAACTCATTTTCGTCATCTCCTGGGTAGGATCGATGGTCATTTGAAGAAATTTTTCGAAAATTGCGTTTTTGGGAAATAGCTGATTTCCCTTGAGGGAAATCTGCTAAAATGTAAATCCAGCCTTTCGTTTCAGGATAATGTGCTAAATAATACATTTTCACAAAACAAAGGTGCCCAAAATCCTATAAAATTCAGAAAAAAAGCTAAAAAAACAATAATCATGCGCTTCAACTTATATAAGAGGAAAACAGGAAGAGAAATGATTTACTTATATAATGAAGCAGGTACAGCAGACCTTATTGTGTATCAGACATTTAACTGATCATATTTTTTCTTATAGGCAGGTAAAAACTCATTAAAAAATCAGGTATAAGAAAAAAAGGAAAATAAAGGGAAAATAGTGAAGTTAAAGGAATATTTCAGCAAACCTAACAAAATGATTGTAATAAAACAAAAATAATAAATAATTTAATAGTCCATCACCTAAAAAAAAGGATAAAATTTATCCTTTGAAAACACATGTTCATGTAAAATAAATGTTTATCATTATATTTATTATTATTATTTTTTAACGTCCACTTTTTGCAACTTAGGCTAATCGGGACGGGTTATCTACAGGTTACCACCCTTTTCTAGCCAGGGTGGGATTTTAGGACGTTATTTAATGAATTTCGTCACTAAATAATTTCCTTTGCCCAGGCAAGAATCGAACTCGCCTCTCTAGGTTTACCATGTGAGATAAAGGTCAACGCTTTAACTCGCATGGCTAACCTGAACCGCGCCCTCCTGAATTAAATTAAACTCAACTGAACGAAGGATATATAGTTTATAAATAACTATATATAATTTATAAGCAGCCAGTAAGTATGTTTTATAGTAAGTCTACAGTTACAGTGTTGGCAGTAGGGTTCCTCTTCTCCAGTAAGTAAGTAAGAGTGAGTCAGTCGTGAATGGCCAATTCTTAACCTCGTTAAAACTACTTTTCTCTTCTAATTAGCCTTTTTGAGAAAGACAATTCACCAAGTATATGTTTCAGTTCTAGAAGTTTGTTATGTGAGTAGAATGTATTTATATATCTCGAAGAATTTATTTCTGAGTAGATAAAGCGCCCTGTTCTTTTTTTTTTTCTCTCTCTCTCTAAATAGTTCTTCATATTTAAGAAGCCATCAAATATCGAGGTCAATTATGAAACTTTGTAATTGGGGCAAGAGTGAGTCCTGGGTTTAGTGTTACTTCAAATGCAGATATCTCGTCCAACGCAAGTCACGTTTGCCCGCCTACATAACTAAGACACAAATAAGCCAAGCACGTTTCTACACCTCCGACCTTCAATCCACCTTTTGGCATACCCCCATTGTCCAGAACGGTACGTGTCTCTGGCAAAGATGAAAGTCATTAAACGGCAATCTTTTGATCAACCTTTCTACTTCAAACAAATGGAAGATATTTTATGAGGACATTTTTACAGTTCTACAGCGACCTAACTCATTCTCGTAACTTATAATATAAGCTATTTAGGTTACACTCATGTCGCGAGTTCCCAAAACTTTCATGTGATCTTCGAGCCTACCTTGAAAATAAAGAAAGTACGTTCAAAATTAATGTATATATTGCCTCCATGTTCGTTCGCCACCAAACTTGATATTTATATACTCGATATCGATTTATGTAAAACTCAGAATCAGACCAAGGGGAGAGGACCCCTTCTTAGAGTAGGGTAATCGACAATTAAAAAATTAAAATATCTCCGATACTATGAGTCAGATCGCAATTATCATTAAGAACCAATCTTGTTAAAAATATAATTTCTTTTAAATTCTTTTAATTTTCCAGATATTTGCATTCCTTAGTCTTCAGACTTTTGTACCCCCTCCCACTCCTAATCTTCTAATATTAACACAAAGCTGGCATATCATAATAAATCTTATAACTAGCTTAAATAGCGTATCTGGTTTTCATAGGCCTTTTACCGTGGGAGATACATATAGCTTTTAAAAAATCAGTCACGCACATATGTTGGATATTACGTTACCAATAAAGATTATATTTTCTAGAAATCAGAATATATACTTGATTTTTACCACACTTTATATTTAAACCATTCATATAAAGCTAAAGATGAAATTTGTTAATGGTCGTAATCTCGGACCTGGAATAGCAAGAAAGGGTAACATTAAAACATTCGAAATAAATCTGATATTTTGGTCGGATCGAATGTCCTACATACTTTTTCTCTAATCTGAATATTCAGTGAGTTATTTGTATTTTTTGCTTTTAACTTTGAAAACAAACACTCATACTCATGGGATTTGCATGTATATCACTGCCCGTGTCCGGCTAAAATTTGAATATGCGGTTACGTAGGCTTCTTATCTTTTCGGTTACGTAGAATAGTTGAGGTAACAAAACGAAATCGGGGCACTATTCCAGCATGGGCGAAATCTGCTTAGTTTTTTGCAGAACCTGTGTGAAAAACAGTGCGAAAACAAATGATATATAAAAAAGCTATTAAAAAGCCATTACCTATGGAATGAGAATTTCCAGAATCAAAAAAAAGCAGATGAATCATTACAGATGGCTCATAAAATAAGATCTCGGGCTATTGTTCAACCTTTAATGATGATGGCTCACAAATACAAATATAACACCAATCACTTTAGTCAAAATGACTGCCGCCCGTTACCTACAAGAAAACATTACTGTAATCCACATATTATTTGCAGATAAAACATATGTAGATATGTCGGAATGTATTATGTATTCAAGTGCACTTTGTGCTACTCAGCTAATTAGGACGGGTTGCCTTACTGTTTTCTAGACGAGGTGGGATTAAGGATTTTATGTTAAAACGAGGTCGTCAAAAAATAATCTATTGGCCAAGTTTATTTATAATAAATTTAAAACATGTGTAGAAATAATATCACTGACTCAGATAGGTGAATAATGCTAAGGGATGTGTTATTTTAGCTACAATAGTTAACAAAAGTCGGTTCATATTTGAGTACTTCTTCCGTTTTCCGCATTTTAAACTTAAGCTCCTTTTCATTTTATATAACAGTTTTAATTTTTTTTTGTTTGAGTTTATAAAACGAATATTGGAATCATCAATCTTTTTTATTAATTCATTTTAATAAGTTTCATCTCCCAAAAGATAAAGAACAATCTTAACTTGTATAGTGGCTTAAACTCCTTCGCTGGAAATTCATTACGGTGTCGGGCAAGTACCAAACGCCTAGGTGGTGGTGGATGGAACACTGGAGATATACAAGGTCTTTCAAAATGAATAACTGATTTCATTAAGCTATATATTATTAACAGGCAGTAATACAAGATTGCAATAAATACCCATGTATTTAATCGGTGTTGAAGTTTTGATATCTCTCACAAATGTTCATAAACATCCCGTGTCCAATAACCGTACGAACCAAGGTCGGATGTTCTAAGCAGAGGGCCTGTACTGCACGTTGAAGCTCCGACGGAAAGCACATTGCACTGTGACAACAGAATTGGTTTCCGCGAACTCAATAGCACAGAACGATTTCTGTACAGGTGTAGCCATTGTGTCGCTCGCACTGGAACTGCTGTGAGTAGGGATTACGACAGAGCACTAAAGAAGTATCGATAGAACACACTACCGGCAACCATTCAAACTTACAACTGCAATGGCATGCAGCGTGTTCTGCTGAGATTCTGGTGTAAAGCACCATAAAGCTTTGAAATCAGCTCATTCTTTTTTAAAGACCCTGCATTACGGGTAACTCACATGTAACAGCTGGAGCTAGGCCGAGGTTTAAACTCCTAATCTTGTTTAAAATGCACCAAATGGTGAGATTTGGTGAAATGAATAGACACTTATAATAGCAACTATAACTGCATCAAAATTAAATGTAGCATATTTAACATACAAAACATGGCAAGAGGGATTATTCATGCTTTCTTCATATTAGTTGATAATGAACAGGAATCAAATTTGGAAGAAACATACGTTTAAGGATAATCTCACTATAAAAGTACAACGAAGGCATAGCAGTGAGGTTGTTAACTCAAAAATCATAAAGCATACTATTCTACTCTTGGAATACAACACACTAGCAAGGTGCATGAATATCCCTACACTCAAATACAACAATCTCGAGACAACTTGAAAAGCTGGGAAACAGAAAGCGTCATTCATTCACAACAAATATTTTAGCAACTTTGCAGGAAACGTCCCTCACAAACTAAGCTACGTGTGTAGGTTGTTTCAGAAATGGAGGCTAAAGCGAAACACCAACTGCCTAACTCGAGGTGAAATTCCAGCAGTGGTAATGGGCAACGGGCAGAATGATGAAATGAAGAGAGGTTCGACAGTCAGAGAGAGAGAGAGAAGAGCAGTCAATCAGAGAACGGATGAGATGAAGCGAGGCAGAAGAACGATAGGGTAGGCGTGAGAGAGAGAGAGAGGGAGAGAGAGAGAGAGAGAGAGAGAGAGAGAGAGAGAGAGAGAGAGAGAGAGAGAGAGAGAGAGAGAGAGAGAGAGAGACAAAGAGAGAGTGAGGATCGGCAAACCACCCTTATCAGTAGGGAACAGCCAGCCGACAGACAGGCGAAGCACCATCTCTCTTCCACCAGCACCCTCCTCCACCCCAGAACTGGAATTCAACGCTCCCACTGCTTACCAGCTAGACAATGGCCAATGTTTCGGATAATTGCTAAGCTCATCCTTTCACAACTATATCCGTTCCCTTCAGAATTCCGAATTGACTCGAAGGGCCAATTCACTGCATCTACTCCCACAGTTCTTCATTGTTTCAACTTCATAACAGAATCGTCCAAGGTTCAAGTCAATAGTAACTAGGCAATAGGGAAATACAATGGACTTAAGATAGAACCTTTGTCCGGCAAGTCATTATATTTCCTCGGGTAGCTAGCAACCCCAAGAATGAATGCGACTTCAATAAATGAAAAATCTATGTTTCCTATTAGCTAATTTCTAAATTAAACTTACAAATGTTAAGTGATCAATGATACAGGATCCGGCATTTCAGAATGAGATGTAGTAGTCCCGTAAAATATCTTGATTTACGAGTATAAAGACCGGTTTCATCACATCATGCATAGCATGCTCAGGTGCATATTTAAATCAAAAAATGCAAGCAAAACTAAACGGATAACGCTGGAGAACTGGTTAATAAAATCCCAGTGACAGCCAAGTAGGTAGGCATAACTTCCTAAATAATCTACTCATTTAATTTTGTTTTTTTTATCTAAACTGTAAGAAGCCTGGATGTCACTGGTGTGGCGAAATCGGTCACCATAAATAAAGGTTTTAAAAAGACAATGTCTTTCTTATCCTAAACTTTATCATGTCTAATACTAATCACTTCGACTATGCGTCATATTCAATGTACACCTCGACGCGCTAATCCATAAAGACTTCCTAAAAACAAATATAACAAACAAGGACACAAAATTTAAAATTATCACTCATACTCTTCCAAGTGGCTTATTTTATCAGATGAAAAGAAATAAAAGTTTAATTTATTTCTCTATTACTTTAATGTGTGCAATGAAATACGTATACATTATATATACATGTTACGGGGAAACACCGAAATCTGGAGAATGTCGACATACACCGATGTGATTGACGACATTCTCTGATTTCGGTCTTTCATCGTAACATATACACTAGTATGTATGTGCATATATAAAATTATTTTGGGATATATTTCGTATTATTTATTTGTCAATAGTGTTCAGTCTCGTTCTGTTTTGGGTGATACATATTATTTTACATATTTTGTCCTTATTCTCTAAGAATAAGGAGGTGCAGCGTATGAAAAAAAATGGATTTATTTGACACTAATAAAACAGTTATTATATTAAAAAATAAGTTTATGTATGCTAACGTGTCAAAGTTATTAATGATAAATTTAATTTCAAGGAAATAAATTATGATCGAGCAATTCAAATGGAAAATATATGAACAAATTGACTCCTTAAATTTTACGGCCCCAATAAGAATGACAGACAAATTGATGTAAACTACAAATCTACTACTAAGAAACTTTATGAGGATTAAAAAACTCAGAAAAAAGTTATGAGAATTGAAG
Source organism: Riptortus pedestris (assembly GCA_019009955.1). Taxonomy (NCBI): domain Eukaryota; kingdom Metazoa; phylum Arthropoda; class Insecta; order Hemiptera; family Alydidae; genus Riptortus; species Riptortus pedestris. Next base: position 211,020,078 of record CM032228.1, on the reverse strand, counting down.
AAATGAAATCCATTATAAAAGTTTGCGTACTTTATATTAATAATAAAATTTTGAAACAAAAAAAAAAGGTCCAAATGGAATGATTGTCACTGCTATTAGTTTTAATCAGTTGTGTCGTGAAAAACATCGTAGAAGAGGTTAAGAGATTGAGATATTCATATTCATTTTTTATGTTATTATTAATTAGTTAATTCTTATTATGTATGCAGATGATATTTTATTTAGCCAGAAAAGGCATAGATAAATTATTTTAACAGCGTTATAAGAAATGTAATTTAAAATTGTCTAAAGAAATGAAACAGATAAAAGATTAGATTTCTTAAATATGGGAATGATCAGGAATAGATTATTTCGATGTACGAGCGCTTAAAATGGATCAAATTACTTATCAGCACTATGTCTAAAATACACACACAAGGTAGGGCAGTGTAGTCGTTCTATTTTGGAAGGAATAGTTTTATATCCTAAAAGTTTCTGATTTGGAGATATATATTAGAGATTTAGTTAAAAGTATTTCAAAAATGGGGGTTGAATAAATAAGATATTGCACATTAATAAATATCAAGGGTGAGTGATTGACTTACTGTTCACATTTATTTATCTAACAATTGCAGCTTTGGGGGTGTTATTTTGCTTTCTGTGGAGCTACTTAGAGTTTCGTAGCCACAGTGTTAATTAAGTTGCAATTATGTTAATACATAATTGCATATTAAGACATACCTGATTTATAATACTTTTAATCTTACCCAGTAATTAAAAACGTATTTGAATATGTATCCAGTTGCAACAAGGTCTACTATTAGTATGATGAGTAATGCTAATAGTGGTGTTACTGGCAGAGTTATTATTGTAATAAAATATGGAAAAGTATAAAGGTCACAAAGTATCAGACCTCGATACGGGTATATGTACACAAAGAGAAGAAAAATATCGAATTAAGGAGAGAAAGGACAAAGAGAAGGGAATATAGATTTATAAGCGTAGCCTTTGCTCATAAAACAGGGACGTGGGAGAGACAAGGTTGCCATAGGAACGTCGCCAAATCTGATTACACCTCCAAACCCACTCGCCAATGCTTGCTTGCCTTCCTTCCCCAGAGCCGATACACAAAAATCAAACATCAAAAACAAACCAAAATAAGACTACAAGCAAAGGAAATGCAGGCTGTAGACTATGGGAATTCAACTAGAAATCTAACTTCACCTCGGGTAAGCCAACAAACTTTTTTGGATGATAAAGAACTAATACCTTGACCTGGGTGATGTTAAACCCACTTATGCACAAATTCGTTATTGGAAATAGTTTCTTACTCCATAAACATAATTATTTTTTTCACGGCAATTACAGTGAAGCCACTGTCGTACCTTTGCCTAAAATTCAAGTTAATAAGGGTAGGATATAAAGTAGGACAGTCACTCCAGAAAATTCAATGCGACATCCAAGATTTTGTGAAAATTATTTAAATTCCTTGGAAAATAGGACCATATTAAAACGCTAAAATCCAGCTAATAACTTTAACCCGACAAGTTGAAAAAGACAAATAAAATATAATTTAATTCTGACAGTTTACATACAGTCGTTAAATATAAAAACTTCACTACAGAGTTTCATAGGAAAATATTTTAGAACAGCTTGAAAAAAAATACTAATATTTCAGCCAGTTATGACAAACTGTTATAATTATTGTATAATTATATCTGTTAGAGCAAAATCGTCATCGCGTGGAACTGAAATTTAAATGAATAAATAATTTTTTTATGGGTGGGGGACGGGAATTTTCATATTTAAAAGCATATTGTAATATTTTTCATGATCAGAATATGGTAAAAGAGCGTGTTTATCCCCTGTTAATAATTCGGTATTCCCTGTCAGAAAAACAAAAAAAAATAATACAACGAATGATTTTAGGATCTAAGCTGCCCCGACTTTGTGCTCTAAAGATCACATTATATACTCTATCAAACCGACAATGTCACTCAGCTTATAAAATCATGTCAAATAATTTTTAATTATTTTTATTTTTTTGCCAGGATAGAACCGGGGTTGGCATTTCCTTAAGGTGTGCAATACGAGTAGAAGGAATATGAACAAATAATAATAAAATAATTTCTATGGTGGTCCTTATCACTAAATTGAACTTAATCTCGTAATTTCATTCTCACAGGTTCATTCCACCAGAAAAAAATATATGTTCATTCCATTCCCTCACATCTCTATCTAATGAGCAGAGTAAATAAAAATATGAGTAACAAATTAATCATTGGTTAATAAATGAGAAACTGTATTATTGTACAAACGTATAGCTAATAATCTGTGTTCTTAAAATGCATTTTGCTTAAACAATTATTTAGAAAATAACAACATATTAGGGTTTTTTCGTGGGAGTTGAATTCATTGTATTGTCTTTCTGATGACATCAGAACTCAACAGAAGTGCTAAGTTGTGAAAACAAAAATGAAGTAAGAAGAACGAGTTCTGCAAGAAAAGAGGCAGGGGGGAGAAGATTGATGGAAAACTCCAGGGAAAACTTGAGAAGGAGTTGTAACACAAGTTACTTTCGTTTAAAACAGTACCGTCCAACCGAACCAAGGCAAAAGGAAAATACCACCTAAAGACAATACGGAGAGACATTCAGCTCAGAGGTAGCTGTGTAAAATGTCTCAAAGACATTGCTCTCAAGACAGAGTAGAGATTCAAGAACACTTCGGCGAATACAACCTTGACACAACTGAAAGCCTGTCGCCGCCACTGCTCCACTCAGCCAAAATCTCTTGTGTCTCTATACTTCAAGGCAACTACCAAATAGCTCAAGATTTTGATTTCACAATATAACCGTTAGCTCTAAAATCAGATTCCGTCTAATGCTGGTGGATAATCATTGTCAGAAAATTCGAAATTAAAACATGCAATCCCCTCACAATAATATCTATTTCCGCAATGCGCTTAAAGGATCATTTTTAATTCAGGCCTCCTCAAATCCATCCGTTGTTCACCTCCTCCGGTGTTAATATGATTAGTAAATATTATAGTTGTGGGATTATGTTTCTTTTGGCTCTAAGATATCGCAATTTTCCATATTGTTGCTTTAAATGTGAAGAAACCACATTAACTGAATAAGGTAATTAATTTCCTAAATAAAATGTGGATCACAAGCCTGACAATGTAGACTAAACTAAAAAATATAAGAATACATATTATGATGAAATTTACTATCACGGAAACATATCTTTTAAGAGTATGAGTAGGTATTTAATTAATTCTAAAATGGAAAGAGTACCTAATTATATACATACTTATATATATATATATATATATATATATATATATATATATATATATATATAATTGTATAGATGTTTCGACCAGGTTATTATTATTGGTGTTATGGTTGTTTGTTGAGGTTTGTGGTCAATGTTGATCAAGAAGCTTTAGTCTAGGCCAATATTTCGAGAATTTTATTTTCTCTTCTTCAGGGCTGTAAAGAGGTACTACATTATATATATGTATTGCAGATTGTTATTTAAATACAGTGTTACAGAGTCGTGTTTACGTTATTTGTACTTACGAAGACTAGAATGACTTAAATACTAAGGTACAGTCATTCTAGGCTTGGTAATTACAAATAACATAAACACCACCCTGTAACTGTGTATTTAAAGAACAATGAGCAATATATACAATGTTATAACTATCTGTTAACAGCCCTGAAGAAGAGAAAATAAAATTATCAAAACATTGGTCTAAAACGTCTTTCATCAAAATTATATATTATACCGCCCACCGCTATTAAACCTACGTGAAATATATAATAATAGGGTGACGAGATGCCAGATTTGAATTGCCCTAATTGATGAGCCATTGTAATTGTGTATATTTAACCTAATACCCTGGGAGTTCGTAGAATACAGTAGCTAAGAGGTCACAAAAGTCGGAGCGACTCTCTGACACTAAAGGGAAGCGACGGTGGTGGGAGGCAATGCCTCTGAGACCCAATAACCGCTCGAATCGGCTCCCAAGCTCCACTTAAGGGAATTGGCTCTTCTAAGTAACAAATCCTGTCTCCGTTCTACACTCTCGCTAAATAAGTAGCTTATACTTAGAGGCTGAGGTTGGGGTGGCCTGTACCAGCAACAGAAACGAAATATCGACAAGCAGCTACTATAACTCCCTCGGGACTAACTCTCAACCAAGGGAAAGATATTGCACCAACCTATATAATCCAGAAGAAAGTAATAAGGGCCAACGATTTTACAACCTTTTCTCTCCTCCCTTATGTTTTAGGCAGCTGAAGAAAAAGGAAACAACGAGAGAAAAAGGAGAGAAAATAACAAAAACCACGAGCCCATCGTCATGGTTTTCTTAACTTAACGTACACGGGAGATACAGTAAAAAATAACGGACCGGTGCTCAAAGAAAGAGAAATTAATTAACGAGCCCTACTGCTGAAAATGGCCGGAATTATCTATCTTTGTGTAACTGAAAGCAGCCATAGCTAGTACATTGGGTAGTGTTTTGAAAGAGCACCTATGAAATGAATTGTTTTAAGCTAATTTATAACTATGAATTACGAGAGAAATGTTATAGTTTTGACAACAACAAAATACATTGACAACTATCATTAAAAGAACATTTCAAGATAAAGCTTCTCAATAATTCGAAACTGTAAGCCACATTCAATGTTAAGGATAATGATAGGTAAGAAGAAGGTGTTAAATTGCATTAAAAAAAATGTCATTAAATAAATACTTCATAAAAGTGTGGAAACCTGTAGACCATTAATCCAGATTACCCATAGTAGCATCAAGTGGATGGATGTTAATAAAGCACATTAGCTTTCGAATATAAGAGAGATATTCAAACAGCAATGCACACCAAAGTATAGCATTGTATATATCATCAGCCCCACAAATACAATCATCAGTCTACAGGGGGAAGAAAATAAGTAATGTGAGGTACAGACTAACTCAAAAAGCACAAGAGTTTGTCGCACAAGGAGAAAAAAATAAAAACTCCAAGGTCGTATTAAGGCCTCATTGTCTCCAGATACTGCAGGCCTGCCTCGTCAGGGTCTAAAGTCAAAACTCTTACAACACAATTTTTCGTATTAAATGGTAGATAAAGATCTTCTTAGCTTGACGGTTAATTGTCCTAAAGACGTGAAACATTCAGATCCAAAAGTGCAGTCAAAAATACATTATTTGTTTTCTGATGTTGATCTCGTGTCACACAACTGCGTTAATTACAACAAAAAACTCTGATTAGAAGGCAAAAGAAAGGAAGTTCGATGTTCAAATTTCTTTTCAGTTGAAAACGTGCGAGATATAACAACCTGACACTTTTGATAATTATTTCTCACAGTTATAACTAATAAATTAATGTCCAGAACAGAACTATTTGGATCAGCAATTCCTACAAGCATTGTTTCATAGGATAGGCAAGCCAAATGAAAATTAAATCTCATAATCTGAAAATCAATTTGCGTTCAATATTAATTGAATATCAGAATTCAAAATAATAATGGTGGTACTGAAATAATTACTCACAGAAGCATAGAAAAACATTTGGCGAAAAACTCATGGACACTTACCTGAAACAAAAATAAGAGGATATTTTAGTAAATGCATTATAAATTTCAATAATCTATATATATATAAAATTGTAACCTCTGTCTGTACATTGATTTTTTTCGCGAAATTTCACCATAACTTTTCGTTTCACATGTCATAGACACCATAACTGCATTTTGTTTCTTTGGTGTCTGTTTGTTTGTTTGTTTGTTTGTTACCTTTTCACGCATAAACGGCTGAACCGAATTTTATGAAACTTGGTATGTATATTTCTACTAACCCAACTTAGACTTTAGGCTATATTAATATCCTCTGAGACGAACAGGAGTGGGGGTTATAAGGGAGGCCTGAAATTAAAAATAGCTATATTTCGTTTCCTATTGGGTTTTCGCAAATATGAACAAAGAAGAAGTTGTTTATTTTGATATTTAGAGTAACTTTTGTTATATACACTTTTGTCGTAAGCCGAAGTATAAATGAGTTATAAGCTAAAAACCATAGCGGGAGTCATTAATTTTATTGGGCTCAAAAGACTCAACCGAACTAAATATAACTCGGAATGTTAATTAGAGTTGACGCCTTAATTATCATAAGCCCTACCAACATTTCTATGGACGAGCAGGAGTGGGGTTTGTAAGGGAGACCTGAAATTAACAGTAGTGATATTTTGTTTCCTATTGGTTTTTCGACAAACATGCACATGACAAAAGTTGTTTATTTTGTTATTTTCAGTAACTTTTGTTATATTCACTTTTGTCGTATAGAAAAGTATAAACGAGATATACACTAAAATCTAAAGCGGGAGCCAACAATTTTGTTGGGCACTAACGATTGAACCGAACTTAGCAAAACTCGGTATGTGAATAAGCATTAATTCTTCCATGATTATAAGCTATATTAAAAATTTTAGGTTCAAAGGGGAGTGGGGATTATAAGAGAGGCTGAAATAAAAAACCGTTTTTTTTATTTTCTATTTGTTTTTCGGCAAACGTGCACATAACAAAATTTGTTTACTTTGTTATTTAGAGTAACTTTTGTGTGCATTCACTTTTGTCGTAAAATGAATTAAACACGGGATATACGCTAAACGGGAGTCAATAATTATATTAGTACTTATTTAAGGGGTTTTAATAAATGAATATTATGACAAATGATGTTATGTTTTCGTCTTATATGATAGTTCAAAGTATGATTCGGATTAGTGAGGTTATAAATCTTCGTCATCCCCTCCTCATTTATTTATTTTTCCTAGAAAATAACTTTGTTATTTATTTCCAATAGAAATCTAAACTACAAGAGCATTTCCATTATTTAATTTCTATAATGTACCTTGAAGTTATTGAAACAAATATCTAATATAATAACAATTAAACGTTAATGGTAATGTCATTATGACAAAAAACAATATGCGTTTAAACTCGATATGATATTTTCAGGGTACCACTATTATTTAATTCCATCCGGTAGATAAATTATAAAATAATGTTTTGCATCAATAATATAAGTAGAAGAATGTTGAGAAGTCCCATGCGGGAACGGAAGATGACGGGAGCCTTACACTTTAATTGAGTTTCCTTATTTCCCGTCTGGCATTACTGGAAGCAATTTCCAGTGAGATTCACTAATACAAATATAATAATACGCGCAAAACTTTGCCTAAACTATGTGAGCTCGGATTGGCTTTTGAAAGGAAATATGTTTATTATAGATGATATTTAATTGTAATAAATGCTACGCATGATTATGGTTTGAATTATTGAAAAACGGTGAGTCAAAAAGTGTAGAGGGATAAATTAGAAACACATTTTCATTTATCCTTCAAAAATAAAATTTCTATTCTATTAATCCCCAAAAGTTACCCTTCAGGGTTGGCTATTTCGGAAAATCATTACGTTGTGGTGGGAAGTGTAATTGTACACATTGAAGTCTTACTATCAAAATACCATCATTAGTCAGTCAAGAATGATTTCCCGGGCATCGCCGGGTACCTTAGCTAGTAACGATTTAAAATAAAAACTTAACGAGTTAATTAATCTATTAACATTAATCGAATTCAACAAAAATCAATAGCACTAAAATATAATTTCTCCTGTAAAAATGACATAAGTCAGATACACATTTGCAGGTATAAATTATAATAAAGATATTTGAGTATTGGAAACGTTCAAAACTAAACATTTGGAAATTTACAATCGGCACCGCACTACAGTCTAGTATCCTATAAAATGTATGGAGGTTAATGTTAATCCTAGGACTTACTCCCAAATCCAGGATAGCCTTAATTACCTCCGTGGGGGCGGGGTTCCAGGAAACAGGTAGGGACGGCCATAAAGAAAGGCGTTGTACAGTAGGAGGGGATTGCCCAAGGTGCAAGGTTATCTGCCTTCTATTCTAATAGCATTCCTTTTCTGGTGCAACAAAACCAATGTAGCACCTAGTAACCTAACAGTAATACATTTATATGAATATGTCAATAATCATTGACATTACAAAAAATTCAATTTATTTCCAAGAATTAATATTTACTTTAATTAAACAAATGGCAATCAGAATGGATGGAAGTAAAGAAACACCTCCGGAGTAACAAAAGTACTATTAAGGAGTAGCCATCGAGCCATAGGAGTACTAGACGGGAGGAAGTTGTTCTTGCCAGACTCAGGATCGGCCACACATACCTGGCACATAGACACTTAATGACAAGGACTGATAACCCTATATGCAAATACTGCAACAAACACCTTACGATAAAACACATACTGACAGACTGCATCCAACGAGAAAACCTTCCCATACCCCACGATATGACAGAACTATTAACTGACAGCAGCCAATATATTCCACAAATATTAACATATCTAAAACATATCAACATTTACAAAAACATATAATACAAAATAGAATAGGTCTACAGCATACCTAAGAAGATTTAAAAGGGTTAGCTTTTATTATATTCTTTGGAAAAAGCACGGATATGAGAAAGAATGAGATATTAAAGAAATATTTTCCATAATATAAAAGTACAAAAAAAGGTAAGCACATGAAGGAGTAAAGATATCCCCCTAATAATGCAAATCACCATCGCTATGGGGTACAAAACTAAATAAATAAAATAATATATATATATATATATAAATGTACTAGTATATAGGAAAATAATTTTTTTATTAAAATTTTTTAAATTATTGTCCTTATTACTAGTCTAATGTTTATTTATGTTTGTTCATCTAATGTCTATTTATGTCTTGTTTATTAATTGTCTTTATTACTAGTATTTAATGATTATTTGTTGTATTTAATTTTTTATTTGTTATTTCAGTTTTTGTTATTTTTCTATAATTTTGTTTACATTTTACATTGTGAAACTTTGAGCCAAATCGCCAAGAGGCGGGTGCTCCTGTATAAATGAATAAATAAAAAAAGTATTTCTTTAATATGAAATAGTGGTACGTAATTAGATCCTCCTCGAAACCTAGTTTCGGTTAAGTCCTTCAGTGTTTCTCCTTACATAAGTTAAACAGAAAAGAGGGCTCGTGTGTTAAGGCGTTGACTTCGATACACTTGGTTAACTTTGAGTCGTGAGTTTGATTCTTACGTGTGCAAAGGGTATTAAAGGGGAGATGATCCCACCATGGCTAGAAAAGAGCAGCAAATAAATCGCCCTGAATAGTCTTACTAACATAAAATGGACTAAATTAGGCAATATATAGAGAAATATGAGTATGTATACCTATGTTTTCAACGTTATTGTGAAAAATAAACGTATCCTTAACTTTAAGGTAGCTTTCAATAATCAGCATTAAAGATTTTCAGTCTATGGCAAGTCGTCCTTCTCCATCTACTAAACCAGGTATGGGCAACCTTTCACATGTTGCAGGCCAAACTTTAGTGTGCAAATACGTTCGCGGGCCGCTATTGAAAGTAGAGCATTTTAAAGTAGTCTCCATAATTTTTAGTGATAGACATCAGACATGAAATTATACGATAATGTAATTATAATATAATTTATTAAAAATAACAAAATGAAATGAAAAAATTAGGTACCATATTATAATTAAGTCATAAAATTTAAAATTATTACAAACAACGAAAGTTAAATAGCGACAACGAATTCAATGAGACACGAGCTTGAATTTAGGAAACTAGTCCATCGATGTTTGGATTAATTCCACAGATAAAAAGACGAAAAGAACTTTCCAAATTATCTTCAGTCAGCCTTGTACGATGTTTTAATTTATTAACTTTCATCAATGAAAAGAACTGATCGCATTTATAAGTACTGTCAAACGCACAAATCTCTCCTCATCTTCCTCATTTGGAGTAAGGAGTGTAATATTTTTGTTTAATTGGGTTTTTCAAAATATTTCGCGGGCCAGATCAAACTTTACCGATGGCCGATCGTTGCCCACATATGCTCTAAACTGTTCATGAACATACTTCGTAACTAGACCCAAATGCACATCCAGTTAGACCTATATGCTTCACAAATCCAAATAATGGCATACTGACAAAAGTTTAAAAAAAACATCCAGTCTTTATTTGCGGGCAGATGACTAAAAGGTAGCCTTCGGTTATTGCGAATGAACTTATTTGAGTAATATTCAAAATGGTTCATACATAACTGGTTCAATTGCTAACTTTTAACAGAAACTATTCTGAATAGAAGACAATAAAGTAGCAGGCATCTTCGTTGAAAACATTAACGTTTGTATTGTTTTGAGCGTATAGCGTGCATAATGAAGGGGAATGCTGATGGAAATTACTTCCAAATAAAAAGATGAGACAGCCATTAGTGATAGAGAGAGCGGCGGGAGGATGAAGGCCTTCAGGGTGATCAGCATAAGTATGCAGTTAGTATTGGTAATAGTCATGACATGAGTCGAGGGAGTGTCTTTGGCACTAATTCAAAAACTGACGCGGGATAGGCACTCTTGTCTTTCTACACATATATTTCATCTACGTATATATATATATATATATACACTCACACATAATTTATTTGTGTATTGTTATTTTTTATTTATTTATAAGTAAAACCTGAACAACAATCTACTAATAATCTCTAACACAATAATGAATATTCGTCAGAAAGCTTGCCAAGAAAACACTCTCAGGCAATAAATAGGAGACAATGTTGGAAAACCCTGATTATACAGACTAAATAAAATTACATTTAATTTTCGATAAAACCGGAGGTCATAGAATCCATGATTAATGAGTGAAAAACTATTTTAAAATTGCACTGAAATGTACTATTAAGAGTAAATTTTGAGCCTGATTACAGATCTTTTCAGTCCGTAAAGCACAAACATGTAATGAGCAATGGCTCCATACACTAATTAATTAAATACAGAACCTCTAAGGCTTAAAATTATTTAGTGACGAAATTCATTAAATAACATCCTAAATCCCACCCTGGCTAGAAAAGGGCGGTAACCTGTAGATAACCCTTCCCAATTAGCCTTTTGCAAAAAGTGGACGTTAATAAATAATAATAAAACTACATCACAACTTCTTTAAACTAATTAAAGTGGCTGTACACTAATTGCAGGGAGCAAAATAATCATCATCATGAAAATAATAATTCTTCAACGTTTGGATTATTATTTAATAGGGCATTATTCAACAGCTAGTTTGATGTCAACGATTTAAAGGATATTCAAAAATAGATCAATAATTATCTCTTCAACAATATATATATATATATATGTGTGTGTGTGTGTGTGTGTGTGTGTGTGTGTATATATATTTTTTTTCTAAGATCCTAGTATTTTACGTCATGACAATACTCTAGAAATCAGGTTGGAGCATAAATGCTTGTGTGGGTGCATTGGGGTAGGTTGTTATCTCTAAGTTTTGCTTTCTACATTATACAAAAACATCAACAACTATTAAAACATAAAACGTCAATTACACAGAAATTGCTTGACAGATGCATATTTCCCAAACATAGAGTCTTCCCTATGTCCCAACGAATGATGTGTTTATGTATTTAACATAGAACACATAATTTCTAAATTCTTACTTCTATTACTCCCTTAGAAATTACCCAATGTAAACCTAAAGTCGTGGGGTAATAATGGTCATATATATGTGTGTATATATATATTCTGCCAAACATTAACAATACCTATTTAGAATATTTAAGAAAAGAAAACCTAAGTAAATTCTTTTAACAAATTCTAAATTTAATTGTTGTATAAAGCTTTTTGGCACTAGCATGTCAGCAATGGGTGGTAAATATATAAATGTAAAAACATGTCCTAGGTAAATACTTGGTCGATACTTTTTAGACTACAAAACATTAAATTGAATTAAATCAAATTTTGATCCTAAGCGCTATAATCATTCTTAGAAAAACGTGGAGCACCAGCAAAAATAGAATTGAGAATAAAATGGCCTGGCAATGAAGAAAATCCAATAGAAACAAGATATTATTTAGATAGGAAGCCGTGTTACGAGAGAAAATAAAGTGTGCCTTTACAGGGCGAGATAGGTACAGGCCTTTATGAGATTTATACATACAATAATTCAGGGGAAAAGAGGAAAATGTGAGAGACTATAGGGAAGGCGGAGGGCTGAGCAACCCTCACCCTTTCCTGTAACCCCCGTTTGCATATACTCCAGAACGAAATTCCAGCCGGGAACTCTCAGGACTCGAATTCCAGTTATAGCCTCGCCTGGAGAGAATTCCCTAGCTCACTCCCCTTAGGATGTGTAATGTTGATTTGAAGAGGATTCTAGAAGAGGAGCGACCGCCGGGTCTCAGATCGAATACAAATAGTTCACATGGCAATGGGAGCCATTTGAATATGGCAATATTGGCGGAATAATAATGAAAGGAATAAATGAATACCTCAACTTTATAGGAAGAGAACGGCTCTCACGATTCGGGTCTGAATAGCCTCAACTCTTATTTATACTCGCCTTAACTGTTAACAACACTTCCTAAGTCTCTTCACTCATATAAATATTGCATTTATTACAGATAACCCACAAATCGCTAAATGATAATTGAATTGAGCTAAAAATCCGTGGAAAGGAATATAAAAAGAAGTAGCAAATACTGTATGTTAGACACAATTTGTTGATTCTTAATTAACATCTTATTAGCAACCCTATAAGGAGTAAGAATACACAATACAAATAGCTAGCTCAAATTTAACAATAAATATTTTTTTTAAAAAAACCATCAATCATACTGACTAATAGAAATTATTGTATTGTGTTTCAATCAATTAAAAAATGGAATATAATAATAATAATAATAATAATAATAATAATAATAATAATAATAATACGTCCCTGTAGATAACCCGTCCCGATTAGCCTAAGTTGCAAAAAGTGGACGTTAATAAATAATAATAATAATAATAATCAATTAAAAAATATAAATTATACAAGAGTGTGCCTCTTAATTCTTAGTTTTTAGTTGCTATTAATTTACAAAATTCAGTACTACACAATGCAAGTAAGTGACATTTCAAATTCATAGTTTGGTGCTATCGACTAGCGTATTTTAGCGCATGCTAATAGTTAAATTTTAAAACAGAGAGAGTGAGACCAACAAGTTTTAGTCAATAAATACAAATACTGTGTTAGACCAAATATTAGCAATATTCTTTACAACTTGGGCGGTACAGTCCATGTTCTTCCAATTACGGACTTTTAGCATGTCCGAGTGATCGGTCTGCCAATCAAGCTTCACATAATAGCTTTTACGTAAACCACACGAAAGTGCGACATATAAAGACAGAATTTACAATAATAATATACTTCAAATAAAATAAAACGCTGTGTCGTTATTAAAATGAGATGCTTTTTGCAATGAGAATATAGAACAAATGGTATTAATAATAAAACACACTGGATTCTTCCCCTTGGCGGATTCAGAATGTACTCATGGTATCAACTTCCAGCAAATATATGTTAGTATATCATTAACAAGATATTTAAAAAAAAGCGAAATACCAAAGTTCATTACAATCATGAAAAATGTCACCCTCAATTTTATTCAGAAAGCACAGGTGTTGGGTTTTGATTCTATCCCTAATGGTGAATGAATGTGACATTTTTTTAATGAATTTTATTACAGCTATTTATCAGTGAATCGAATATCCATTTAGCCATATGATAATGTCCATATATTTAAGATGTTAACTACCCGTAGAACACACCTTTCCAATGGGTATACTCCAGCATCAAAATAGGAAACTACTGAAGATCGCAGTAATTCCTTCTGGGATAATACACAGAGCAAAAATGTGCGTAAAGAGACAGACGATTACTTTCCAAAGGATTACATTATCTTACAATCAAAAACTTAAAAGCAAAACTTCAAACATAATACACTAAATTAACCACCAATTGTTTGGGCCAAGCTTTTGGCAGATTTTTAAAGGACACAGCTGCCTAACTATAAAATAAGTGGAGAAAATCTATCAACTAAATTCCCGACTACGATATTAAAGCACGCAAAAAAGACTAAATCGATGTAGCGGATGTATAAGTGTAATACGTCATCTAGCACATTCAATACAAAATTATGTAGGGATTTAGGAAATCTGTATAATAACAATGTACTATGGGTGCAAGTATTAGTATATCAGGTGTATGTATTTAGGCCTAAGATACGCGCGCGTGCGTGTGTGTGTGTGTGTGTGTGTGTGTGTGTGTGTATGTATGTGTGTGTGTGTATATATATATATATTCATACAATAATCGCATTTCGCAACTGGGGCGATTTAGCGACGAATCGAAAATTTAACATACATCATATGTAACATTTAACATATAACATATAATTATTATATTTGCGTAAGTGTGCTTATTTCTGCAAATATTTTCAGTATTGCCCTACATTATAAGGCCTAAGATACGCGCTATCTTATAGGTTACTCAACTGTCCTGGGTTAGTAGGAATGCTTATCTTCGGGGCCATCTCATACTAGCAATACGATAACAGGGAAACATTACTCCACTTGACTCAGTGAAGCGCAGGAATATTAGTCGACGAATATGGACAATATGCAACTACTGCAAGAGTTATATTACATAGTTATAGTTAAGTTGAAGCCAAGCCCGATGTTATGCCGCACAATTAGCCGTATCGAGGGCACATTTCAGGCTATTGCAGCCGAGGTATAACTAATCACAACAAGCAGCCTCCATCGTTACAAATGGTTGCTCTAAACTGTGAAGCATTTCAAGTAAGTACCCTTTGCGCGTAGCCGCTGAAAGCGACACTTATACACACAATCATTTCAAAGTTAAATAAGATTTTGTTAGAGCATCGGTGTAATTCCGACAAGTTATAGACATGGTAGATGTGTATCACAAGGAGAAAACTAAAAAATACGTAGTATAGTTAAAGCTGCTTCATTACTCATCACAGAAAAATGGCACGAAGCATTAAGAGTTGAGAGTAGGCAGAACATCAGAGTTTATACGTCCATTAGTATGTGGCAGGCACACACAACTCCATTCACAAAGACGCAGGAGGGGGGAAAAATGGGATGTAGTTTATCAAAGTGGCAAGACAGCCTCAAAATAATTTACCCCGCCCCATTTTTCTTTTTTTGGCTAACCCTTGTATGCAATATGCAATTAAATCTCTATTCTTTCGACTGTAGAAGCGTTAAACGTATAGAATGGCTCTTAACACAGGAACGAAAAATCAGTGAAATGCGTAAATAAAAATAAAATAAAACCTGAATAAAAACAATTTTGTTTCATAATTTTGAATTTATATATATATATATATATATATATATATATATATATATATATATATATATATATAAATAGAAGGTCAGTTATTACAAAATGTAATTCAATTCCAACAAAGTATTCAAATAACAAAATGAAAACAAATTACCTTTCTTTATTAAAAATCGATAAATATGGAGAAAAATAACCCAAAATAATAAGTTCAGCAAAGATCCTAAAATATTATTATTTTATTCTCACCGATTTCAGTCAATCACCGGTTTTAATCAACACCAGGCTTCGAATCATCAAGTTGTAAAGCCGTCCTCAGAATATCCATCCACCTCTACCTGGCCTGCTTCTCCACCTCTCACCACCTGGTGTATCATTCGTAATTTTCCTGACTAGACTGGTAGGTTAAATTCTCTAGGCGTGCCCTAACCAGCGCAATTTATCTTTCAGCACAAAAGGTATCAGATTCGCCAAGCAACTACACCTATGTGTACAAATTACCTTAATATTAAAAGCAATAAAAAATTAAAAGGAAAATCATTTTCTAACCTGAAGAAAAGCCACAAAAGTCAAGCATTATCAACAAATATATCACATTATAAATAAACAACATTTAACGGACCAGGAGAAAACTTTCTTTACGAAGAGAATTCTTTTTCACAGCAGTGTTGTTGAATGTGAAGAATGTTTTTACTTGGAGAGAGAAAAAGACGTCCGTCCAATTCTTCACAAATTTGCAGTGACTCAGTCACTCGCTGTCTTTCCCAATGAGCGCATGCAAGTAGCTCTGAAGATGGAGATAATAGTATTCGAAAGCGCTGAAATAAAATTATGTGAAGAATTGGACGTCTTTTTCTCTCTCAAAGTAAAATTCTTTTTGTGCGAATTACAACAGCAAAAACATGACAATAACCTTCTGTAGTTCAATCTCTTTCATAAAAGAAACACATACCAGACAGTTATCAGCCAAGGGAGATTTTTATATCACTAAGAGAACACTAAAGGAGCAAATAAGTCAAGAATTGATTTTGTGTTTATCATTTTTAAAATTCAAATACTATATTAAATAAAAGGATTCTGCAAACACAATTCTAAAGGGAAACGGCGAGGGGAGAGAGAAGGAGCGTTTGGTTCTAAGATATATTGACTGGAGGGGGAGACGATCTATTTCCGAATGACGGGAATAAAACTTTAATATCGGTCCGATTCCCTTCGGCTCATTTCCTCACTCCTGGCACAGATCGGTGGGCGCATCTTGTGTTTGCCTCTCGGATAGTGTCAGCTGCCCCCTCATATACCTTTTCTCTCTCTCTCTCTCTCTCTCTCTCTCTATCTCTCTCTCTCTCTCTCTCTCTCTCTCTCTCTCTCTCTCTCTCTCTCTCTCTCTCTCTCTCTCTCTCTCTCTCTCTCTCTCTCTCTCTCTCCCCCCCCCTCTCTCTTACACACACACACACACACACATTCTACTCTCTGGCGCGCTCCCTCACACTCACTCACCCCCACACACACACGGTGGCTAGGCTTAACTACAGTAAGCTGTGGGTTCTAGGGGAGGCTTAGAGAGATCCCCTAGCCAGGCTCCCACTTCAAGGCTGAGCGCCTCTATCCGACCCATTTAACCTGAACCCTAGCAGATTCTCTACCCTCTAACAGAACATGAAACCCAAATCTATCACGTCCGTTCCATGCCTAGAACGGGTAGCATACGAACCAGAAAATAGCATTTACCTACGAGAAAGTGATATTGAGTTTTAGAAATGAAATAAATTCTGCAAATGGACTTGAAAAGGCGATAATCATTAAAAATTATAAAGAAGCAATATGAGATAATGCTGCAAGACATTTTTGAAGGAATGAGAAACATGTACCTAAGCTTAAACAGGAAATTCTTCCTCAATTTCCTAGAGTCCCAAACGATTAACTAATTTTCATAATATTATCATCTATAAACGACGAGGAACGAGACGAATATATAAACAACTATCTATAAAAATAAAAAGGCTTCATAATCAAGTATAATCGATGCAGTAGAATCCAGATAATAAGGTTAAAAACGGCGTTCTTCCTCTATAATGGTTCATTCGCCAACGAGTTCTATCAAATCATTGGCCTCTTGGGGGCCCAGGTTTAATATGTAGAAATTCAAGGGGTTTCGACCCCACTCGGGTTCAATCCTCAGCTCAGTCACAGTGTCATAGCAAAATAAAAGCAAAATCATGGAAGAAAGTTGCCTTGTCACTGATGATATAATAGTCACACCAAAATGAGAATGTGTTTCATCTGGTAAAACTAATATTTTAGGTCAAATACAAAATACTTCTGTAAACATCCTGTTTCAACCAGTAGTCAAAGCAACAGGCGAAGACCAGAGGGGAAACGGAATTTCAAACAGGCTCTGTTAGTGATAACTTGCAATCTTGACTATGTCGAGTTAGTACTTAGTTATACAGAGTACTGTTTCAAAGCTTGGCGAATAGTAATTAGCCACCATTTATCACAAGGATACTAGATCTTAAAGGAGATCGTAAACAGGCGTAGTACCACAGTTACTACAGGCAGAGGTTAAAATTTGAAAGTTACCCCTACTTAAATGAGATAGATTTACATTTACTTATGAATGAATGTTATATCAAACTATTAAATTTTAATTGAATGATGAATCTATATTTTTCATTATATTATGCAATTTTGTTTGATTCCTCCCCTCCATTGCAATGACACAATTTGAATGCCTAGGGTAACATGGAACGCATTTGTGTGGAAGTTGATCTTCATTCATATGAACCTTAAAAGAATAAGATACTTCGTTTTAAGGAGAAGGTGGCGTTTGAAATCTGTAGACGTTCATTTGAATGAACAATTTGGATGAAAAAAAAAATTAAATACTATTGTTTAAAGTACCTTGCTGTTCTAATTTTTCTCATGTTTAAAATATGCCCTCAATTATCCGCGTTCTAATATGCAATTTAAATGCAAGATTATATGTAGTTATTTTTATAAGACATGAATTATTTATAAGCTCGACTTAATGTTTTTAACGTTTCGAAGTTGATGTTTTCCTTAAACTCACTTGGTGTTTTCAAAAATATTCATCTATGAACTTTATTATAGTCCGTCACGCAGGGGCTGCGTAAACTAAGCAGATTTCCCACGTGAAGTTTAGTAATAGAGAAATTTCACGAGAGCTGAACAGTTAAGAAAACGGCCGACCTAGCTTTTGGCGGGAAACTCACTCTCATCCGTTATCCGCCCCGATTTCATAGAAATGCAAATATCTCGGTTAATATTTAAGATAGAGAATAAATGTATATAACAATATTAATAGTAAATTTTATTTGCAATAAGATTGATTCTATACAATTTTTCGATCCGACGTATAGTAACGGAAATATTTCGAGTTTTAGAAAATTCTCCCCTCTAAACCCCCCCTCCCACTGGTCCGATTTCAGCCATTAACGAACTTTATCTTTCTTTTTACATAAAACGACTAAATATCGAGTTTGGTAACGATCAAACAAAAATTGCGACCGCTAGAGCGGTAACAGACAAATATATATATAAGTTTTGAACGGACCTCAATTTCGTCATCTACTAGGTAGGATCGATGGACATTTGAAGAAAAATTTCGAAAATTCCGTCATGAGTACAACCTCAATAGCTGATTTCCCTTAAGGGAAATCTGCTAAAAACAGTTATTGGACTTAATTAGGAGCGTTTCATTGTTTTTAATTAGATAATATCTTGCAGTTTTTTGGGCTGCTGCTCACATGGCTAATAAAGGTGATATAAGCACCACATATGTTCAGTTTGTTGGGAAGTCGCTACCAGACAGCCAATTACAATTACATTTAAAATAATTCTTTTCGAAGTAAATGTTTTATTAAGATGGACAAATAATCATAAGTACCAAATGTATTGTTGTTTATTGTATTTCGAAATAAAGAAATCCCATGTTTTGTTTTATTGACTAGATCTTATTTACGAAATTGCAGACTTAATATGCAGTAAATTTAACTACTGATTACTGAGTTTTAATAAATCCATTACTATATGTCTCACGGCTTAGGAAGGGCAAAACTTCAAACTCATTGTACTGTCTCGTACATCCATTTCTTTGTTCGTACCGAAGTTTCTCCATTTGTTGAACCCAAGCCTTTGCTATTCCCCTTCACGTTTTACAGCTACCATAGGACTCACTCCTCACCTCACCTGAATTATAAAACCCTATTTCGTTTTGTTGTGAAATCTGTCTGGTTCCATTCAATAAACGTGGCTTGAATACACCTATTCCGCCTTCAATGATCTTGTGTCAATACTTCGTTGTTGCTTCAGACACTCACTCAAGCTCTGTAGTTTTTAACAGTTAAATATGTAATTAAGGCAAGGACAATGCAAGTATGCAAACTTATGCTTTCCGTTTCAGTTAGGATGATAATCATTTAACTTCTATACATTACAGCTTCTCTTTTTCGCCCTTTTAAGTGTATTGAGCTTTCTGATGGTACGGGACTTTTTAAACTTAGAGTTTTTTTTTTTTCTCCCCATAGTAACCCTACGAGGAGTTATTTATTTGAATAGATGTTCCATTGCCACATGCCATATTACATGTATGGTTACGTTTAAAGACATTTCTAGTTTACAATACACACTATAATAAACTATCTATTCAAATATAATATAAAAAAAAATAATAATAATAAAATATTAAAATAAGTAAGATAATTACAAATAAAATTAATAAATGAAATGAAAAAATAAATAAAATAACAACAAAAAAATACAAAAAACAAACTTAAGAGCTTACATTGAGGCAAAGCTTCAACTGGTCAATTCAGCAATTATGACTTTAAACTTTAAATTAAATTTCCTAGCTAAAACTTTTCGTGGCTATCCTGATTTGTCTAGTATTTTTATATACTTGATATGTTCACTAAACACTTTAAATACCATCTTGTTGCGCCGTACATGCGAATGAACTCGTCTTCAGCACAAGCATACGTGGAGTGGTGGGGTGGTCTGATACCACGGGGGTTACCCCATTTTCACATCCCCACTTCTCAACGATATAATAGCCACGGTTAAGGGATACTCCCGTTTTAAACCACAAATAAACACAGTCTCAGATTAATATTAACAACCCCAACTCACTCCCTTTGTTGCAAGGGGTGTACTATACAGCATAACACTCATCAATTTCACATTTGTTAATTCAGACACAGACACAAAAACAATATAGGAGCTATTAAAAACATTGAGACCACACATTTTGATATCATAAACTTGTTATGAAAGAAAGAAAAGTTGAGAATATATACTATTCACATTATGTTTATGAGTGTACGCGTATGTATATAATTGCGTGTGTGTGAGTGTACATAGATAGATAGATATAATGCACGAAATATACATTATGTATTCGGAAACAATTATCAAACTAATGTAAGTATTATATTAAAAAAAGTTAGTGAACCTTGAGACAAAACGGTTAAACTTAAAAGTTCACTGCAGAAGCAAGTAGTTTGCAACTTTAATTAGGCTTAATAATTCAGAAAGTTTTGAAACACGTTTTAAAAAGTTAGCCGGATATATACCTAAAACTAAGCAGTCTCTTTCGTAAACTTCTTTTTAGCTGCCTCGAGTCTCCGTTTCTTTTTATTCTAACGATGCCACAGCTTCATTTACGAACTAAATGGTCCTAAACCGTTCCAACGTTCGATCAATACGAATAGCCTTTAGTGAAAATCAAACTTTGTTAATATCTTGGGGTAAATAAGGTTTCCTTAGATTTGAGTATTTGAATTTTCTTAACCATGGTGTTACTTTTTTTATTAAAAGAAATAAAATGTGAATATAAAAACCAAATTGTTATTTATTAACGCCCACTTTATGCTAATGCGGCTAATCTGGGTGAGTTCTGTAAAGGTTACACTACTGTTTGTAATTCATAGTGGGACTATGGATTTTATTTATTGAGTTTCTCACTAAATAAATTCCTATTTTTACCACGCCAATGTCAATTAAGACATCGACTTAACTCACTGGCTCTCAGAAGCAACAAAGGCAAGATGGGAGTTGATATGAGCAGCACAGGTAAAATGAATGTCACTTTTTATTCAACGTTTAAGTAAAAATAAATGGAACTTAAGATAAAAACATCACTACTCAGGAAAGAAATATGTGCGCGCGACTTAAATGCATTCAAATCTAAACAGTTATGAATAAATTCATATTTTAGTCGTGAACAAAGAGGTAAAATATATAGAATACATAAACCTCTAATTTTAGGGTTCACCTTTAAGTGAAACCATTAGATAAGACACGACATGTCAACTACCTAGACAATTAAATAGCGAACTAGAAAAGTTCGTCACGCAGAAGCAGAGAAATTAGGGAATCTCCTCAGGTAAGTAGTTATTAGAGGATATCACAATACTTAGGAACCATAGTTCATTGACTGCAGCTTCCAAAAGGACTATTTCCGTAAGGTATTAGTAGCGGTGAGATATCTTGTACTGTCTGCTCCCTCAATATTAATGAAACCAGTTCATAAATAGAAAAATTTGTGAGTTATCTCAGACAATGAAAATACAGAATCACATCATCCCCTATCAATTCTGTTAAATTAAGTGTTAAGATTATTATTTAAAGCACAAAAGAGGGAGATGGGGAATTAGTAAGAGGACATTTAAGCAAGTAAAAGATAGATGCAACAAAGAAAGGTAATGAAATGTTGAGTAAGGCGAAACTTATCTATCATAACCCTTTCAGAGCATAAAGTTTGAGACAAATTCAGGTAAAAAAAAAGTGAATGGATTAATTAAAAGAGAACATTAATAATGATTGTCTAGAAAAAGTTAAATAGATTCTATAAATATTGACTCTTAATTAATTAATCAGAAGCATCGTCAAGTTAAAGTTTTATATAAATACTTATGGCAATAGCAAATAAGTACAAAGCACAGTAAGTACGATAACGTAGCACATAAAATTACTACAAAACTATCTTACTTGTATAACAAATCATTCATTAAATGACACAAGAATATAACCCAATTCAAAAACAAAAAGAATTTTTAAAAAGTATTTAGTTTAAAGTTAATGAACTACTATCAAAGAAACGAAGGTATAAACTAAAAAAGTCCCATTGAAAATCAAATTTATTATTAATTGTATAAAATGGACAATTGATTTAATTATTATTTTAAAAGCCTTAATTACATAGAAGTTAATTTATACCTTAGGACTGAATATAAAATTCCTAAGGATGGGCATTCAAGTGTTATAGAACTAAATTTGTAGTACTTTTAATGATAAACAATAATGAACCGGGGCATATAATTTCACTAGACAAAGAACATTTGCACTGTAGTAACACTGGTTCAGAAATTTGATCATCGGCCACTTTTAATTATAGTGCCTGCAATAGATTCAGAATAATGGTTTTAATACTGGGAAATAATTGTTTGAGTCTAAGTTGTCAGAACGCCACGATTGATTGCACCAATATACAAAGTGACTGCTCCAGCCTAAGCAATTTTCTAAGTGAAAATTAGGCAGATCACTTTAACGTTAGAGAGAAAACACACTATATCGACTCCGTCATTATCTGTATCTCTATTTTAGACTAATTAACAGGAATAGGGAGATTTATCAAAGCCACCATACGTGATCCTATTTCTTACGGACTTTTTTTTTTTTTTTAACCTATCCAGAAGCTTGAGAAAAGGGAAAGAAAGATTAACGACCAAGCCGAGGATTAAGGTTAATAGGAAAGAGAAAGATTTATTAACACAACAAGGAGCTTTAATAAATTTCCATCAAGGCAGGTATTACAGGGAGGGGCTTCTAGCACCTTATAAATCCTACTTTACTCCTAATTACACTTGGTAACAACGTTTATCGCCGATATGCATCCTAAATAGAACGAGATAATTGCGTGACATTCGGCAGAGCTGGCGGTAAAACGGCATTGGTATTGTGAGCACAAAAAGTTACAATGCCACTGCAAAATTATGCGCCACTAATGGCAAAATTATATAAGGCTAATGAAAGTGTATTACTCATTGCTAAGGTAGTTATCACCTTCAGCTATTGACAGTTGTTCTAGTGGGCTGTGACGTAATGAATGTAAAATAAGTCAAATACAAGGAAAATGAATTTTTTAATGGATTTAGCGAATTTAACAACAATAAGTACTTTGTTATGGACGTTCCCTAGGTAATTAAATAATATTTTTATATTAATGTCTGTTTTAATGTAATAGGTACATAAACATGGATATTCTGCCTGAGTAGGGAGGTATTACTACTGCTTATTTAAAGATTTAAATATCTCCAGATTCAGCGTATTTAAAAACTTTGTTAAATGTTCTTTGATAAAAAAAGGAATTTACTATTTTTATTACAGAGTTATATATATTTATGTATGCACACTCACATTATTACTGTTTAACTATATAAAGACCCGAGCTTGGACATTCAGCCTGATTAAAGTAAATTATTCATTAAAGTCCAACTTTTTGCAACTGAGGCTAATTGGGACTGGCTATCTACAGGTTACCATCCTTTTCTAGCCAGACTAAGGATTTTATTTAATGAATTCCGTCGCTAAATAAACTCCATTGCCTAGGCGGGAATCAAACTCGCCTCTCTAGGTTTACCATGTTAGATTAAAGTCAACGCGTTAACTCGCATGGCTAACCTGAGCCCCTCAGCCTGATTAGGAAGGTATTCTAACTACTGAACAAATGATTTAAACACTTTCTCAAGAAGTGAACCTCTCCAATCTCTATACAAAGCGATACGACCTTTTTGCAAGTCCTAGCAAAGTCAAATATTTTGTAACTAACATCATAAATATTTAAAAGAAATATTACTGTTCACATAAATGTAGTTCTTTATACAATCTTTACAGCTTATTAGTGTTAATTTTCAAGATTAACATTAAATTTTCACTAAATGAAAACAAGAATGGTTTATAGATTACAACAAATGTATAACCTTCTTTAGGATTTTACCCAATAAAGAGATACATGGAGAAACCGTAAGACTGTAATTTATGCTTAAGTACTTTAAACAGAAATTCTAGTATGTTATCCTTCCACGCGTTGGCAAATTTTTCTTTTCTTCTTGAGCACAATTGATTAGAATATACACCTCTACATTTCTTCGGCAATCTCGTTTACACTCCCAGGGACACAGAGTGTCCATTTAGTCAAAAATTTCTGCTAGCACATAAATTCACCCACAGTGTTATAAAGCATTCGCCCCTTCCAGAAATTTCACTAAATTCTTTTTGTAGATCTACTTTTTATTTTACAAACATGAATTTCAGCCACTAGATGTTCGGAACTTCATGATACTAATGTTGGTCTACGCCGGTCACTAATGTTGAAATACTACTATTTCTGCTTGCCGACGAGCAATTAATTACCTTCAAGGCGAACTGAAGGGAGTACAAGATCTGTATATCGCGATTGAGTCAAATGATAAAAGAAATTGCCATAATATAAAACGCTCTTTCGAGAAGGAGAGTCGGAGATAGTACATGAACGAAATCAGACTGTAGAACGTACTGTAGTACACAGTACTCTATTCAGTTCGTCTTGACAAAGGTCATAAATAGCACCGAAACGTCGGCAAGCTGAAGTAGTATTATTTCAACCTAAATGACCGACAACTACATCACATAAGGAGAGTTCCAACAGCGGTCATCACTAAGAATATTCAACTACATGATACTTTTAGAAAATACTTCCACTATATATATGTATGTGTGTGTGTGTGTGTGTGTGTGTGTGTGTGTGTGTGTGTGTGTGTGTGTGTGTGTGTGAGAGAGAGAGAGAGAGAGAGAGAGAGAGAGAGGTTTATTTTATATATATATATATATATATATATATATATATATATATATATATATATGTATGTATGTATAAATATCTAAGCCATCTACTTATTAGGGAGAGTCATAACAGGCCGGAAGTCCAAAATGCGACAGTCATAACAGTGAAGATGAGATAACCGCCGAGAGAGGGCGGAAGGGGAAGAGGAAGAAGAGGTATAATTAGTGGAAGGAGTTAGGGCATAAGAAGGACTAATGGGTGTGGGAATGGAGGAATTACGGTGAAGCGATGCGTGAAAAGAGAGATAACACCCCACACCTCACTCTGCCTTCGCCCTCAAACTGTAACCGATTTGCAACTAACTTCCCTTAATCTCTAGACACTATAGCCCTCATTCAAAACCCTCCTTACCAGACTGTCCGTTGACATTGACAAATTCGAACATGAAAAGGATCTTGCAAGAGAAATATGCTAAAATGCCAATTAAATAGCTTGTAGCCAAACTACTTTAGACTTCAGAAATGAAAATACAATTATTTTGTAGACAATTCCTGCCCCCCCCCCACCATTAATATATAAATAAATTTTAATATATGTATGAGGGCGGGTGTGAAAAATGAAAATATCGAATCAATAAAAAAAATGATTTAAAAAATAGAATAGAAGAATATTATTTTTAAGAAAAAAAAGAAATCCCTTATGATGTCTTTGTACACAATGAATGCTCTGTTAAGAAGCAATAAGCTGCTGATTTATTAGTTTTGGACCAAAAACATCGGTCATTTTTAACATTTTTAGGTGTTGAATGTTTCTTCTGTAAGACCTTATGGGATGTGCATATTCAGAACGACCTTGATTCTTCATAAGCAAACCCTCTTAATAAGGCAAGATGCTAAAACAGCTACACGTTCGCGAATGGCGACCACTGAAGTCTTTAGCCCAAAACTAACAAAACAGCAGCTTATTGCGTAATACTTCAATGCCAGCCAATTCATCAAGATTTTAATAGTTTTTACATAAGTAGTGTCTTTGACATAAAGCAATGGATTGGTCAAACTTCAATTTTTGTAGGACGTAGGACATGCCTGCGTATACAATATTAAAATCAATTTTCTGTATATCAGTAAATTTTCTGACATATTACTGAGGTATTGTCTTTAACAATAAACAGCTGGCCAGTGCCTAGGCTTAATTTGTAAAGAAACAGCCACAATAAAATAGAAAGACGAAAATAAGTATTCGTAAAGCAGACCGATCTGCATAAGCATACTTGCAAGAACGGGAATCGTGGGCAGCAAGGACGGGAGTATAAAGAGATTGCTTAAGAAATTTCAGACAATAGCCTTGGAACATTGGGCTCATATGGTGTGCAGGAGGGTTGCAATGATGCAAGGCAAGGACTGTGTCGATTTGGCCATAGGTTCTTAACAGGCGCTATTCAGAGTAATACTAAGCAGCGTACACGTTTTCGAGAGAACCAAAACTCCTCAATCCACAGTTTTACTAATAAAGTCAGAATGTTTTCCAGATAGACGCCTTGGGTTTGTCCATAACCCAATATTTTCATCTCTCGCCTGCTGTTTAGTCAGTTTAGATGGCACACAATGGAAAGAAAGCTCTTTCACGTGCTAACTGAGAAGGAGATTGTCATTAATTTCTGAAGTGATTAGCCAAAACGTATCCTATAGCTGTTTCCTGGGAGTCTTGTACCTGTCATCACACATTTTCCTTACAACGGAAAGGTTTAGCTCAGTAATTGTCCTTCGGGGAATTTCCCTCTTCATCACAGGGAATTCCATATTGAAATCCTCACTAGCACCAGAGCATAATCCTACCAGAATTATTCCATGAGAGGGTACTATTTTTTAACCACTAGTAGAAATATGTTAAGTTGTGTACATCCCCAAACAGATATATTTTCTTAGCCAAGTAAACTTTTAATTTTAAAGTGAGGGATACAAGTATGATTAGTCTAATCTATTAAATATTTATCTTAGGAAACAGCAATAATAAGTGAAACTGAAAGATTACTAATGATCTTTTAAGGGCAAAACTAGATGAACGGGAGTTGTAGGATGAACATCAGATAAAGTCCTTGTTTTGATTAAGGAGTAAAAAACTAGCAATAAACTGAAATCTTGGACCAACCATAATTGGAAGCGAAAAAGTTTCCATGATCACTAAACGGCCCACTTTCACGAGCCTGCTACAAAACAAGAATTCCCACCGGTAAAGTACCTCGTTTTTACTTATTGCCAATAAACAGAGTACTTATGAGAAAGTATGCTATTCCAAGAATTTACAATACTTAAATTGGCATCCACAGACTATATAAGTATTATTTATTCATCCATTTTATTTAGTGGCCCACACAATTCTAGACATTAAATAGAACTTAACAGAAGGACCCCGAAGAAAAGTTAAACTAAAAGTCTTCATTGGCACAAGATTATTTATTAGGGCTAGTACTTTAAGCAGCTTAAGCAGATTTGAGGCCTATGACACCTATAAAGGAAAAAGTACATAGTAAAACGAAATAAATTAACTCCAAAATATAACAGCATGAGCTGCCGAAAGTATTATCATATAAATAATCAAACGAGGACGTTTTATTTCAACGAATCTTTGCATTGTACAACTTACGCTTCCAATAATAAATACAAAGATAAGTCAACAAAAAGAAAAAAAAAAGAAAGAGGAAGACACATTCTCAAGTGCGAAAATGTTCGTAAATACTCTATTATAATCTGTGGCATAACCGCCTCCAAAACATGCCCTTTAAAAGAATTATATTTTTCGAGCAATACATGAACACCAACACAATATAGACTTTCTAAATTAAGGTTTATTTATTCATAAGAAAAAAGCAATGCATAACATAGAAAAATGTATCTGATGATGTAAATGGGAGGGGGTGGGGTTGGAGCAATGGACAGCAGTTAGGGTGAGATCAAATAAAAAATGAATCCAAGCTCATATCGCACTCACTGATAATAGAGCATATAGGAAATGAATGATTACTCCACAAATACTGGGGCGTTTGGATAACGGTAGTCTCTGAAAATAAATATTGTCATACTCCTACAAAGTGGAATATCTAATTAAGTACATATTACTATCACTAGTCTAAATAGTTGACAGTTAATCAAATACATGGAATGATAAGACTCAGGATAATAGGTCGCGTTGATGGAATTTCACAAAGGGGAAGGGTAGATTATCACGGAAATAAGTTGCCAAGAGGTCAAATCATAAATGGAAAGTGTGAAACACTATCGCCTAGGAGGCGTTAAACACGCTCAGCAAAAGTTTAATAATAATAATGGACTAAGTATTTTTCTGAATAACAATCAGATTAAAAACCATACTGACAATTGCACATGTTAATAACTCGCCCCAGACCACATGGAAACAAAAGTCGGCTAGCTAAGCTCTTAAACAATATGACGCAGACTGACACATTACAGAATTCAATGGAAAAATTAAGTTTATCAAGAAACAAGCTCTTTGATTGATAATCCAGTCATAGTTTAAATTTTCTCTGATTTTTCGGATTTTATTTGACAAAGAATTTTTCTTATGCAATTTTATCAATGTCATTAACCTATAAAACAACATAACTTAAAGAGTAATTATTAAGAAAAAGGTATTATTTATTTACCTTAAGTGTAAGGAAAGTTATTATTTAATTTAATTTTATATTAGGTTAATAATTTTGCAAACATTTGTACTAGTTCATGATCTAGAACAAGCTAAGTATAAGAAGCACATCTAGAGTAAAATAAGTTTGTTCCTAATCACTGATTATACTAGAAAGCTATGAACTAATTATGCACTTCCAACAAAAAGTTAACTAACAAAAGTAATTAATTCCTAATAACAAATAGTTTTAGTTCTCAATTAACTATATACAACCCTTCCAACTTAAACTTTAGAAAGCTGGGACTATAACAGATAGGGAGAGGTATCTTTGTCCCTGAGACTTCTTGAAGTTAAGTCGTGGATTCGATTTCAGGACGTGACTGAGAGTTACTTAGGAGACAGACTCACCCAAATAAGTTACACAGTCCTATAGTGCCTAGAAATACATTAAACCTGTAGATACACATGACTAGCATATTTGTTGTAAAAGAATATTAACGCCCAAATGAAAACTAGTGGTGACAAATAGCTGTCAGAAACCTTGACAGATCAGTAACAAAAGAATTAGAGTTAGAATAAGATAAAAATCGGCATAACACCCGAGCTACAATTATAATTCTATACACGTTCAAAATGGCCAACTAAAGGAAAAATTACACAATAAAAACGTGACTTCGTGCTTAAAATGGACATATGTCAAATTACGTGACTGATGTCAACTTGAATTGAATTCTAAAGCGTGCCCACCATAAAAATAAAATATGTGCACTTAGCTTCTGAATATAGCTTTGCTGGAGCACACTAAAACATTAAATATAAGCATTACAAAATTAATATAACAAGGTACTCGATATAAGGAAAACAAATGAAATACCGTAGCTAGAGGAATTAGAAAATTAATTAACTCGAAATATTTACTGCTATAGGAGCGCAACAATATTTTCTAGACCAAATGCATAGCTGAACCATTTTCGTTTATATTAAGGGGTAATTAATTAAGACATAATGACCTGAACAGGAACAGACTATTGAATAACAGTTATATAATTTAAATACGCCTCATGGACAAAAAAGCCGCACCTTCTCCAGCTCAAGGCGTGGGACTAGTGCGTTGGTAGGCGATCAGACGAAGAGGATTCGGTACTTTAACAGACTAAATATTTTTTATTTTGTTTTAATATTAATTGAGTTGAATTTATATTAATGAAATTTAAGCCTAACAGTTCATATTAGTAGGAAGAATCAAAATATGGCCAACCACAGCAACTGAACCAAGTATACATTACTCGGGCGTCTAGTTAGAGGTGTCGAATAATCGGCATCCGAATATTTATAAGACGAGTAGCTACTCGAGGTCATTAGATTCTACATAAATAAAACGTGCAAAAAGAATGTAAAAAGTATAACCTTGGAAAACATTATATACAGCTAACTGAATGCAGAATAATAATAATACTTAAATGACCTTAAACTACATACTCATTGCATGCTTTCATTCGATTATGATTCGCCCTTAATCTTAATGATACAAAATAGAATATCACAAAGAAGTGTTTATTTTATAAATCAGATCAGTTAAAAATAAAATAACCAAGTCCACCCCATTCCCTTCAATAATTTTTGAGAATATACAAATTTAACTTCAGATCTTCTCACGGCGAACAATCCTTTCATGTAAAATTATTTCATTAATTAGTTGTGACAGTAAAGGGAGCACATATTACTATTTTATAGCAAATATTCTTAAAATCTATTGCAACATTCTTAGTTCCATTTTTATAATGGATTTGTAAAAATGAATGATTATTCATAATGTTTCCAAGTTCCTTGTTTCTCCATAATTATGTGTGTTTATTATACATAAATAGATACACGTGTGAGTGTGTGTGTCTGCGCGTTCGTGCGTGCAAACAGTGTGAGGTTAATAATAAAAAAGGTACTACCGCTCAACACATTATACATGACCATGTGAATACTCTTTATTATTATTGAATTACTTTGAAATCAATTTAATCAGAAGTGTTTAAAGATCACCCAGGACTCTCTCTTGAAATAATTTTGTTTATATAACTATTTTTACTAAAGTTTTATGCAACTGAAGCAAATAAAGATCTACATTTGCCAGAATTGTCTAGCATGTGTTGTATTACGTAGGTATCTTGAATCACTCACTAAATAACAATATCTCTTATTGATGTCTGTCAGAAGGAATCATCTCCAATCAAAAAATTCTCCGCTTTGGCTAAGGTATGGTTTTAATTTATAATTCGGAATCTCTCATAGAAAACCAAAACGACAAATATATTTTGTAAATTTGCTTCTAATAGTTCAAAAGTAATATGAGTATCCTAAATCTGGTTTGAATAAGTTTTCCTTTTTACTAAAATGTCACAAAAAAGTACAATTCAGAAACATTAAAAAAAAAACAATCAATAATACCTCACAAAGAGTTTAAATACATTTAAATTTAAAGAGACATACATAAAGTTTATAGACTCACAGAAAACCATAAATATTGTAATTAAGTGGTCCTCGTACTCACAGAAAACCATAAATATTGTAATTAAGTGGTCCTCGTCGGGTAATAATAAAAGACTTTACATCCCGTTTCAAAGTGTAAAATGCAAAGGCTACCATTTACCATAGCAATCTGATTATAATGGAATTAATCACTATGGAACTAGAGTGATGGAGGGATATAGGGCTTAATAACCGGATTACAAGTACATCAAAGGGAATCAACTGCTTGTATTTCGCCCATGTAAACGCCAATATAATCAAACAAGATTAATTAAACCCTATATCCACTGAAGGGGGGAGGGAGGGATCTAATAAAATGATTAACAAGACTCAAACATATGTACAATTAATATTCAACTTTAGATCTAATTATTCGCCTTCCATATAACAATGCAATGATACACAGAAGATACAAGCTAAGATTATTAGCAGATTTCCCTTAAGGGAAATCAGCTATTGAGGTCGTACTCATGACGCGAGTTTCGAAAAATTTCTTCAAATGTCCATCGATCCTACCCAAGAGATGACGAAAATGAGGTCCGTTCAATATAATATATATATATTTGTTTGTTAACGCTCTAGCGGTCGCAATTTTTATTTGATCAATACCAAACTCGGAATGTAATCGTTTTATGTAAAAAGGAAGATCAAGTTCGTTAATGGCTGAAATCGGAGCAGTGGGAGGGGGGGGGGTGTAGAGGGAAGGATTTTTGAAAATTCATAATATCTCCGTTATTATGCGTCAGATCAAAAAAATGTAAAAAGAATCAATCTTATTGCAAATTAAATTTACTATAAATATTGTTCTATACATTTATTCTGTATCTTGAATATTAACCGAGATATTTGCATTTGTATTCTGTGTGTGGTCGGCAGGAGTCGGCTGTTTGGTAGTTTCCGCCGAGAGCTCTGGTGGCCGTTTCCGTAACTGTTCGTCCCTCGTGAATAAGTTTAGAGATCCCTTACTACGACAGTTGTTATTGGGCAGATTTCTCTACTGTAAAACTTCACGTGGGAAATCTGCTTAGTTTACGCAGCCCCTGCGTGACGGACTTTTATTTCTCACCTGCTGGAATGACCCAGATGACTTCAGAGCAGAGCATTATCTTAGTTAGTTCTTACAGCCCTACGTAATTTTGCCTAGACATTTAAGCATGTGAGGTTCAATCACACAATAGCTAAATGTAAAAATATGATGTTGGCAAGCCAAGAATTCATTTTACTCCTACTAAATGAAATAAACAAAATGCTGCATTTAAGTCAAAATGAATTCATTTGAAAGTTATACAACGGTATCTACGATCCAATGCATTAGATTAAAAATATGTAATATAACATAATTTATAGATTTTTACGTGATAATGTAAAAGATTTCCTACACATTTGTGGTATCAAGTAGGTACCAATATGCATTCTTTTTATTTCTGGCCCACCCCATAAACCTCCCTCCCCCTGATTTAAATCAAAAGAGGAGGAACACAACTAGACGGTACAAAAGTCCTAAAATCAAATTTCATCATTCAAAGGATAATCGAAGCGCATAAAGACGTCCATGCCTAAACAGGGCAGTATGAGAATAGTCTCAAATACACCGAGTTTTAGAGATTACAAAACTTCCATTACTTCACTTAAGGAAGTAAAAACCACAAAATGAGAGGGGGTTTACTAAAGGCTCATAACACAAAAGTAGTCTGTCAACATTCAGCATAGAGAAAAATGAAACAATAATAGTAGAAAACACTTCATCAACAAGGATCTGTATATATGACATTTTCAAATTAATTTGCGATAGTGTCTGACGCCTCGGTTTAAATCCCCATTCATTCTATTTTATTTCGGCTATAAACTTAGTCTGTAATCTTATATCACACATTTAAATATCGAGTTTTGTAATGATTAAACAAAGTTTGGCTTCCGCTTTAGTTTTTGGTGTATATCTCGTTTATACATTGTTATACAGCAAAAGTGAATACAACAAATGTTACTTTAAATAACCAAATAAACAACTTTTGTCATGTGCATATTTGCAGAAACCCAGTAGAAAACAAAATATCGCTATTTTTAATTTCAGGCCTCCCTTACAACCCCCACTCCTGCCTGTCCCAAGAAATGTTGGTATTGCTTATGATAATTAAGACGTCAGTGCTAATACACATACCGAGTTTTATTTAGCTCGGTAGAGTCTTTTCTGCCAAAACATACTGTTGACTCCCGCTATAATTTTTAGCTTATAACGCATTTACACTTCAGTATAAGACGAAAGTGTATATAACAAAAGTTACTCTAAATAACAAAATAAACAACTATTGTTATGTGCATATTTGCCGAAAAACCAATAGGAAACGAAATATCGCTATTTTTAATTTCAGGCCTCCCTTATAACCCCCACTCCTGTTCGTCATAGAGAAAATTAATATAGTCCAAAGTCTAACTTGGGTTAGTAGTAATATATATACCAAGTTTCACAAAATTCGGTTCAGCCGTTTATGCGTGAAAATGTAACAAACAAACACACACCAAAGAAACAAAATGCAGTTATGGTGTTTATGGCATGTGAAACGAAAAGTTATCGTGAAATTTTGAAAAAAAAATCAATGTACAGACAGAGGTTACAATTTTATATATATATATATATATATATATATATATATATATATATATATATTTAATACCCCCATATTTAATTTGCGTTAAATGTAAGCACACTTGATAAATAAAAGTAAATATAATCTCTGGTAGACAAATACCAACGATCTTGATTGTATAATTCCATTAATCTGTGCAAATATTGCAAATAATTAAAAGTTTCATGTAATAGTAAAGATTAAGTTCGCTGAAATCCGATCCTGAGTGTGGTTTAGAAAGATAAAAAGGGACAGCATTTTATAGCATTGTAGCCTGGACAACAGGGCATAAGGAAACGTTAGTACCTCCACTTGAAAGTCTAACAACAGTGTTATCCACAGTTACGAACAAAAAATGTACATGTTCAAGGAACGGGTTTAAAACGGCATAATTTAAAACATTCGCATTAACATTTAAAATATTCACAAAGCGCAGTAAAATCATATTAAGATAACATTATGTTAAAAGCATGAACAATTAATTGGATTTCAACAATAGAAAAATTAATAAATTAATTTATTAAAATACAAAACTATTATTAACTCTTAATTGGTTTAACAATTAAAATCAATTACATATTTTATGTGGATGAAATGTATAAATGTCCAAACTCGTCTATATTTTAATTTAGACCTACCTAGGGTACATGTAAAGAAGTTAAGAGGAGAGGTTGTAGAGCTACTTCTGTCGAATGACAAAAAGTATGAAGATTGTATATAATATAGGAAGCGTTGACAAATTTATAACACGACTCAAGGATAAGAACAGTAGCGAATGAAGCCTTATATTCTGAACACAAATATTCCTATAATTCAATATAACTATGCTATATGAATCAATGTAATCGTAATAAATATACGATTTACGGCAATAAATGAAATATAATGAGGCATATACTCACATAAAATTGAAAAACATCAGATGGGAAAAACACTCACCTGAAAAAACAAAAAGAATATATGTATTTAAAATGAATTATTTTTAAAACAAAATTAATATTAAATGTAAAATGTTTCAAATCCTGTGGATCCAGAGAGCTTTACACACACAGTTAATGTAGATGACAGATCAATAAATGGAGTGATGTCGAAAAAAAGTGAGATTAGCTGTCATGAGACGGGGGAGGATGCGGAATTAGCTACTCCAAAATACAAACATTACAAACTGTATTTATTCAATGTTCCAAGAAACAAATACAAAAGTCCGTCCGGCTTCATTAACTAAGCAGATTTCCCATGTGCCTCAAGTATTTGCATTTATCTAAAAACTTAAAAGTTTAGAGAGAACAATATTTTGCATTTAAACATCGAATAAAGTGCTATATAATATAACTGCTTATTGTTAATATAAAATGAGTTGGAGTGGAGGTTTACTGAAGACCGAAAATTAAAAATGGAAATATCTCTGTTAATAATCAAGATAGTGAAAAAATGTACACAACCACGTATATAGAATATTTGCAATAAGATTGTTTCTATACAATTTTATGATCCGACATACAATAACTGAGATATTAAGAATTTTAGAAATGCCCTCACTAAACCACGGTTCCACTGGTGTATTTAAGCCATTAACGAACTTGATCTTTCTTTTTACATAAAAGAATTAAATATCGAGTTTGGTAATGATCAAACAAACATTTCGACGGATAGAGCGTTAGCAAACAAATATACACCACACCCACCCACACACACACACACACACACACACACACACACACACACACACACACACACACACACACACTCCCTCACTCACACGCACGCACTCACTCACACACACACACACACTCACACGGACGGACGGACGCGCGCGGTCGTACGGACGGACGGACCTTATCGTCGCTTCCCCTGGGTGGGGTCGATAGACATTTGAGGAAATTTTTCAAAAATCACGTCATGTATACGACCTCAAAAGCTGATTTCCCTGGAGGGGAATCAGCTGAAATGTACGCACGTTACTTGTGAGATCAAGTAAGAACTTCCAAACCAAATGTTAATATTTGAAATGAGCTATTGAGGGTGTGTGTATTCATAAGAAATTACTTCAAATATGCTTCGAATCGGAATATGTTATATAACCAATATTATTAAAAATTTAATTTTATACAATTGTAGTTCAACGCATTTTTTTTCCTAATTCAGGTATTGACGAAGAGTATTGCATTTTTAAGTTTTTAGCCTTCACTATACCCCACTGCTGCACATTTCACAAAAGTAATAAACCAATAAGTAAATCGCGAACCATCTTATTTCAAGCATAAGTAAGACGTATAGTTTTTATCAGACAAGGGAATATATATGTATGTATGTATGTGTGTGTGTGTGTGTGTGTGTGTGTGTGTGTGTGTGTGTGTGTGTGTGTGTATATATATATGAACGATAATTCCTGATCCTTAAATATTTCTGAATAAACATCTCATGTTTAGGAAGTCGGGAAATAGCTAAGTTTACGCAGCACTTGCAAGCTCATTTTTGCTTCTCTTATTTTTTTACAGGTCAAAACCGAAGGGGGAGTATAACTAAAATTTAACTTATAAACTGACACCAGTAATCTGTCAACAGTCCACAGACATAATTTATGAATACCAGGCATTTCACTTTGAGAAAAGAATTTGGGAAAACAGAAATAATAAAAAGGCCCAACAGCTCACAGGAACATTAGGACATAGAAGGAATAATTTGGGTAAAGTTAAAGTTTGAATACTTTATTTAATTACGGCCAACAGCCCGGAGAGACACTGAGTGATGAAGAGGGAAGAAAGAAGGGGGCTGAAATAATGAATGGAAGAGAGGTTGGCCAGTGAGCGACTTCCTCTTTTGGAATTTCTTGCCGAGATGACGAAACAACCGGTCCTGGGGCTTGTTTTAAATTAATTATTCTGGAATCCCAAGCATACCCATTTCAGCACTGATCTCCAATCTTTCCAGCCACACCACTTAAAAATCATTTAGCCTCAGATCAAATATGACGGAGTATACAGAGGTGCGAGGTTATTTTATTTTGACGTTGTCAAGAGATTTCTGTGTTAACTAAGCAGATTTCCTACGTACTAGAATATGAACTCATTTCGCCATATTTTCTCAATTTTTTCCAAAGTAAAGCGGCCCTTACACGGTCATTAATAATGACATTACTTTATCAGAATGACATTAATACTGATCGTGTAACGTCGACAAAGTTGGAATGACGAGGGGGAATGATGCGAATCCGGATTTTCTGATCTCGGCACATCATTACTGTAGACGGGAGGGGATACTGTCATTAATAATGATAGTGTAAGGTGTGCGGCATCATTACTCAGTCTACCACACGAAATTGTGAAGACAACATGTCGGCTCCGGAGAGTGATTGTGTAGAAACCAGTGATGTTTTGCAATATTTTATATCAATGTACGAAGAATTACCAGCATTATGGAATCCTTCAGATTCAAATTATAAAAATAAAAGGAATGCCGCACTCGTGAAACTGCTGTCAGTCTACGAAAAATGCAAACCTAGAGCCACGATATCTGACGTCAGACGTAAAATTAATACTCTCAGATGTAACTACCGAAAAGAGTTAAAAAAAAGTCCGTCACGCAACGGGCTGCGTAAACTAAGCAGATTTCCCACAAGTTTTACAATAGAGAAATCTGCCTAATAACAACTGTAGTAGTAAGAAACCTCTAAACCTAAAACATTATTTAGGGCGTAATAACCCAGTAGTTTCTAGCCCCAAAAAACAGTTAACCTAACCTCTAAACCTATTCACGAGGGACGAATAGTTATAGAAACGGCCGCCAGAGCTCTCGGCGGAAAGTCCGAACAGCCTACTGGTGACCACACGCAGAATACAAATGCAAATATCTCGGTTAATATTCAAGATACAGTATAAATATATAGAACAATATTTATAGTACATTTAATTTGCAATAAGATTTATTCTATATAATTTTTCGATTTGATGCATAATAACGGAGATATATTGCATTTTCAAAAATCCCCCCCTCAAACCCCCCCCTCCCACTGGTCCGATTTCAGCCATTTACGAACTTGATCTTCCTTTTTACATAAAACGATTAAATTCCGAGTTTGGTAAAGATCAAACAAGATCAGGGGCTGGAGCCGACGATGTATATTCACCGTCCTCGTGGGTTTTACACGCATTGCAATTTATTAACAATTTTGAGCAACCTGTTGACCTTGGGAACTCAAAAGTAAGTAAAATGCTTTTAAATTATGTTGTTTTATTTTTCGGTGTCTCTAATTTCATTCAATAACAAAATATGAGAATACTGTTCACGTTTTTTTAACCACTCCTTCATCCAACGTTTATGTTTTACTCGCCGTTTTGTAGCTAAAGCCAAAATTATAGTAATACAAGCGGTTTTGTGTGGATCCATTTTAGCAGATTTCCCTTCAGGGAAATCAGCTATTGAGGTTTTATTTTATACGACTTGCTTTGACAGAGACCACCACTGTACTGAAGGAAAGTAATGACATTAAAAATGATTGTGTAAGGTTTTTACAGTAATGATAATCTGGAATGAAGTGCGTTCGCAAAAAATGTCATTACTGGTAATGTCATTATTAATGACCGTGTAAGGGCCGCTTAAGAAGGTCAGAGTGGCTGGCATACGTAAAATAAAAATCTGATAAGTTTCCAAAAGGCAGAAACCAACAAAAATAACTAATAAACTTGTTAATTTTCGGGTTAGGGAAAGCATGCATATAACAACAGTCGGTAAAAATTAAAATTTGAACAAGATTGGATATATAATATTTATTTTATGATACTCAAAATAAATGAAATATTCCAATTTCTAATTATTCTCTTCTCTAAATCACCCCCTTCCCCATGGTACATTTCCGCCAGTATCTTCAGCGTTCAATGAAGCAGATAAACATCGAGTTGGTATTGATCAAATGAAAATCATGTAGTTAAGAACGGAAAATCAATATCAATCAAAAAAAAATATTAGGTATTGAAGATTCGAATATTGGTTCATGATATAGTTGTAGAGAGGAGTGTAGCTGTTGCCCTTATGGGAAATCTGATAATATATGCAGATTCGATCTCCGCCAAGATTGTATATTAGTTCACTAATTCGGTGCTAGAGCGCATTTGCGGATTAACTAGACACTAGCGAGTATGACTGATAGCAACAAGGGATTAAAACAATTATGACTCTCTTAGATCCCGTCCACAGAGAACCAAACCGCTGGTGAACTAACCACTGAGTGCCCAAGTATAATGAATGAGTCCCGTACAGTAGCATTAAAGGAAAATCTGTAAATATATTATGATCATGAAATTTAAATACCTACATTTCTGGTGATTGGCAAATAATTAAATTATTTAATTAAATTATTATAATTTATTAAATTATTATATTAGGATAAAATCCTAATATTAAAGCTTAGAATAACTTAAGTTCAATCCGATTTATTTTGCCTCTGACTGTTAATGTTTTGGATACTAAAACAACAGTTTTTAACGAAAAGTAAGCAGCAAAAGAACAAACTAATCTCTAAATATAAGTGGTTTCTTCTCTAAAATTAATACGTTCTAAGGCCGGTCTATAGCACAGTAGTAAATTCCATTTATCTGATATAATAGGTTATTAGTGTCTTATGAAGCATGATGATCCCTAAGACATCTTTTTCTTTATCGTCTCATTAACCTCTA
The DNA here is from genome assembly GCA_019009955.1 of Riptortus pedestris. Taxonomy (NCBI): domain Eukaryota; kingdom Metazoa; phylum Arthropoda; class Insecta; order Hemiptera; family Alydidae; genus Riptortus; species Riptortus pedestris. The sequence goes on along the minus strand of CM032228.1, from coordinate 210,980,495 downwards.
TAATGCCATCCAGGATACTACCTCATATTTAATGATCCATGGCGTATTGTCTGGAACTTTGCATAACATGTTGAACTGCCAAACCCGTCAACAAGACATCAAAATACAATGCATGTCAATATATATTGTGTATTGTATATTGTATGTCAGTGACGATATATTTATTCATACAAAATATATATATATATATATAGTACCTCTAAGAAGTTTAAAAACTAACACTAAACTTTGCCCCCACCTCCCCCCATAAATACAAAAAACAAATTTTACGATGCTGAGATATTTCTGTTGAAAGAATTACAATATACGAAGAACATTTCAGGATTGACAGGATTTTCATTCTAAGCCGAGTCTAATTAATTGACAAATGTTGCACAGCATTTAGGCAAGAACATTTTCTTTCAGTCCATATGTTCTATCCATATCCAAGTATATTTCCCCCCCCAAAAAACAAATTGACATCAAGTTAGCAGCATTAAATGAAACAAAATAAGTACAATTTTGAAACTAAATAGGCTAGAGAATATCCAATAAAATTAAAAAGACAATATATTCCTGTGCAGTGTTATTTATTTCTGCTATCACTATTCGGTAGAATTAGTATAAAGTAAGCGCGAAAGCCTCTTTAGAAAGCGCTCTTATTGACAATAACAATTACAGAATTAAAATGAGTATAACAGTCTAAAGCTACTGGGGAAATTACAAAGTGTGAAAATAAGGAAGGCATTTAAATGAAAATGAGGTGAGATAGCGGTGGACTAACAACGAGCCAATGGTTTACTACGAAAAGAATCTACGATTGCATTATCACGACTAATTGTTCACGCAGCGATTCAATTCCTAGAATGTCTAGCATCAGGGAAATTGTTACGAGTCAACCTAACCAACCTCGGTGACCGCACAAATAAATAAATAAAAATTATAATACGATCCAGAAGTTCGAATTCATTGCTTTACCACTGGAGGACAGCTGCCTCCAGTACTCACATAAAACGCCACCACCTTCACAAAGTATCGCAATCAACTTTAAATTTAAACTAGCTTTGAAAGTTCTTATTGCTCAAATACTCAATATTGTGCATAATTTTGAACGAAGCAAATTTCCGTTATCTACAACTATGGACATCAAAGATTGAAAATGAAAAATTGAGTCAAGAAGACAGCCTCAACTGCTGTTTTCCCATCTGCTAAAATGTTGAACAAGGAAATAAATGGTAAATAAATACCTGGATCTTACAAAAGAATATAACAATTATTTACGCTTTCCAGAATTAATGTAAAGCAGAATAATACAACAAAATAAATAAGAAAGCTCTTTGCATTTTGAAAAGAGAGAGAATTGCAGAGTGACAAAGAGAAAGGGACACGGTAGGTGTGGAATTCCGCATAGCGACACCAGCTTTCCCTGGCATAGCATTTTCCATTTCTACGAGAGAGGGCGTAGCCTCTGCATGCCTCTCAGCGCATACCTACCTCCAACTCCATCAGCTAACTACTAATAAGGCAACTCATTAAGCTAGAAAGGACTTACAATATCCTTATAAAGAGTCAAGGTCCTTCGAGAGTAGTTTATAGGAAACTAGAAGGAAGAAGCAAAAAGGTCTAATAAAGCACGTTGGGCGGCAAAATATCAAATCTTCAAATGAATATTCCATTTAAATTTAATTTGAAATTCATTTTAAACCTTCAGCTAGTCTAGGAAAGACATTTAGAATGTAGTCATCTCAGTATTTGATCAATTGTGTACACTGGGAAATACTAACAAAATTAATTTGGAATAAATTGCATTTAGATTCCTAGACACACATACACATTATATTTATTGAGAAATTACATCATTTTGAGTGAAAGCTTAAACCAAGTTATTTTTCAATATTCAAGTGCTTTAGATGCTTGAGGTCCCTCTATCACTATATACAGTTTAATATATTGCGGTGTAAACTTTTGAAATCAATGAGACTTTACTCAAAAACTATCGGGTCTCAAATTTTAAGGGTATTATGATTATCCGTTTTGACGACCCTCCCTGAATCCATTTTGATTAATTTCGGCGGGACGTCGCCGTATCTCTCAAAACTCTAAAACAGCTATGACTTAAAATGTTGAAATTTCAAAAATGGAATTGTTGTCACTTCTAAGTGGGCGTCTCCTCTTTTCATCGAAAGCAACTACGGGCCGGTGTTAAAACGCTGACGAAAATAAGATTACAAATTTACGTATTAGAGATACAAAAAAAAAATTGTTTATGATAAAAAGATCTATAAATTATGTTTTTTTGACATTTTTGTACGCGAACCATTAGGAACGGGATATGGTACATTAACTTTCAATAGAAATGCAACCTAAAAAATTCGTTTTTTTTAATTTAATAGGAGTAAATTGGTCTTTGTAGCACAAAGCGGATGTTAATAAGTAATATAATAGGAGTACATGGAAGACATGTAGTGCACATATTAAATTTGTTTTTATCCATTAATTGGCGTAATAGGTTTGTCATGATATAAAAATAAGTAAGTTAAATCCTTAATAAATCCATCTAAAGTAGTACAAATGTCTAGGAATGTTAGGTAATTTTGGCGTAGAAAAGAGACAGCTGTATTTAGTGGGTCAATGGTGGGTGAGTGTAACCAGTGTTGTGGTTGGGTAAGTCTCCTTTTATGGTGCTGACTCAGAAGCCGATAATTGCTAAATGGTTTCCAACCACCTTAAGGCTGACTCGACGTTCCTTCATAACTCCTGTATATATCTTAATCCAGTAATTCGCTCTTCATCCAGATATTCCACAAAAGAAAGACATAATGATTCTTGGTACATTAAATACAATTTGTTGGCAAACGCACTTGTGGAATATCAGATTCACATAAATATTGTGGTTGAATATGGTGCACTGCAAGCTGTCAAATGAATCCAGCGCAATAATGATGGGGTCTGCTAAAAACTCACGACCTCAAAAGGGGGCAATCTGCTAAAAGGCATAAAAACAAAAATCTACTTAGCAATAGTCAGAATTGCAAAAAGAAAGGTATATAAATCCCATAAAAATTACATTTAATTTAGGGCGTGTGTGTGTGTGAATGAACAATTAAAAGTGACTCTTTTCAATTAGTTTTTAAACAAATCAAATATCCTTAACTTTAAGACAAAAAAAAACCTATTCTGATTATTAGAAAAACTAGAATGGAGATGCAACCATATTTTATAGATCTGCATCTTAAGACTCTGCTAAGGAAATATTTCTAATAGCTTAGGGTGTGTTGATGTATTATTATTTGTTATTTATTTGAGATGCCGCTACAATGGAGATTCATCTTTTAACATGTTAGAATATAATTTTACAAAATTAAATAAATATTAAAATTTTTACAAAGCTAAATATTACAAATGAGCAAACTAAATAGAACCATGCCACTACAATGGAGATTCATCTTTTAACATGTTAGAATATAATTTTACAAAATTAAATAAATATTAAAATTTTTACACAGCTAAATTTTACAAATGTACAAAATAAATAGAATGGACAAAACTAAATATAAATTGTTAGTAGATTTACAACTGAAGGGAAAAAATAAAAATAAAATAAAAATAAAACAAAAAAAAAACTATAAATAGTTAAACTGGAAGGAGGCAATTATATTCCACGTACAGTACTTGCTTTATATAACTTTCATAAAGTGTGGATTTAGAAAGTAATGCTTTAGTTGTAAATAATTGTGACGTTTCACATGAATTGTAAAGTGATCTAATAGGTTTCAAGGGTTTCTCCTCGACTACATCATGGGATGAATCATTATTTCATAACTACTTATACAAATGTTTCCCTAGGTAGCAAAAGTTACTAGGTAAGTAATATACCGTGGGTGCGTTGACCTAATGCAGTTTGGGGGACATTACGCATTAACTTACAGTAGTTACAAAAATAAAAGTATGAATTCTTAAGTACTTTATTTTACCGAAGAGAACTTTAAAGTAGGAATAATTATCACTGGACTCAAGTTGATAGCAAACCGAACAAGTACATTACTAATGACGTACACATCACTCATTTATATTTAACCTTCCATCCTAACTATTCTTCATTTCTGGTATAGGGTACGTGAAATCTCGAAAACTATTCGCCTGTAATTTCAAACATTGATACTACTAGCAAATCCGGGTCTACGACAACCGGAATTAATGCAATAATTCTATCTAGACATTAAAGATTGATGCCAGAAGTTGATATTGTCGAAAGATGTATTCGTCTTTATAACATTAATGCTACGTAGTCAGATTTTCAACACACGAAGACACTGTATTCTGTAGTGATGAACCCCAAAGATCGTACATATTATCAGTAATGTTTATGTAGCGCTACTCATGTTATTGGTTTCACTTTTTGAGGTGATTTTCATTCAACAGTTGCTAATTTAATGAAAAAGTAGTGCAGTTTTAGATTGTGGTCATTTATTTGTATATTAATACTAGTTTTTGGCCAATAAGCATTCAGGTATTCAAAAAAATAAAAAAAGCTGATATTTGTGAACAGTTAATTTCTACTTTTTAATATTTCAGATACTGACCAATTAGATAATGGTTTTAACAAGCTCGCAAATTTCTTTTCTAAAAAAATTGAGAAACTCAAGACTCTTTCACATTTGCGTCTCATTTTATTTTCATTATTGCATCGAATGACAAACGTCAAAATTAGGATTTTGATAAAGAAATAAATGAATCCTGGACCTTCCGTAGTGTATCGAGGATGAAAGATACACCATTGAATCGAACCGGACTGCTTTATCAACAGTCAAATGAATAAGCTTCAAGGTTTTATGATGTAGATCTGTAAAGGGAACATTTCAGGAATATAAGTGATATTAAGAAGCTTGAAGAAGTGCACGAGCAAGCGTGAGAACCAATTCAGTACAAGCCTCCACAACACATTATACTACCTGGGTTACATCATCATATAATTAGTAATAATATTCACATCAGATGTATTATCATAATCATATTTTCTCTCGTATTACACTCTTCACCTTATAAAAACACCGGAACTGATTCACTGTACATATTTCTTTTTTGTTTTCAGGAAGTAGCGAAATATTTTTCTAATTTCACATATCGACTGTTGAAAACCGAATTAACTAACAATTTTGAAATTCTTAGGTACTTTTACAGTCCTGTTAGCGTCATGCTTCCTTTTAGCTGAGTTTTGTTTCTCCCCAGCAGAAATTTACAGTATAATCGATAAAAGTAAAAACGTTTGATCGAAAATGTGAAAGCAAACTAAAGCATTGATTAGTCTCTAATTTTTGCCATTAATATTTAGCTCTTATGTTTCGCAGAATTAAATAGCTCAAATTACATCCATTTAAAAAAATCAACTGAACGAAAAACTAATTTTGTCTCTCGAGCGACAAGTAAGGAGTCCTTGCACACAAAAAATTAAACGAATTCCGACTATGATTTTAGCACAATTATAAAACTTAAACCAAAGAGTCTAGATTGTTTCAGAGTGGCTTTTAGCCTAGGTCTCTGGAATAATTAAAGTAATAGCAGATGAAATGCAAAAGAAGTACACTCTAATGGACTGCATTGTATTATCAATGATTACAAACTTAATGCCTTAAAATACCTCAGATATTTTTGAAAATTCTGATTTACTTTATTTTATTTTCTATAGATCTTCAGTTAAAGGTATTAATAATATGTAATAATATAATATGGTAAATAATAATAAAAAAAAATATTAACAGGTCATTATTTATAACGTAAATCCTATATAAAAGGGGTATCTAAGAGTTATTATATTATATTATGTTATATATATATATATATATATATATATATATATATATATATACACACACACACACACACACACACACACACACACACACACATATATATATATACATACATGCATATACAAAAACACCTCTTAAGACTGATAATAGTAGAGGTAATAAGGAAGTATTCCTGGACTAATTTATCAGAGCAATTAGAAGAGAGCCGGAGAAGTAGCTAATATAAAAGTCTAATGATGTGAATGACCAGAAGAGGGCCGAATCATGAGCGGAACAGACCACAGATCGCCGTTACTCACCGCAGTGGATAACAATCCCCTCTCACCATAATATCAGGAGCATGGGTGATTTATTTTCTTTTTGTGACAGTAGACACTGCCAATCATAGCAGCAGTTGCTCTAGTAGTCTCTCCTATTGCACAGGGATAAATCAGGCACCATACATGAAACCACCTGTCTATAAAACCCAACCTTAGATTGACTAGAGATCATTATATATATATATATATATATATATATATATATATATATACACACAAATTGAAAAACAATATTGTCACACCGACGCTGCGTTAACTTAGAAGATTTTCAAAATAGACAATTGGTACGTTTACAGAAGTTTAGAAAGAGTCGAAACAGAGTAAGTAACGATCAGATGAAAATTGTGATAATTAATACAATTAATTTAGTAAATGTAGACACGCACATACATACATACACACACACACATATTAGCGGTGCTATCTACTGTTTGGGCCAATAGGAGTTCCCGTCAAGATAACAGTCGAGACGTAATAAGAATATTTAATAGTTATTCTGACACCTTCCGGATTGTGAACTATCAGTTATATAAGAAATAAATATATTATGTAAGTTTCAGCCTCAGCTGAGCCAATACACCAAAACGGAAAAAAAATGTCATATAAGCACCAAAATTTTCAAAAATAGTAATTTAGTAATAAAACATTATCAATAACCTGGAAGATAAGGAGACAAACTTTATAGGTACTCACAGGAAGAAGACTACTTTTTTTTGGTTGTGTGTGTGTGTGTTTGAAACTACTCATTGAATCAAATTTAAAAAATACTCAGACCTCTTGTCAAAACGTACGCTCTGATGTACCTATGAATCTTTTTATCTCGTCTGTACTTTGGTTCTTATAAGTAAGTTAACTAGAACCAAAGCACTGACTCGTCTTGCCATTAAATACAATTATATTCTGATATGAATTAAATCAATACTTAATATTCAATATCTTATCTTAGGATAACGTCCATTTCATAAGGACTTACACACACGCACAAGTTTTGCAACACAGATAGTGATGAAAATGAATGCATTAAAACAACTTAAGGATTTAATTATTCAGGGTCCTATTGACTGGTTGAGTCTTGATTAATGTACATATTCACATATTTAAGTACAAAAATGGGCCATTAATGAATGATTATCTCATAATATGAAGTGGTAAAAGATAAGTATTTTATTAAATTACTATTGCTCATTAGTGCTAATAAATAGGAAAGGGCAGTGATACATAATTTTACGAACAGTAAAATACGAATCCATCTGCATTACAATAATGATGATAAATGGTTACTTAATTGTATAATTAAATGAAGAAACAGTATGTAGAACTAATTAAAATATATCAAATATGTTAAAACACTAATTAATAAAATGGGAACTGTGTTTATTTCTGCTCGAATAAATCGTAAGGAAGTAATTAGAAAATTGCTGTGGTTAATTTTCTTTTGAGAGTTGGAATGTCGGATTCCCCATTTTATTAAGAACGCAAATTTAAAAAGAAGTAAGAAGTCAAAGAGGACGGTTTGCTTATAACACCAACGTTATTAAATGTTTTTTTTCCCTTTTTACATAAAAAAAAATGTTTTAAAAACGATAAAAATTGCTTGTTTGATATTATATAAATTCTCGTAATACTTTTCAATCTTTCTATTAAAAAAGTCTCCCGTTATTGTTGATCATAAAACTTCTATGAAGAATGCTTCACGGAAAGTAGTTCAGAAGTATCAGTAAAAATATCTCTAAGCGGTAATATTGAAAGGGAATGTTGGAGACGATTAAAATCATGAGCCAGGGATAGGGATGATGCAGTTCGACCTAGACCTATCTCCGATCGGATGACAACATCCCAACTCAATGGCTTTCTATGCACGCTCCGGGTCAGCTTAGCAAATACTCACACTCATCAGCAACTTATGCAAATAATTTATTTTGCAAGCACTAAGAAAAATACTGCTATTTGAATTTATTACGAAAACACTAAGTATACTTCAAGTACTTTAGTCCTAAACAGTTTCGTATTTACTTACGTATATACTATTTCTTAAATAGAAAACATACTTGAAAAAAAAATATTTATTCCGTCTATAACGATATAATATAAAATTATTTGCAAATAGTTGAAGTAACACCCTTTAATAACGCAGATAATTGTATTTGTCACTTAAGTTTGGGGATATGTTTGCTAAGCTTGAGGAAGAGGCATAGATTTTTTTTTATTTTTTGGAATTAGTCTTTACTCGAATGAGTTCCCCTTTGACCAATATGGAAATATTTAAAAAAGAAAGTAACTAAGGAAAATCATCAATACCAATTTATTCAAGGTGGTGATATAATTGTTTTTACTTTAAAACCACATATGCCATCAACTTAAACTAAAAATAAAATCGACTAATACCAATAATGTACAAGAAGAATTTAAGGTATAGATGGACTAGAGATCATATATAGACGACAATGTCTGGAAATTTAAAGAAAGGATTGAAAACCAGGATGTCACAATTCCCCAAGATACAATCAATATAAAGTTGCATAACAATAATATTTAAACAAACAAATACCATAGTATCCTTACGCTTACGAAGTTGCAACTTCCTTCTTTTATACTAAAATCGATTTAAATTTCAAAAATAAATGCAGAAGATTCAGATTATATGTATATAATCTAAACGTTTTCAAAACAATTTCAAATCTGTGATTATAGAAATAAAATTATTAAACATGAGGAATTGATCTATCTCGAAAAGCAACTAAGGTCAGTTGTCCTGCGATTGCACTTTCAGACCACCCGGAAGTGCACAGAATGCTCTGAAAATGCATTCTGTCCAAATAAATGTTTTATGTAGACAAACCTATTTAGCTGTTTACGTGTTATACCATATTCCTGAAGATGGAGAAATACTTCTCTGAAAGTTCAAGTAAGCTGTTATTATACTAGTGTTGAAGGATTGTTCAATTTTTATAAAAACATCTTTCATTGGATAGGCTTAAAACAATTGCGCTCCAAAGCATATTCCATTTCCCATCAGTCTGGTTGAGGAAAAGCAAACCATTAGTGAGTCACAAGACCCCAAGATGGTTAGTGAGGAATGGAGCTAAAACGTAGATAGGTAGATGGGAAAACAAAATCTTTTATTTGCCGAGATTCAATGGGATACACTTAGAAACCCCTTTACTAAATACTCAAGTAGCTCCTCAACTACCTAGGCCAACTAGTTACCCTTTCTGCTGGCATTCCCCGATAACACCAGAGGAAAAATTTAGAGATCTGAGAGCATCTCTGCATGAAGTGAAGAGTCAAGGTTATGCATTACACCTGGGCTAACAACGTATGTCAACTTATACAATACGAAGGCAAAATAATTATATAATTAACTACGATTATACATGAAGAAGATCGCCGAAAATCCGTAATGTAGGTGTAACTCAATGCTGTGGAATACTCCAAACCTGATTCCATACAATTTGAAGGAATACGTAGCCCCTTGGAGTAACATTGGGTTCCACTGTTTTTAACAGGCCTTAAAGTTAAGCATTTACGTTGGAGACTCTAATTCTATAAAATTAATAAGTTACTGAATAAACTTTCATATCTATTGTAAATTAAATACTTGACGTCAATAGCGAAGGCCAATAGCCTAGATGAATCATATCTTTCATAGTGAGGACTGAGTCAGATGATGGAATGACGCAAACCCTCGACAGGATATATGTCCTACAACGTGAGACGATTACATACCCGAATCAAGGAAGGTGACCTTGCGTCGCCTCCTCCTAGGGGGCGGTGCTGGAGGGTCTAGAGGCCCCAGGTTCTCCCTGGACAAGGAGCTGACGAGTATGCCCCTCAGGACGGACAGGTCCTCGCTGGGTATGTCCTGCCGAACCAAATCCTCACGCCCCATCACATGACACACACTCACTACCTACTGGATGCCTTCTTGATGCCGCTCCCACTTTCTCCCACTACCGTCCCTCTCCCACTCTTCTCTTCTTGCCGGTTCTTATCAGGGACAACAGCTAGCTCGCCCACCTGCCACCTCGATCCGATACCTCTTCCGCAATCCACTTTGTTATCGTCACAAGCGCACAGATTTAATCAATAACCCAATCTGTGTAATGGCATCTACAATAGATAACAGCCGTACTTACTCCAGAAAAGCACTGTACAGCACATATTAGTTAGGTTTAAACAAATATTTCAATATAATATTAGACAAACCTTAGGGTTATATTTATATAGAGAAGCTGATACACTATAAAACTCTTTATTCAAAGCCTAAATGCCAAATAATGTGTTTATTGAACTTTTACTCTGTGAGATATATCCAAATATCTTCAGTGTAACATGATTTGAAATTTTACGTTCGAATATACATGGCATATATTTGAACAAAATCACACTCTAGTTTCGTAGAAAACTAAAGATTATGTTAGGTAATGGTTGAAACCGACCTAAGAGAAAGGGGTTAGAGGTGGGAATCCTTGAAAATTCGAAATAACTACGTTATTATTTACTACAACGAAAAGCTTTATATAAACAATCCAGTTGAGATTTTAATTTACTACGATTATAGTTATAAACCGATTAATTAGATTTTATTTTTGGTTTCAGCCTTCTATAAATCACCAACTATTTATCCGGTTTTTACTTTAAGTATCTCAATCACTAAACATCCCCTGCCCAGCTAACATTAAGATGTATGGTAATTCCAATAAAGGGTTAGAACAGCCAGTATAAATGATACTGTTGTCATACCTGTCGGTGGAGACCGTCGTCACTGGCTGATGGTCGAGTACAGCTGGCATTGTGCTATCGATGCGATGGCACCATCTTCAAGCCCGTCAAAAGTTGCACCAGAGTACAGAGCTGTACTCGATTATCAGCCAGTCAGGACGGTCTCCACCGACAGGTATGACAACAGTATTAAGATGTTTCGATGAAGTTTTCTAAAAATCGAAAATAACCTCCACTTGTGGCACGGTCAGGAAAATAATTTGTAGGTTGGAGATACAAATTAAATAGGAAAACGTCTACTATTCATTGGTCAGTAGACCACCCATACAATTCATATAACATCAACGTAAGGAAAATCATACCAAAATATCAATAGATCTGATCAAATAATATATATATATATATGTCACAGCTTTTGATTAATTTAATATAGTGGAAATAAAAGAGATATAATTATGAAGACATTTAATGATACTTCTTAAATTATTAATATTCAAAACAGGCATAATAAGGAACAAAAATAGTTTTAATAATTACAGAAAAGCTTGAGGATAACCTTGATTCTACGTAAATCATAACAACCAGAGTGAAGTAAAGATTCCAAATTTTAAAAAATTCAAAACAGAAATTAATGTGTTTGTTTGTAGGCAAATATATTTTTATTTTATTACAATATACCCCATCTGCTATTGTCATTAGCGGTAGATGGGATCTATGTTTCTTGGAACAAGCAAGTTTCAGTTAAAAATGCAAAAGCCGTTTTATATCTTCTTTATCATATCTAAGGAGTCCTGTTAAGTTCGGTTTAAGGTTCAAAGCTCTTCTTGGAAGATCGTATTTTTTACAATAAAGGAGAATATGTGAGACAGTAAGATGGACATTTCAACCATCGCAGGTTGGTCGGAATAAGCCTTTCAATAAATAACTATGTGTTTTGTGTGTCCTATTCGGACACGGGCAAGAACAGACAGCCTCCTTTTTGGATGTTTCTACTTGCAGTAATTTCTTTGATTTGTCGCAGTTTATTGTCATGTTTTTTGATCATTCTGACTTCCACCTTTGAAATATGAGCTTTTGAAACTCTCGTTTCATCGGGGAGATGAAGGTTACTGTAGATCCAACTTCTCGAGCACTACGAGCTACCAAATCCGCCATTTCATTGCCCTCTAAGCCAAATGTGAGAGAACCCAACAAAGTCATATTTTTTTTTTTTTTCTGGGCTTTGTATTTGACCTTTTACTAGGTCTGTGAGGTAACATCGTGACTTTGGGTTGGCAAGACTTTGGAGTGAGCAGTAGGAGTACGTAACGATTACCAATGATTTTTGATGCGTTTTTGTTTTATATCGTTTATAGCTTGGCTTATAGCCATCAAATCAACGGTAAACGGGAACCTAATATGATGTCTAGTATATTTTTCCCAAGTAGGCATACACAATATGGAAGCAAATGTTCATTGACATGCTCCATAATATGTATATAGTTTTTTTTTTTTTTTTTTTTTTTTGGTCTAATGCTGTCATTTAATAGTTAATTAGAGATGTACATTGATAAAAGTTTTTTGCCAAAAATCAACCAAACATAATATGTTAATCACTAGCGAGAAATGTGAAAGCGAATGTACTAATCCATTAGTTTAATGAATTGAGACATCTTACATATGCTGTCTTTGAAAACAGGTTGGCACAAGCTCTCAAAACAGTAAAGGTCTCTATCTAAGCAAACTGGCGGACAAAGAAGTCATGGATATACAGATACAATAATGTTTAATCAATAGCAAAGCAGTCTCTGAATACTGAAACTAACCTATGTACTGAGTCAAATAAGAAATTGAGTGAATGAACTTAATGGGAATAACAAGGATCAAGACAAGGAAAACCGTCCACATTATCCTAGAGCTAAGAGAATACATCAGAAAGGGAGATAAAACAGGAGTAAGTGGGAGAGCAATTACACGGAGAGATTAGTAGATCATTAAGAAAGGATTAGAAGGAACGACGTAGTCAATAGACACGACATACCCCGCAGCCATTTGCCAGGATCTGTATACCGGAGATAAGGATCGCTTGGCATTAATCCAGAATTAAAGCCCAGTATCCCTAATATAAGGTTATATCTGGACATAGAGAACTTTACTACCACATCTCTCAATCTAAGATATAGGGCTAACTCCGAGAAAAGAGCACTCAAATTACAGTTAAGCCTGACAGATGGTATCATGCTCATTCAGAATTAAAATAATAATAATAATATAATATTTAAATTCAATAAAAACCACAATTTACTCATCAAATTTTAATGATCTTGAAATTAAAGAGATACAGACTAAGGAAACTACATCAAAACTTACTTAATTTTTTAAAATAGGCCCCTGGATTGTAAACAATTTGAACCATTTATAAATAGAAAACGATGTTCAAAACACCCCTAACTAATACAACTTTATTCATCTTCTCTAGATGTATACGGTAGGTAGATTGATTTTACATCAATACTGTCTAGAATATTCCAACTAAGTATAAATAAGGCATGACAAATAATTCTTCATAACAGAACTGTTACATTAGGCACGGTATTAATTTAAACAACTGAAAGGAAATTCGCTAATAACAACATAACACCTACAAGATTTAATTTATAGAAATGAAATTTATAGTCTTTTTTGAGCAATATTCAAACATATGCAAACGTCATTTAAAGTTTGCCAATCAATTTCAAGAGAATTGTAAGGGGGGTCGTTACCAGTGGTGCCTTCTGTCAATACGGGAGAGCCTCACAATAGATAGACAGAGGTCAGAAGATTTGATATTTCGTTTTCCTACCCCCTCATGTTTTCAATATTCTATATTTTTATTATTTGGCCTTTATCTCACATGGTAAACCTAGAGTGGCGAGTTCGATTCTTGCCTGGGCAAAGGAAATTATTTAATGACGAAATTCATTAAATAACGTCCTAAAATCCCACCCTGGCTAGAAAAGGGTGGTAACCTGTAGATAACCCGTCCCGATTAGCCTAAGTTGCAAAAAGTGGACGTTAATAAATAATAAATAAATTATTATTTGTTGCTGTGTTCACCTCTTGTTTCAATATTTATGTCATTGCTGCATCATTATTTGTATCATTCTCGTATTATTACACTTTTTGTTGTGATAGGTGATTATTTTAATTACCTTCTTGTTTTTTTTTTCTTGTTGTCTACAAGGGAAAGGAAATTTAATTTTTTCAATGTTAGAAGAAGTAAGTATATTCGAAAACAAATTATCCATTTTTGCTCAGGATTTTGAAGGGAAACCACTTTCCGAGCCTGCTGAAGGATCGCTAAGAAAATAATTCCTCTATTGATAATCATTTTAAACAATAAATTTAAATATGAGGGAAGCATTTCCCGGCAGGTTTTAGGAATTCAAAAACAGCAGCGCAACTTAAGCTTTGGTCAAAAATCCTCTTAATACTACAATTACAGAGTTGAAATTTTCTCCTTTTGCAATTTACATTTGTAGCTTTGAACTACAATTACTGTATTTAAAAAATAAGGAGATATGGTGCTCTAAATTTGAACGTTTTTGGGGTTAATTGGAAATATTGGGGAAGAAAAAATGCGATCTTAGTTCACAAGACAAGTGGTCTGCTTTGAAAGACCTGGAGAAGGAAGGCATGATCATTTTCAACGCATGGAATAGTATTCCCGACTCTTATGATCAGCTGAATAAGCTCGTGTTTGCTGTTCTTTCTCTTTTCGGTTCTGCATATATACGCGAACAATCTTTTTCAAGCATGAGCATTATCAAGAGTAAACTGAGAAGTCGTCTTATTGATGAGAACTTGGAATCATGCCTAAAATTAAAAAGTCCGTCACGCAGGGGCTGCGTAAACTAAGCAGATTTCCCTCGTGAAGTTTAGTAATAGATAAATATACATACTGCTAACACAACAACACCGTGAATAAATACAAACGGAAATAAGAAATGTTTCATCCAATATCAATAACCTGCCGACAGGAAGCGTTAGGTTAGAAATGTAAACGAACGGGTCGCCCGACTCACACCGGAAAGAAAAACAATTACTGAAATATATCAGAATATAAAACATTAATTTTATTTAGAACTATTTACTATATCTAGTACTGTAATTAATAATAAGTCAGACTAATTGTTATCTCAATCAATCATATTTTAGTAGTCCAAAACGTTATGACGGGGGGGGGGGGTCACCGGGACATATTTGCATGTATCTCGTATAATAAAGGTCTCTTGAATACAATTTTTGGTATTTAAACTTCGAATAATGTGATTTATTATGTAGCAGAGTATTGTTTACGTAACATGACTAGAAGTGGCGGTTTGCTGAAAACTGAAAAATGCAAATATCTCGGTTAATATTCAAGATAGAGAATAAACGTATAGAACAATATTTATAGTAAATTTAATTTTCAATAAGATTGATTGTATACTATTTTTCGATCCGACGAACAGTAACAGAGATATTTCGAATTTTCGAAAATCCTCCCCTCTAAACCCCCCCCCCTCCCACTGGTCCGATTTCAGCCGTTAACCAACTTGATCTTTCTTTTTACATAAAACGACTAAATATCGAGTTTGGTAACGATCAAACAAAAATTGCGACCGCTAGAGCGGTAACAGACAAATATATATATATATATATATATATATATATACAGTTTTGAACGGACCTCATTTTCATCATCTACTAGGTAGGATTAATGGACATTTGAAGAAAAATTTCGAAAATTCCGTCATGAGTACAACCTCAATAGCTGATTTCCCTTACGGGAAATCTGCTAAAACAACAACATACACACCTGACTTCCTCAAACTTTCTAAACAGTAATAATAAATATTTATTAAGTTTGAATTTAGTTTTATATAGTGTAATAAAAGTTTTCTCAACAAGTAGATTTGGTTCCCAATTTTTTTTTTTGAAATTGAAGGGTTGCTAGCAAAACCCCCACTAGTCAAAAAGACTTAAAAATGTGTTTGAGGCGCCATTATGTAGCGTAGAGTATTACACATATACTGATACAATCGAAATCGTCAGTAACACCTTTCGTCTCATTAAAAATACAGCGATTCAGCAATAACAGCACTAGCCAAGAACGCTTCGACTAAGGACCTTCTACAAGTCGTTGACTACCTGGAACACCCTAAAAGCAAGCAGCTCTACTCGAGAATGTTGGCCCCAGCTGCAGCAGCCTACTCACCTTGTCTTGACTACCAAACTGACAACGATGACAATAGTGATGGACGTGAAGATTGATTTTTCCAAATTTATTGTACACGGCATTCAACATTTTGCTTCAAAAAAGGTTTCTTGTTACAATTATTAAATCAAATAAACAAGTAACTCAATATGCCGAATACTACTTCCTCTACCTGATCATGTTACTTAATGATGTTGAATTCCACCAAAAACCAAATAAGTCCAGAACATTCTTCTTCCCCATTCAAAAAGGATATATTTGATCATTTGTAAATTAATATAGATAACATTCCTGATCCCCAGGGAGTTTATTAAAAAAACATCAAAATTTTACTCCCTCATAGAATGAAAATAAACGGTCTTATTAATATACCAAAAAAAAGTTTTTTTTACTAGTGGGTTTTTTCCTAGCAACCCTTCAATTGTTGTAATTTTCATATTTGGCTCTTTGGCTAAAAGGTTTGCCGACCACTAGTCTAGTGAAACTACTTGCCTGGAATGTCTCGATAAAAGAGTGGAATAAATAAGGTTGCAGAGTATAAATGAACAAGAAAAGGGAAGAATTAATTTCCAGAAGAGTATAGAATGTGGCTTGAGTATATAGGAGTGGCTGGGGCAAAAACCACCTGACTCTAGAGCAATTCACAACGACCTTCACTTAGCCTTCACCTGGATTCCCACACTCTGCGAGATTGCACTCATATACACTGCAGTCTTCCTCACTTACACTAGGACATAGATAAAACCACAGCATCAACTAGGCTATTCACTGCTCTCAATGGAATTCACACTGAACCCAGGGAAACACAAAATATAATTGTCATACGATAATAAAACCAATTACATCATGGGTAAATAGCAGGAAAACCATTATTATTGTGAGCTTACAGTTCTATCTATGAAATAAAATCAATAAAACTATAGCCACATTTCTAATAACATATTAGACATAATTTACTGTATAACAAAGCCAAGCTTCTGAAAAACTAAGTTAAAGTAACGACCTTAAATATATCAGTTATTTAGGATGTTCCCAGGTTGATACGTTTTAAAGTAATACCCGTAATTGTTTGATACGCTTTTCTCCAAGTTGAGAAAAGCAGTCTAATAAAAAGCCTCCATACTCGAAAAAGTGCATATAGCCAATGTACGAAAGAGAGTTGTTTTCTAAAATTGTTGGTTCAATACGTTTTGTTGTTGTTCCAATATTAACAGATATACTTGTATTTTTTCCAATTCGTGAGAGAGTGACTCCCGTGCACGTCAAAGCGTACGTCCTAATAATGCTCTTGTTAAACTTAAAGAGCCACATCTTAAGAAGCTGGATTTTGTGTAAAGTAAGAAAGGATCTAAGTGATATAATAATTCAGGACCAAGGACTTCAGGGTTAGAAAAATGTAGTCTTCCTGGTTATTTTTTTGTATTTACCCTCAACCAGTTTCACCAAAATAGCGGGATCTTCAGGCAATAACGCCAATTATGAAAAATTACATCCAAGAAGTTACCAATGGAAACATTATAAGTTCCAACTGAATATTAAGAGTGACTAAATTACCGCATATTTTTTAATACAAAACAAAACTAAGCCTATCCATCAATAGAATGGGATCCATTGCTCAAGGGATTTTTAATTGATGAATTGTTGACTTAAATTGATTATAATTAGTGTTTCAGGCTGAGGATGTGGTGAAGTAAAAATAAATAAAAAACATAATACAGGATGACTACAACTTTCTTATGTGATGGGGTTACTATATAGAGATTTTAGATTCACCAGGCTAAAGAAGGTGGTGCCAAGTAGATAACCCCTTCCAATCAACATTTATATCATATAGCAAATTTTATATATATATATATATATATATATATATATATATATATATATATAAAAGTATAGAAAGAAAAAAAATATGCATAGAAAGGATAAAAAAAATGAGTTAAAGTAACAGTAGAGGAGTTAAGGATTAAAGAGAAAGGTTGATACCATATTATTCACTAATTAGAGCTAGAGACGGTCTGACGGAGAGAAGGTTAACAACCGCGGCCAATGCTCATTCCCAATTAAAGCACATCATAATTTTGCAATTTAACATCTGCTAATGTAAGCCTCACTCGACTAAACAAGCTCTACAGCAGAGGTGAACTCATACATTTCAGACTTTAAGCTTTATTTAATAAATCTCTTAAAAAAATTTTAAACAAAAAGCTCACTTAAGGTCAAGGTACCTAACTTCAACAATAATATAACAGCCAAATCTTAATCATAATCAGCTACATATAATTTTATCTATGTTCAAATATAAAGGTCAGTCAAAGTACACATCGATGTATTCAATTTTAAGAATAAAAAAATCAAAATTAAGAACGCTCGAAATAACAGCTACATAAATAGCAACAATCAAGATAACTTTCATCTATCTGTTAGACGTAGAAAAACCCCAAAAATAGATTCATGATAACTGGAAAAAGATTTTTTTATGACCACAATAGCTAATTCTTGCCACTGTAGAATTGGATCTCAAAAATAGACATGTGTAAAAAAAGCCAAGACCCATTAAATGCCTGCTTTGAACGACCTACTGATACCACTTCAAATAATAATCTCGTAGGCCATGAGAGGGCGCCAGTTTTTTATCATAGACCCTTTTGTTTATATATTCCATAACTGATAATTTATCTTCAAGAATATAAGTGTACATCCTTCTCATCCTTAAGAATATAAAGGCCCGTCAGGCAGGTGTTGCCTAAACTAAGCCGATTTCCTAAGGAGTACAATGAGGCACAGGGCACCTCACCGTCTATTTTATATTTCTCCCGGAGTAAGAAGGCTCTGAAGAAAGAAATCGAAAACTAAGCTAGGTGTGAGACGTCCCACTGGACACTACTTAGTTACTGAAAATAGAAATCGAATTAGTAGAGATGGGGGTTAACTGAAGACAAATAAAAATAATAGAAATTACTAGCTGAATATTTGAAGTTCAATAAATGAATAGAACAACTGTACAGCATTAACTGTTTTAAAAAATTGACAACTAACTATATTACTCGAGCCGACAAGTAATAACAGATATTTTTAATTTCCGAATTTACCTCCAATATATATATATATATATATATATATATATATAGATATATATACACACAAACAGGGTGTTTGGTAAGTAGATAGATAAACTTCTACAGGTTTTTTATTCACCAAAAGTAACAATATTGTCCAGATGTATGTTCCTATTCCTAGTAGCACTTGGAGAAAAATAGATTTTTGTAATTTTTCAATGTATCTATGTTTTTACATAAATTCGGCTGCACCAGATAAATTATTGCTATTGGAAGCTTTCTGGTCATTCCAGTTTGAAGGACATTAAATTCTCTTTAACTATCGTTTATTTTTATGGTATTTCGGTTTTACAAATAGTTTCAACAGAATCTGAAAATAAAAAAAATAACATTTATAGAAAAAACATAAATGTTGAAACTTCAAAAACCATCCTCTGAATCAACTTAGAAGTTTTAGATCTTAAGGAAAACCTCTTCGGCCAATATGCATTCTAACCATGCAATCCTATTCCAACGAGTTTTTTTGCAAATTTTGGAAAGCAGCAAATGTATTTAAAAAACGACCATTCTATGGTTCTTTCTTATTGTTATGCTCCAAACTAAGTCTCGCAAACGAGCATGAACTCATTTTTTCTATTATTTCTAATTATTTTTGCTTCAAATTCGTGTCAAAAAAAAGTTCTCTTACAAAAACAAAACAAACAAAAAATCTAATTTGAACAAACAGGCGTTAAATACTTAAGTTCCTTCTTCTTCCCATCATATCAATCAACGATCAAAGCTCCTAATGTGCGAATGAGTGGTGAACTATTACGACTCCTTAGTCGTCAGATGGACAGTTGGCTTCATACCAACTAAAGTTTAACGGGACTTGGTAAATATATTAAAACCTTCTTATTATGAAGACAAATAATACGAATCAATGTGTGTGCGCGTATGCACCTACGCACGTACGTGTGGTGTGTGTGTGTGTAAAACATAGTACTCACATCTTCAAAGACCTATGATCCTGACTCTTTGTGTTCCTCAAATCTATAGTCTATAAGGTCACTAATTAATAAACAATTTCATAGAAAGTGCAGATAATTGTAGCCCTGAAGTCTGTATGTTCATGTACATAGGTTGATCGTTTGGCAGCAATGCATAAATAAATGTTCCTTTAAAGTTATTTATTAATTTGAGATTCGTTTATAACATTTTAAAACGGTTGTTTGATTGAGGCCTAGCCCTGGGCAATAGGAATTTATTTAGTGTCGGAATTCACTAAATAAAATCCTTAGTCCCACCTCGGCTTGAATAGGGTGGTAACCTGTAGAGAACCCGTCCCAATTAGCCTTAGTAGCAGAAAGTGGACATTAATAAATAATTTAATTGAATTGAATCATTAACCTCTATATCCGCATAAGAATTGTTTTGTGGAAATAAAAACTAAAAAAGATCTAAACTCGAAGGTTGAACATTTATTTATGTCAGATATCAGATGATCAACCAACGAGCTAACAGCTCATCTTTCTGTCGATAAAGAAAGGTGACGTTTTTGTTGTGTTATTTTTTTTAAAAAACAAAACAAATTTAGGTCACAATCGCCCCACACCAGTAAACTTCATGAGTAAATTATTGATTCCAAACTAATTTGCAAGATACTCACGTGGTGGTATAAGATAATAAATTTGGTTACAACTTGTTGGAAAAGAAATGACTTACTTTTCTAAATGTAATATTTTATAAGGCTGGACAGTTAGTAATTTACTATGTCTAACAAGAGTGGACACAATGACAGAGAGCTTTAGTAAACTTCTTTCTTGTAGGGCAGCTATAGAATAAAACAGCCCTAGAAGGAAGAGTGCCCTCAGTCAAGAAGAGACAATAGGGGAAGGTGGGACAAAGGCCACTGAGGTGTACAAGGGAATGAGAGCCCCGCACTCACCACTACAATACTCGGCGCTTTTACGCACACCTCTCTAACTTTTCTCTAGTGATTTTATATCTTACGAATTAAAGGTTTAAATATGTAATGTTATTACTATATTAATAATATAAAAGCAACATTTGAACTAAAATTCTAATATAATTAAAGGAATGCATTGGAAGATTGGATTGGCAAGAGATGACAAAAAAAATCAGGTTCACTGATTTCAACATGATTTACGTCCCACGAGATGTTTGTTTGCTGCATTTCGGCCAAAAACAGCAAGGTCATCAATGCCCAACAATTATCGCACCGTATTGGAGTACCCTGACCATGGGAAATCGCAGACACATGCACACTACGAAGGTTTTTTTTAATTCCCATTTTACCTTTTTTCTCTTTATTTATTCTGTCATTTTATTTTATCAATATTTCTTTTCAATTTTTTTTCATTTATATTCCCTGTTTCAACCCCTCCATTTTTTATCAAATTATTCAAACTAACTATTATCCAATAAATATCCAAATTAATACTATTAATTAGACCAAAACTATTAAAATAAACAATGAAATTAAAACCATTAAAATTAAGACTACTAAAAGAAACATTAAAATTCCACAAGATGGACCTTCAAAGTTAATCATTCATACAGAGAGGTTTGATTTACCTCATAACTAAGGCAGTCACATCCTAACCCCTGAAGATGCGTTATATTGTGACGTTAAACAACGAGAGTGACAAATAAACTGGTAGACATGATTTTATAGAGATTTTTCATCCGCCCCCCCCCCTCCCCACATTTTAAAGCAGATTAACTCTAGTCACATTTCGGAGATACATTTTAGCATATTTCCCTTGAGGGAAATCAGCTATTGAGGTTGTACTCATGACGGAATTTTCGAAATTTTTCAACAAATGTCCGTCGATCCTACCTAGTAGATGACGAAAATGAGGTCCGTTCAAAACTGTAAATATATATATATATATATATATATATATATATATTTGTCTGTTACCGCTCTAGCGGTAGCAATTTTTGTTTGACCGATACCAAACTCGATATTTAGTCATTTTATGTAAAAAAAAAGACTAAGTTCGTTAACGGCTGAAACCGAACCAGTGAGAGGGGGAGTTTAGAGGGGAGGATTTACGAAAATTCGAAATATCTCCGTTACTATACGTCGGATCCAAAAATTGTACAGAATCAATCTTATTGTACATTAAATGTACTATAAATATTGTTATATACATTTATTCTCTATCATGAATATTAACCGAGATATTTGCATTTTTATTAAATATGGACGAGTGACTCCCGCCAAAAGCCTAGATCGGCCGTTTCCTTAACTGCTCCGCTCTCGTGAAATTTCTCTATTGTAAAACTTCACGTGGGAAATCTGCTTAGTTTACGCAGCCCCTGCGTGACGGACATTTTTATCCATTCAAGCTATAAGTGATGGTACTAGAATATGGTAAAATAGTGATCACTAACTTTTGCCTTAAAGTATTTACGATAAGTCCAGAGTATCAACAATTTATAAATAACTAAGACAAAATAAAAACAGAATCACGCCTTACAGTAGTTAAGAAATTTAAATTAGGTTAAATTAAAAGCAATAATCATTATCCAAAATGTCTATTTGTATTTAAATAAAAAATAAAACTATTGAACATGAATATTAAAGAATTTATCATTTTAGTTATATATTAACCAATGTTTTACTTGATTTTTTTTTACTTTATTTTAATTGATATATTTTATACAGCCCTCCTGGAGAGAATTATTGACCCGGTCTGCAATCTTATGCTTATAACAAAAAATTTTATACGCTCAGTGAAAAATATTTTCAGGTCATAAGTTAGCTTACTACTTGCATTAACATTTACATTTTTTTAGTGATTTCCCTGAGTAGATAAATAAAATATTACAAGGAAGGAATTTATTTTCAGAATATAAATTGCTTTCGCGATGTTTTGAATATTGCAATAAAAGAACTTATTTACGGAATAAAATTCTTTTTGTACCGTATTGAATATTGCAAGAAAGGAATTTATTTTTAGAACATAAATTGTTTTCGCGATGATTAGGAAATTGTAACAAAAGATTACCTTTCCGGATAAATATAATTTAATTCCTTTCAGAATAAACATTGTTTTTTATTGAATATTCCAAGGAAGGAATTTATTTTGTTTACTCCATAATACTCAGTAACTCAAGGGCTCAAGGAGCACTAGTAAATTAATTGGCGAAATAAGTCCTTTACGATTAAGGATTTTTACCTTCCTAAACTGAAGACATACAAATAAGCGACTCATTACACCAGAAATAGGAGTATTATTATTATACGTGTTATTTTTATATTATGAACGAATCACTATCAAAAGACCCAAAAGAAACTAGCAAAATACACATTTGTTAATTGCCCGTAAATATTATCATGTATTATATTACTCACTCCTAGGTGAAAACATAAGGTAACAGGGGTATTTAGCTGAGCCACCGTTTTATTTATTTACCATTACTTACGTTAATGAATTTAGTTACAACATACTGAGGCTTGGCTCAAATAAAATCCCTTTACATTTCGAACTCGATGCTATTCCATGCAGAAGGTAAGAGAAACCTCACAGCCCTTAAAGCCCACATTTTCACTTGTTCTGTGCTTCCATGGATCCAATGGGGTAGGCTAACAGAAACAGCACCAAGCTGAATATCAAAGAGATTTAAACTTCAATAATTTTGAAGAGTAATTCATCCCAAAATAACAAACATACAAAGGTGTGATTCTGTGCTTTAACGAATTTAGGCTTTATCAAATGTGTGATTTGACTTGAAAACTGAATTAAAATTGGGGAGCTTCAGGAAGTAGGGGGTGAGGGGGGAGGGAGAGAGGGAGAGAGAGAGAGAGAGAGAGAGGGGGAGAGGAAGAGGGGGTGGGGAGAGAGAGAGAGAGAGGGAGAGGGGGGGAAGAGAGAGAGAGAGAGAAGAGAGAGAGAGGGAGAGAGAGAGAGAGAGAGAGAGAGAGAGAGAGAGAGAGAGAGAGAGAGAGAGAGAGAGGTTTCTTTTATATATATATATGAAAAAAACTTTGACAAGAAGATTGGAAGGTCAGGAAAAACTCTGAAGGGTACAAGGGAGAGAGGGGGGAGAAAGAGTGTGAGAGAGAGAGAGAGAGGAGGGAGAGAGAGAGAGAGAGAGAGAGAGAGAGAGAGAGAGAGAGAGAGAGAGAGAGAGAGAGAGAGAGAGAGAGAGAGAGAGAGAGAGAGAGAAGGTATATGAAACCAGTAATACACCTGGTTGTTGTATGAGATCCAGAGATACGGAATGCCCCCTCCAGTAGAAGAATGTCTCTAGGCCACAGACAAATACCCATATGGTCACCCCAAGGTGACTCGCATACCATCCGCATTTCAATATACCTTTCACATTTCACAATACAGGAATGCTATCTCTAGGCGCAACCATTTGCAACGGTATAATTATAATAATTTATATGGGTTCAAAGACGGCACAATTAATAGGAGTACAAGATGGTTTAATCCGATTAAATACCACTCATGGAGCACAAATACACCAAACAGCACACAAACCAGTGACAAGTTCCGTTTATGTATGCATGAGGGGAATATACTTTTAAAAAGGACATCAAAAATTCGCAGATGGCTTGGACAACAACCATTTAAGTTCAGACCACAGTCAGGATAATAAAAACGCCGAATTAAGAGATCTGTAAAGCCAATCATTGCTGAATTACAAAGATTTCATTTACAAAAAGAAAAACTCATATATCACACTACATGCTAATAGCATCATAAATTTTACTCTTAATTTCCCCTCATCAAGATCCCCTTCTGTGAATATTCATGTTGGATGACGACATCATAGAACCAAGAAGTATTTGCATGTATAAATTCATCTAGTAAATATCTCTTGAAAGCAATATTTGGTTCACTGTATAAAAAGAATTAAGTTGTTTATCATACAACAGTGGGGGGTTTACAGAAGGCCGAAAACTAAAAAAATACAAATACCCAGGTTAATAATCAAGATAGTGAAAAAACATTTATAAAACATTACATTTACAATAAAATCACTTCTAAACAATTTTACGTCCCGACGTATAATAACGGGGAAAATAAGAATTTTCAAAATTCCCTCTCTAAACTCACCATGGTCGGATTTCAGCAAATAACGAACTTGATTTTTAGTTTTACATGCAACGTTTAAATTAGAGGTTTGGTAACGATTGTGATAGTATTGTGATCGAACGAAAATGGGATCGATACGACATTTGAGGAAATTTATCAAAAATCGCGCCTTGAGTTCGGCCTCAATAGCTGATTTCCCTTAGGGTAAATCTGCTAAGAAATACGAATGCCATCAAACAGCAAACAAGACCTTCAAAAAATATAGCAAACGTTTGAGAGAAGTGGGAAGGAGATAAAATTCAAAGAGGACAAGAGAGCTGAAAGGAGGTATTGAGGGAATAAATGTGGTTCCGGGATAGGGGGGAAAATTAGCCAGAGCTCTGGAGGAAGAAGGCATTGAGGAGTACAATGCTGGCCCAGCCCGAATATCGAATGGATCGAAGGAGTGCCCGTCCTACTTGGAATGCAGGGGACCTTCAGCCCATTCTACTAAATCCACCACCCTTCCCTCCGATATCATGATTTGAATCATTAAACAGTCTCTACAAATATCATCTTACTAGATCAACAGATGCAATTACCCATAATGAAAAGAAAATGTAAAGGAAAAAAAGAAGACAACTTATTAAGATATAAAAATTAATGTTGATCTTTCAAATTTACAAGAAAATTAACAGAACAATTCCACCTGTTAATACAAGCGCTATGTGCTGTCAAATATTATAATGGAGGAATTAGTTCTGCTAATTACGAAATCCTTGTTGGTGATGAACTCAACCATTTCACTATTAAATGATTAGCATCTCGCATGGCCAGCCAGTGCGCTTAGAATCTTAACGGATTTTAATAAGCGGGCAACACCATCATTCACTCTGAGTCAAGAGTTAGTTAACACAGCTAAATAACTATGATCTCATATTTTGACGGACTTTTTTATTTTTTTTTTAAGCAACAGTGAAAGTCAAAATGATTCCGCTCTTGCAAGTATCATTTTGAAAATAATTATTGTAACGGCACTTGTTTCTCTAGCCTGATTTATCACTATTCGAGCATAACTTTGTTATTTAACCTTCACCTTTATTATCCTTCCCTTTCCCCCCTGACAATTAGCGATCGAACATGTAACTTAATGTAGAGATATTTTGTTTTTTTTTAAATTTTCGATTTTCTTCAAACGAAGATTAGCTTTCTTACAACACCGACGAAAATAATTTCGGTTGATATAGGTTACATTCAGGTAAAACTTTCCGAAGCGACCCTTCAAGCCTGCGTTCCTCTGATCTCTCTCTTTCTTTGATGTGGAAGTATGTGAACTATATTGCTATATTCAACTAAACATTTTTATTCTTTTCTACCCATTGCAGGCTGGCTACCCCTAAGATGGTGGTCAATTTATATGAAAAATATATTATGTATCTTCTTATGTACTTATTACCACAAGCTTTTAGTTACGTTTCTATTACATATTGTACGATATATTTCAATTAAATTAAATTTTAAAGTTCAATGTACTCTACAAATATCAATTTTGTACTTAATTCATTAACTTATTAACTTATTTTATGTGAGTTTTATTGAATGCCGTATATACATTACTCGCATAATTCGGTAGTAAGTTTGAAAAGACCATTCAGAGAGCACTGATAGTAGTGTACCTATGTTTTTATGAGCTGGGTATTTTCATTTCCTCATTCGTCGACTCAAATGTCTAATGATTTTTCCAAATCATGTCTCATTGATCTCTCTTCATATGTACACATCTAACACTTTTTTTATTTTTTTAATTAAAGGAAACAAATATTTAATGAGAAATTTTACAATTCGACAGTTATAAAAGATTTACTATTAAATTTGAAAATGTTATTGATATTTATTAACGTCCACTTTTTGCTACTAAGGCTAAATGAAACGGGTTATCTGCACGTACCCCGTAATATAAATTTCTATTACCCAGGCGAGAATCGAACTCTCCACTCTAGTTCTACCATGTGTGTTTAACGCTCTTTGAAAATTAATTTAGTAAAATAAGTGTATCTACTGTTACAAATATACTTATATTTGAATATATAGTACTATATAACCGTACAATATATTCCTCATAAATTAAATGCGGTAAGTTTTACTAATTCTAGGTAACCTTTTGTAAGTCTGTTACTGTATTCATTAGAAAGGCTTAAATTATTTTTATCAAAATATTGGCAAGAACAATTAACTTACCTCGGAGTCCAACATTTTCTGATGAAGGGTTCCAAAGTTACTTTTAATTACACTCACTTCATAGTGACGATGTTAACATCACCACTAAAGTAAATGGCGAGTAATATTTCATATTTGCTTTATTTAATGGAAGTTTCAATAAATACATACTTTTATAATGTTATGTGTATTTATCATACTCAGTTATTACTTATTATATATACTTATCATATTATGAAGTGATCTGTACAAGGGACGCCTGACTGGGCTGGTCCTACAGGTCCAAAGAAAATTGGAGTAGATGTGGCATCAAGAACCATTAAAGAATGTTGAATATAGCGGATTTCAACCGTTGGATATGAAGTATTTAAAGCTTGAGAATTGCTGCAAGACATCCTACATTTGTGGGCGAGGAAGAGGTGTTAACATAATTGCTCGTGTTACGTGTCACCTTTCGTCCCATAAATGTAATTCGGTCATTTTCATAAGCATTAAAACCACTATTTGAATATAATCTGCATAAATATTTGAGAGAAAAACCATATCATTATGACTCTCTAAAATATCCACACATTTGCGGAACTTTTCTCAATAATTGATAAATAAAACAAGATTATTTTCATTAAAAAAGTTTTGTTTTTCTTGTTGTTTATGGTGACCGGTGGAGGAAAATGAAAAAAAAAACAAGGACGTTATAAAGAATGAGGGTATAAAGCTGTCAGGAAGAATGGCTATTTCTAAGGAAGAGGCGATAAAAGGAGCGATTGGGCAATAAGAGAGGCGACATGGGTGATACCAGAGCAGGGATTACAGAGGGATGCCGTGTAATCCAGGAAGGGATAGGGCTGGACCGATGAATAGGAATAGGAGACATGAAGGGGGACTCAGATTGAGGTACGGCCAGATATATCCTATATTAGCTTTGTCCTTCTCTTCACCACCTTTACTTAGAGGCAGCTCTTATACAACCGGTCCAATACAATTTGTTTTTAAAATTTTATTACCGGGATTTACTTTGGACCCAAAATTGCTCGTTCACTAAATAAAAGTCCAACTCGATTTGGTGGGCTTCTAAGGCTGCTACATATGCTTTTTCATTTCCATTTATTCCCAAGTGGTTTGGAATCCGCATGAAGTAGACGACCCTTATTAACTCTCGGACCATTCGTATATAATTATGTATTTTTTGTACTATTGGATTGTTTGTAAATACATCTTTACGCCTTTATTTTGAACTAGCTCACTCAGAGTATTCGGATGTCAATCGTTGATTAGTATTTTCCCGCGCAAGCTTTTCCTCTCATCTGCGTAGGTTGTGTCGCGTTTCCATCATCAACACAAACACATTTCAGGTAGTCACGCCTCTTAAAAATGAAAGTTTACGGTTTCCATGAACTTTGAACGTTAATCTATCTCTCGCTCACCCCCCCCCCTTCTCTCAAACTCTACATCTGTCACAAACAAACAAACATTAGGGTTATCTTTTAAACACTTTTACATGCACTTATGTAAATTTTGGAAGAAGTCTATTTCTTCTTATCCTGAAAAAAATGATAAGGCAGATCCACGTGCATCATCAAAGGAAAGTTGTCATATTTTAAAGCCAAACCAAGGTTTCATGGGATTGAGAGATAGACCTGTCCATTAGGAATGAGTTTCCATTGAGTTAAGAAAAATAAAATTTCAGCGAACACAGGAGAAAGGATGAGACAGACATATGACTTTTCGATTAATATTAAAGAATGCAATATAACAACAACAAACACTTAATCACCGTGAATATTAAGTGAATAAATGCAAACGGAAATGCGAAATATTTGAGTCAATTTTAATAACCTTCCAACGGAAAGCGTCTGAATTGTAAACTAAGAGGTCATCCAACCTCTGAAAGCTAAACAGATAAACAGAAATATTCTAGACCGGAAAGAACAACAACTACTAAAATATATCTGAATATAACATATTAATTTTATTGAAAACTAGTTACTGTATTTAGTGTTGTAATTTATAATGAATAAGAATAATTTTTATCTCAATCACTCAAATATTAGTAATCCAAGAATAAAAGAATGGGGGGGGGGCAAGAGAACGTAGTTGCATATACCCTGCTAAGTAGAGGTCAATGAAAACAATATTTGGTATTTAAACTTGGAATGAAATGGTTCATGATATTATATCAGCTTATTATTATTATTACATGAGTAGGGTTGGGGGTTTCCTGAAAGGCGAAAACTATGAAATCCAAATATCTCGGTTAATATTCATGATACAGTAAATATGTATAGGTCAATATTTATAGATCATTCAATTTGCAATAAGATTGGTTCTATACCATTTTTCGATCTGACGTATGGCAACGAATATATTTCCAATTATCGAAATTCCAACCTTTAACTCCCACACTCCCTCAGGTCCGATTTCCGCCATTAAAGAACTTAAACCCATTCTTTTTAGATAAAACGTTTAAATATGGAGTTTGGTAACGATCACACAAAAATTGCAACTGCTAGAGCGTTAATAGACAAATTACATATAAAGAATTTTGAACGGACCTCATTTTAGTCGTCTCCTGGGTAGGATCGATTGAACTTGGAAGACATTATTCGAAAATCGCGTCATGAGTACGACTTCAATAGCTGATTTCCCTTAAAAGAAATCTGCTTTTAAAAAAATCAATTACAGGAAATTTTCTGGATAAAATGAATGAAATGATTTGAAAGTACTTTACCGACTTCCGGTGGGGACAAATTCAATAATTCATGAAACTTTAATTATGCATTTAACGAAATACAACATCCATGAGCTTCGACTAGTTAGCAGGGGATTGCCCACAAACATACACGCACACAAATAGGCAATGAGAAGCACATTTACTTACTGCTAACTTTTGGTAATTAATAATGGCTACTCCCAGCTTGGCAGTACTTACCTAAAACAAAAAGGAAACATATAATTAAATCAAAAATTTTTTAAGGGCATTATTTTAAGAGACATTTACACATAACTACAAAATCTATATCTCAATGTACATTATTTTACCTAGAAGAATATTTTTTTGAAAAATAGATTTTGAGGTCTCGAATTCAAAAGAATTTGTCATTTTAACTAATGAAATAATCAGGGGGTGTTGGGTATACAATATTTGATAAACAGTAATTAAATTGTTTACAAATAAAATGACCAAATGTGGATATAAAATTGTACTCAAGTTCAACTGTTCGTTGTATTCAGAAATAAATATTTCATAAATAGGCTGTCCATCTAGAATACTCCGGAGGAAAAAAAGAACAAAAAAGGAATAGAAAAATCATAATCATTGGGGTGCATGGCTCACGTATGTTTCCTTTTCAGAAGAAAGCTATACACATCTTGCACTTTCAATAAATAAAATATCTATTATTTCAAGTATATTGGTAATAATACAGGATCTCAATCACGCAGGAATATGATTCCTCCTGTTCTCTACAATGCATATTCTTTTTTATAATATGCGACAACGCAGATTGCTAAGAACAATATTCATTTAATTTGAGGCTGAATTCTGATGAGGTTTCCCTGCCTGGTTGAGGCAGGATAGACTTAAAACATAAAAATAAAGATGATATTTATTACACTTTTGTCGGGCTGTTCCCCCATACATCCTTATACCTGTGCAATACCAACAATTGCCCATTTTTTGAGTTGGTACTTTTTATATCATTCAATTTCCAAAGTGTGATTAGAGTAACCTTTGAAATTAAGATGAATACCCGAAAAAAGTTCAGTCCCCCTCCAAGCCATTTTACAAAATTTATGTTATGTTGAAATCTTTCAAAAGAACATTAGCCGTTAAAACTGCATTGACTCAAAGCATTAAACATTTCCTCAGGCTCAAGAGTCCGACTTAACATTTTGATGGGTAAATAAATTTTCTTTCAAACGGTAGATATTAAATGAAAGTTAAACGGTACGGAGCATAATGTGAACGGCTCTGTTAAAGGTGCCGGTTCAAAGTCTGGGAAAGGCGCTAGATTTTATTTAGCTGAGCGGTTACTGAGCTCTAAGAAAATTAACCTTCTATCCGTATTTCCAAGGTCAATTCAAAATAAAAATATAAATAACATTATAAAAAAAATGAAGATGTAGCTATCATGGGTAAGTGACTACATTGTAATACAGGAGAGAACGCGCCAAGGATATAGCAGGCCAAGTGTTATAAAACCTTTTTTAAAATGGAAATTTCCATGATTCGTACCTGAAATCTATAGAAGCCATTTATCGTAGGCGAGAACTCTCCAGAATGAAAGAGTAGATTGAGATAGGAAAGAGGAAGGGAAGGCCAATGATTGAATTTGGCGGTGGGAGGGGACAAATAAATTGACAGGAGTCCAATCAAAGGATTTATATATAGGAAATGGGAGATAACGGACAAGGAGAAATAATAGATTCTATTCCAGCAACTCTAAATGTAAATTTGAGTAGAAAGCTCCGATTAGCAGTTTAATTATTTCTTACAATTTCATTATACTATATCAAAAAGCATGAAAAACATATTACTATGCAAAGGAAATTAATTACTCTGGAACATAATCACATGGTAAACCTGGAGTGGCGAGTTCGATTCCCGCCTCGGGCAGAGGAATTTAATTAGTAACAGAATTCATTAAATAAAATTCTTAGTCCCACTCTGGCTAGAAAAGGGCGGTAACCTGTAGATAACCCTTCCCAATTAGCCTTAGTTGTAAAAAGTGGATGTTAATAAATAATTTAATTTTCTGAAATATAAATAAAGCAAAAACAAGTCTTCAATAGCTACATTGCTGATTGAGAATTTAGCGTTCTTGAATGAACAGTCATAGAAATAAATGGGATGGACATAAAACAATTAATAATGGTCGACTGTTACGCATTAAACACTCACGCAATGTATCACAATGATGACTAGTTATTTTTCTGTATGAAACTCTTTTATTAGATCAATGTGATTTTGCAAGCTGCGATGGGCTCCTTCAAGATATTTTGACACATCATACAAATGTATATAAAATACAATAATCTTACGATTCTTTGCAATACATTAAACATTGGCTGCAAATAAAAAAGTAATTCGAGTCAGAAAGTCCTTTCTTAATGCTTATATTTATTTAATCTAAAATTGCGTGAATACTGAGCCCCTTGAAAAAGTGACATATGAAACACCTAAAGCGAAGTTTTAATAAAACATTTGTTTAAATGACAACTATTTTTATTAGGAGCTGACACGATGATTTGCAAAGTAGGTATATAAGCCGACTTTATCTATTAGCGTTCTTAACGCACATTAGGCTTCTGCAGACTATTTTAAAATAATAATTTACAGAAAGGTAAATCAGGCAGCCTTTACTTATTCATCTCAAAGCAAACAATTTTCTCAAACACAATCAATAATCTTTGGAGGTTTTTGGCATATATGATTTTACATCTATTTGGATCTTAAGTGTGTTCTGACTTTAAATAATCTATATAAAAGTCACATGAATGCTTGACGTCGTAAAATAAATATCCCGTTCCCATATTTTACTAAGAAATAGTCTTCAGATATGAGAAATTTAAATAATGAATATTAACTTTAAATAATATCAATTAAATAAAATAAACTCCAGGTCAGACGCGCAAATAGAACTAACTGATGAATATTTATTGTTTTGTTTTCTATGAAGCCAATCTAAAAAAAAAGGGGGAATTCCATTTAGTCATCCTGCTTAATCCTTAACTACGGTGAACCTATTGTAAACTATAATGTCGATACTCAGTATCCTGCAGCAATATTGAATATTATTTATAGCTAGCTAAGGTACCCGGCTTCGCCTGGGAAATCATTTGAGGCTGAATGATGATGGTATTATTTTTTGGGGCTTTACTTTGTACGATATTTTTACATTTTCCCGTCTCAATGCTTAGGATTTACACTCGAGTATGAAGTAATCTTAATCACCAGGAAAAGCTAATAGCTTAAACAATTCGCTGAAATATAAGGTTTGCAGTGAAAGGACAGAAAGGAAGTCTCCCACCTCTCATCACTCACTCACTGTTTCCAACATCCTACTTTTTAAAGTATCAGTTCTTTTTATATTAAATTATGATAATAATTCTTATTACATTTTCTTCGCAATACAAAAGTGTTTGTTGAATTATTTTTCCTATTTTAATTAAATAAAGTATTAAATACATTTAAGGAGAAACTGACATTTCTGATTAATTAATGCTTGGGAGAGGGGGGGGGGTGTGACAATATACTTTGGTGTTCATTCAACTTGTTAATAATGGCTGTTAAGTTTAATAATCACTTATGGAGTTTCGTTTAATTCGGTTGTCTTTTGTGCCATATACAATTGTTGACTCCCACTATTGTTTTTAACCTATAACTCATTTATACTTCAGTATACGACAAAAGGGATATTACAAAAGTTATTCTAAATAACAAAATAAACAGTTTTTGTTATGTGTATATTTGCCGAGAAACCAATAGGAGACGAAATATCGCTATTTTTAATTTCTGGGCTCCCTTATAACCCCCACTCCTGTTCGTCTCAGAGAATATTAATATAGCCAGAAACCTAACCTGTTTTAGTAGTAATATACATACCAAGTTTCATAAAATTCGGTTCAGCCGTTTACGATTCTATAAAGGACATACAGACAAACATTCATTTTTATATATATACAGATGTATTATATTTTCCTCTTTCTCCATACGTCAACTTTATTGTGATTGGCGAGTTTCCGTCATAATTCAGTGGTCTTGGATCGAGTTGCAGCAATCGTTAAACAATATTCTTATTATCCTTTATAGTATTCAATTTATCTTGAGATAAATGGTGGGCATGAGTCCATCAAGTGTTAAAAGTCAGAAGAAGAAAATAAGGTGATACAGAAAAAAAAAGAAAACGTTTAAGGAAAGTAAAAAAGATAAATAATGGGTCTGCTTAAATAAGAAGTTAGTCCCCTTCACAACACACGACCTTTTTTATTTAATAAGATTTTTGTTTGAGGTCCTCCCAACCCTAACCAAAAGGATAAAATTGTGTTGCAAACAGTTACTTCAAACCCCCTAAATTTTTAAAACCTTATAATCATATATCTTATTAAAAAAAAAAACAAAAAAAAAAAAACTAAAAATTGAAGTAAATATTCTTGTTTGAAACTACATTTTGTTCAAGATAAGTTGAAAATGGTGTATTTCAATTACGTACACAAAATAACTATTAGAATTAAAAAATATAGTTGTGAAGAAACATTTTTCTTCCAAACTTATAAGGAAAAGATATACTTTATAAAATTAAAACAAAAATCAATGATACTCGTTTGAAAACGTGTGGGCGGGAAGGGCCGAAGTAGTTGAGGAAATCGCCACCAGACGGCAGGTAGATACAGAGGTACGCTCAGCGAATCCTAGCGGCAGATGCTGGAAGCTCTTCGACCCAACCTAGCGGCATACTACTGAACTACCAGTGCTCTCCGTTGGAGCCAATTTCAAACTCAACACCCACGTGGGTCTCATGCCTCCCATTTACCAACAGCAATGAAAAGAATTCCATAAAAAACATCCAGAGTATTGTTATTTTTTCTTTCTCTTAATCCTTAACTACAGTGAATCTATAGCAAATTTTAATATCTCTCCCTGTTTCCTGCACCAATATTCAAGCACATTTTCCACCCTCTAAAGACAACATTAGGCTATTTTCCGTCATCGTTGTTCAGTGGTCTTGGAACGTGAACTAATTTTTTATTCATATTCTTATTATGTTATATTATTTTCAATTTATGTCAAAAATTTCATAAGCCGTAACCTATTACTTATTAACTTGCCTTGTTTCACAATGATTACAACAAGCCTTCTTTTTTCTTTCTTGTTTGGTTAGAAATTTGCAAAATGTGTGAATAAATTATCAATAATTCTTGGAAGACATAAGAACATACAATTAAGTACATTCTCTGGGCCAATTGAAGGAATAACTTGCGGGCATTCTTGTGGTAAAACGTCTTCTCTTAATTAATAACGTTAAATAAATGGAAGGAGATAAACGTAAAGTGTAGGATAGAGGACGGACAGAATAGTTAACAGAAGTGACACATTTTGAATGAAAAAATGAATAAATAAATAATTCGCATATGATAACAAGAAACCCAGACTGAAAACTGGGAATGCAAACAAATGTGTATTATTGCTATTTAGATTTTTGTTGTTTATATAAATATTTTATTTAAAACAAACTCCTGTTTAATTACTACCTTCGATAACAAACACCATATTTGGCTTGAAAAAATTATATAAAACATATGCAACGCAATGATTCCAGGAGGGGTAGAATCGAATTCGATGGACATACATACTACCAAATTAACTTACAATATTAAAAACTACATATTATTATTGTGTCACTCATTACTTTCCTCAAATTATGTATTTAGAATTCAGCAAACATACAAAAATGTTCTGTCGAGACGTACTAAATCAAGGTGAGGTATGTAAACATTATATCAATCATAAATATTGCACTTAAACAACCAAATAAGTATATATAGTTCATAAGATAAAACAATGTTTTTCTCTTGTAGTACCTATATCCTAAGGTCAGCGTATAAATCTCTATGAAACATTTCCATAATGATTTTTTCAAATATGAGAATGCACCAAAACCTTCAATTTTATTTATTTTTTAAAAATTTCCAACCTCTTTTTAGCCTTCAATATTAATTGTTTTTGGAAACGGGACGAACATTTCTTCTTAAAGTTTTTCAAAATGCCGAAACAGTAACCAACCAATAACTTGCAAACATGAAAAGTATATTTTTATACAGAAAAATAAATTGTTGCCATACTCTCTTTACAAATACAAGCAGGACTATAATATTTCTCAATCAAAACTAATAACAATAAATGACGAAACTAGTTTTTGCGGTATGAGATCGTAGTTTTCTTTACGTTAAGTATGAAATTTCGTTTCAGCATTTATAGTTTAAAAAAAAAGCTTTCTTGCAGTGGCCAAAAACCGATTTTCGTATTGCTCCATTTTTTGAACTAGCAAAGGGAGTAGTAGAGACAAACAGAACCATTATTCTAATAGGTGGCGAGTAGCCGTTACCCTAAGAAAACAGGCCAGTAATTTGAAGCACAATTACTGAGCTGATAGCAGTAGTTGAGCTGCGTTATGAAGGAGCAATCATAACTCACGCCAGTCGCTCATTAGGAGTTGAGTCAATACTGTCTGACCCCAACCTAGAAGGACAGAAGTCCAAAACTTTTACTGGGATTGTTGTGTATGGCCAATGATATCCATGTATTAGAAAATGTATCAAACGGTTGAATACTTTTATAAGGTCACTCACACAAGTGAATACTTTTATCACCTCCGTATTTTATATTAATGTGAAATATAAAGAAATTATAATTCATTACCAACTGAATTACTTCAAGAAAAATCAAATTATATTCTTGAGATCTGCTTTACAGCCATTTCACAAAAAAGGAGGAGGAGGGTTTGTAAAAGAACAGTCATATTCACATATTGAATCCAAATAGAAATTCTTATAATTCCAAACAGTTAAATATAAGTATTTCTTTGATTTTTTACATAGAAGATAGTGGTGAAACAGTAAAAAGTCCGTCACGCAGGGGCTGCGTAAACTAAGCAGATTTCCCACGTCTGAGAAATCTCCATACGTAGCAGAACAGTTACGGCAAAGGGCCGAAATAGCTTTTGGCGGGAAACTGCCATCCGTTATCGGCCCAAATTTAATAAAAAATCAAATATCTCGGTTAATATTCAAGATAGAGAATAAATGTATAGAACAATATTTATAGTAAATTTAATTTAGACTAAAATTGTCGACCTTTTACTACTTATTCTTGTGAACATATAAGTTATTCTTAACTTTCACGTACAAAAAAAAAAAAAATAATAAACCACATGAAATTAAAATCAAAAATAATAAATATATATATATATATATATATATATATATATATATATATATATATATCACGAGGAGAAACTAGTTTTTTTATGAATGAGATCGGAGTGGTTTATGCTAAATATGAAATTTCGCTTCAGCATATTATTTCATGAAGCATATTACTTCATATCGGTATACTGAGAATACAGGAGTTATCTCAAGCCGTTTTTCAAGCCAGGATGGAACTAAGGATATTATTTAACGAGTATATCAGAAAATAAATATACATTTCTCTATAGAACTAGAAAATCATCA
This sequence comes from Riptortus pedestris, assembly GCA_019009955.1. Classification (NCBI taxonomy): domain Eukaryota; kingdom Metazoa; phylum Arthropoda; class Insecta; order Hemiptera; family Alydidae; genus Riptortus; species Riptortus pedestris. The sequence continues at coordinate 210,942,905 of CM032228.1, read as the reverse complement.
AGAATTATGACCTCACTTCCAAACATACCTCAATACTCTTGGCTTTCGCTTTCAGGAGTTTTAACTTCATGAACTACTGTGAATTCAAATTATTAAGAAGGTCTGATGTGCTAAGTTCGACTTAAGTGATCCTTAAAGTATGTTTGATCATTTAGAACTATGATTCCCAAAGTGACCCCCAGGGGTCTATGACAACCTGCGAGGGGTCTACGTCAGCGAAAAAAAATTTTGGGGGTCCATGAAATGAAAATAGGGGTCTACGATAGTGGATCTCAAAATACACTGATAGTACCTATTTACTTACATTATACTATCTTATAATATAAAGACATATACATTATTTATAAAAGTACCTATGAAGTAAAAATGTATTATATATGTTTATAAAATTGTGTAAGTTGTAGTATGTAGGCATTCGCTTTGTGGTCGCAATACATTTTGAACTTGTAAAAACCTGCACATAATGATATACCAGTATCATCTTGTTACAAGCATACGTGCAGTCAGAGCTTCGCGAACTTGCACTGACTTGTTCAATTCGTCACTCTATAAATACGAATGGGAGACAAATACGTTTATTCGTGTCCTGAATCTTGAAAATGAAAGTGCTAAGAAAATATTTAAAAAAAAAAAAAACATAAACTGGTAGTTTATCACACAAATTATAGTGAATCAGTGTTATTTTATTTGAGTGTGCCGGAGAAAAGTAAGTACATTATTTTTTGTTAAATTTTAGTTTTATACTCGTAGTTAGCAAAGATAGATAAATTACACCAATCATGACTTCAGTTATTAGTAGTTTAATATTCAAATCATATGCAAAATTACACGAGTACTCCTCAATAGTTTCTTTTTCAAAGTTTTAGCAATTGGTATTATAATTATGCACAATCAACATATTGTACATTCATACAATTTGTTATTACTATTCGTTGTGTAATATTTTATTTTAACATTTTTTGTCATGTTACTTTCAAATTTCCTTGAAGTTCCATCATGTCAAAACCGTAGGTAACATTCATAACATTCCCCTTCTCAGTCTAAATTTAATTTAAACAAAGTCCATCTTATCAGCATTTCTTGCCAGAATTAAACTAATGAAGCAAAATATTGGACGGGGCGAATTTTCCCAGTTCCCCAAATTGTCACAGACAAACTGCCAGGAAGACGACGTTTCAACCTACGTTCAACATTTAAATGCCCTCTAATCAGATTTTGAAACTAGGTTTGAGGATGTTTTGACTATGGTAATACCACCATCGATAATTAACCCATATGGTGACATAGAAGAAACGAATGTCATAATAGAAGAGGAACTGACTGAACTAAGTACAAACGAAGAACTTAAGGTTCAGTTTAAAAACGGATATCAGCAATTCTGGCTGCAAAACAACATAGCAGAGACTTATCCCGTATTATGGAATATAGCGAGGAAATATTTTAATTTCCTTTCCATCGTCATACCTAGTGGAAAAGGGGTTCAGTGCTGTTACCAATCTCCTAACGAAAAAAAGAAACAAACTGGACATCATTAGCCGAGGAGATTTAAGATTAAACCTTACAAAATTGACGCCAAATGTTGATAATTTATTATTAAAGCATCAGGTTCATCCTTCTCATTAAAACATTTACTTATTGCATACTTTATTTTATGTTACATATATTTTATATAACAGACACAAAATTTTATTTTGAGTAGTTTTAATTTAAATTCAATTAATAAATGTATAAAACTTAACATGTCTTTTTACTTTAAGTTTTTAACACTAAACTTCACTACAGTTAGAAATTTACAAAAAATCAATATCAGGTAAGTAGGGAGTCTACCCAAAACCGAAAAACATGGCAAGGGGTCTATGACACAAAAAAGTTTGGGAACCTCTGATTTAGAATGTTTGATTATTTTTTATTTTTAACGAATCGCTTATTAAAGCCAAAAAAATAATAATTTAAAAAAAAAAAAAGAATATTTCTCGATAGACTGCTAAATGGATGATTTAGAGCCAAAATTATTTGACCAATCGTTCATAACATACATACATAGATGTTACATTATCATCATTGCTTATGATATCTTTACAGATAACCGGATCTTATAATAAAGAATAATTTCAATCTTACAGAAGTTCCTAAAAAATAAAAAGAGACTGTCATAAAAATGAATAATATATTATCACTTCGTCTGTAACCCAAATCTTATTATCCATATGTATGGTAGTGGCACCAATAGATTATAACAATAAATGTGGATATAACAGTGACCCGACTCTAAAATGATTGAAATCTTTTCTCTGAATTCTTCATAAAATTAAATCATGATAAGAAAGACTGATAACAGTTTATTTATTTGAATGATACTAGAGAATTGTTGAGTATCGGCTATACAAATTCTTCAAATATAGTAGTTTATTAAATTTGCTAACACGTTCGGGCACCTTTGATTCCCTCCTACAGAACATGAAAAGGAACAGGAAGCAAAAACTATTGCGCTCAGTAAAAATTGCATCTCGAATGAATCTTTTCCCTAAGTGCAGTTGTTATTTTCGTCCCTGTTCCTCTTCTACTACATTTGCTCCGTAGCAGGCAACCCAAAGGGTGCCCGAAACTGTAGGCAAATTTCATAAAGACTTCTATTTAAAGAAAAGAGAATTTGTATAATCGGTATCCAACAATTCTCTGCTATCATTCAATACCCAACGGCTAGCCAACAACTGATTCATTTATTTATTTTAAATTAACTTAAACGTTTTATTCTTTCATAGAAACAAATCTTAATATTATATCGAGCATAACACATAAACAATACATGAATATAAAATATATATCTTTAATAACAAAAAAACCAACGTATATATACATTTCTTTGAGGTAATTATTTTTTTTAAGAATGCTCCAAAACCTTCAAATTTTTTTTTTTCAAATTACTAACCTCGTTTTAGGAGGCAAAACAAGTTATTCTTGGAAAGGGGACGAGACTTGTTACAGTTGTTTAAAAATAAAAAAAAATAATCAATCAATAACTTGCAAACATGAAGATGTTATTTTATTATTTAAAAAAAAAAGATTGACCTTTTACTGCTTATTCTTGCGAACATATAAGTCATTCTTAACTTTCACGTACAAAAAAAAAAAAAAAAATAAACCACATGAAATTGAAATCAAAAATAATAAAATTTTATCACGAGAAGAAACTATTTTTTTTATGAACGAGATCGGAGTGGTTTATGCTAAATATGAAGTTTAGCTTCAGCATATTATTTCATGAAGCTTTCATGCGGTGGCCAGAATGGTATCTCGTAAAATATAATCAAAAATAAACTTAGTAGACTTCGAAGAGAAAAGACATCGGTTAAAAGTGATCTAACCTAAGAAAAAAAAACAAGGGTTAAGAAGCTTATGGAACATACATACATAAATACGCACAGACACACACTCGCGGATATACGAACAAACTGGTAGGTAACTAGTGAAAAGGCGCTGAATATGTTTCAGAAATCAGGTCATGACAACATCAAAGAAATGAAGACAACCTCAATAGCTTAGCAGAATCTGCTGGAAGATAATTGCTTCCCGGAGAACTTTAATTCATTCCTTAGAAAAGAAAATGTCTGTTCCAAACCGTTTCCAGTATAGCTTAATTAATTCGTCACTGCGAATTTTAGAGAAGTGAGGGGAAACAAAAATATAAAAAAAATCGGATGTGAAAATTAGTATTTCACAATGATCAGAATGGGTTTATTAAACACCGCAAAAAGGTATTTCCATTTATTTCAGCTGGGACAGCTCTCTGATCAAAACGGGGCCTAGTCTCTAAAAAATAAATCATATATATATATATATATATATATATATATATATATATATATATATATATACATATATACTAGCTCAGATACCCGGCTTCGCTCGGGAATTCATTTGAGGCTGAATGCTGATGGTATTTTTTTGGCAAGGCTTTACTTTGCACAATATTTTGACATTTACCCGTCCCAGTGTTTAGGGTTAATACCCGTTGTTGGCATTTGTTAATAATAAAATTAATTTTTTATGTATGTCTTTACTGTCCTCCAAATTGTCATATTTCCCGTCTCCTGTGCATTATGCATAGATTTCAGCTATTAAGGACAAAATATTAACAAAGATTTGAATTAATTTTTCCAGGTGAGGTACCTCATAGTTCAAATTGGAATGAATTGTTGAGCATATCAATATTTCTACGCAAATTACTTGCTCCACACATTGTTCCTGGAGAAATGTATAAAAAAAAAAAAAGTTAATCTAAATAACAAAGTAAACAACTTTTGTTATGTGCATGTTTGTCGAAAAACATATAGACAATGAAATATCGCAAATTTTTATTTCAGGCCTCCCTTATAACCCACACTCCCGTTCTAACCTAAAAATTTAATATAGCTTATAATCATGGAAGGATTAATGCTAATTGACATACCGAGTTTTTTTAGTTCGGTTTAATCGTTAGCGCCCAATGAAATAGTTGACTCCCGCTTTAGATTATAGTGTATATCTCGTTTACACTTTGTTAAAAGATAAAAATGAATATGACAAAAGTTACTCTAAATAACAACTTTTGTTAAGCTCATATTTGCCAAAAAACGAATAGAAAACGAAATACCGCTATTTTTAAATTCAGGCTTCCCTTACAACCCCCACTCCTGCCCGTCCCTAGAAATGTTGGTATGGCTTGTTATAATGAAAGCGTTAGTGCTAATACACATACCGAGTTTTATTTATTTCGGTTGAGTCTTTTGTGCCAAATAAAATTGACGACTCCCGCTATAATTTTTAGCGTATAACGCCTTTATACTTCGGTATACGACGATAGTGTATATAAAAAACGTTTCTCTAAATAACAAAATAAACAACTTTTGTTATGTGCATATTTGCCGAAAATGCAATAAGAAACGAAATATCGCTATTTTTAATTTCAGGCCTCCCATATAACCCCCACTCTTGCCCGTCCCTAGAAATGTTAGTATGGCTTATTATAAGGAAGGCGTTAGTACTAATTCACATACCGAGTTTGGTTTAGTTCGGCTGAGTCTTTTGTGCCTAATAAATTGTTGACTCCCGCTATAGTTTTTAGCGTATAACTCATTTATACTTCCGTATACGGCAAAAGTGCATATAACAAAAGTTACTCTAAATTACAAAATAAACAACTTTTGTTATGGGCATATTTGCTGAAAAAGCAATAGGATACGAAATATCACTATTTTTAATTTCAGGCCTCCCTTATAACCCCCACCCCTGTTTGTCTTAGAGATTAATATAGCCTAAAGTTTAAGTTGGGCTAGTAGTAATATACATACCAAGTTTCATAAAATTCGGTTCAGCGATGTATGCGTGAAAAGGTAACATACAAACAAACAAATAAACAAACAAACAGACACCAAAGAAACAAAATGCAGTTATGGTGTCTATGACATGTGAAACGAAAAGTTATCGTGAAATTTCGTAAAAAAAATCAATGTACAGACAGAGGTTACAATTTTATATATATATATATATATATATAGTTATATATAAATGATTTATTTCTTAATGCTTAAGGGCGAAAAACTACTAGGTTATTATCGCCCGTAATATCTATATCTCTCTTTTTGGACTAGCACCTGTACCCTGAGAGCGAACCGTGTTTATGTAAATTATTAACATTCCTATATTCTATCCACATTGCTATTTAAAATTTAAAAGTATAAACGAGAATATAACACGTTTTTAATATGCAATTTAAGTATCTTTATACAAATTTATAATTTTCATAAAAATAAATAATTTATCATTTATAAATAATTGGGCCACTACTATATTATTGGAAATATTGCATTCATTTCGGAAATTTCTATACGTATGACATTCCACCAATATATGACAGATAGTAAAATCGGTGTGACACTTCCTACATATCGGGGGTGGTCTTTTGTCATAAGATAACTATGCGTAAATCTAGTGTGGCCTATTCGAAGTCTTCCTAGTACGACATAATCTCTTCTGTTATCTCTTGTCGAATATTTCCAAGGACGGATGGAGGTTTTAATATTCGTAGTTTATTATTCTGGGTTCCGTTTCACGTTAGTTGCCAGGTCTTATCAATCAATATCTTCTTTGAGTGGTTGGTCGAGATCTGTACAGTTGTAATTGTTGTTGGGGTGATGGAATAAAGTTGGTGGGCTAATATATATATATATATATATATATATATATACACACACACAAGCGCGCACGTGTGGGGGCGGGGGTTGGCGTTTTTTATGAACCGAAAAAACATATTTATCCAAAAATGATGAACATGACGTTCTAATTGAAATTATATAACAATAAATAAGTAAATAAACTAATTGCAGCCATGGCCTTTTCACGGTAAGTACAGTATCCCTCTAGCTGGGCAAGTGCCAAACAAGGAAAACCCGGAATGGTAGGAAAAGGAAGGATAACCTTTAGGCTAGAAGAGAGACCTTTACAGCGATGCCCTCTCCAAGGTACACCTTTCAGCCAAACCAACGTCAATAGCAAAAAGAAAAATAAAGTTCCTTAACAGGAATAGAAAAAGTGGGCAAAATTCAAAAGGTCAACGAGATATGAAGGGATAGCTAAAAATAACAGCCTGTTCTTATTTGAATATAAACGTTTTGTACTTACATCCATCATTAAAACGTTTATTCAAATAGAAAAGGTAAAGAACTACCTAATCAGAATAAGTGATTTTATAGATTTACTAAATTAAAAAAGGTAAGTTTCAAATTTAGGCAGATCTTATGTTTCAGGAGCATTTCCTTAGAACATACGTTTTTGGATGACAAAATCACTTATTCATATTTGCTTCAAGGATTTCAGCTTGAATAAAATGAAAGACGCCCGTTATAGTGATATGAATTTTTAAATGCTCCCATTGGCGAATTAGGAATATTTTTATTTTTGCTTTTCACTTTTTTGTTTTAATTTTAAAATATCATTATGTTTTTCAGAAGAAAAAAACTAATAATAAAAAAGCTGAATACAATACCTAGCTAACTAAAAATGAAGATTACTACATGGCTACATTGTTTATTAATATAATAAAAATAAGTAAATAATAAAAGTATAAATAATTTTGTATATAGGTTTGTAATTTTTCACTATTGTAAAAGAAAAATACTAAATATTAATGTTAAAAAAGTAATAATAATCATAATAATAAATAAGATATTCCTGAGAGTTAATTAACGAGCCTTAGAGTTAGGTGCATCCGAATCACACTACAATAGACCAAAAAATAATTCCATGAGTTGGCCAAAAACAATATTTTCAGTATAAAAATTAATAATTAAAAAATGATAGTATTCACAAAGGAAAACGAAAACAAAATGAAAATATATTTCTGTGGGCCAGTAAGAACAATAGTAGCCTGTCACGTGAATAAAGACTGTTTCTACTTTTCCATCACATTCAGCCATTAACCATTCTATAAAATCCTTAATTAGGAGATACAAGGAAGAATCAGACGTTATAATTTGTGTTCAATAAGACGCAGAAACTACAACGACCAATCCATGACTAATTAGCACATATATTGTTTTGAAAAGTAGAGTTCCATCAATGTCAATAAGTGTCAGGAGTTACGTCTGCCGATTATGACTCTCTTACAGTACTGTAAATACATACATTACTCATGATGTGTAATGTATAATTACAATGGTTTTTGGTTTCCATCACTGTTTTGTATTGCATTTTTGTTTTTCGTGTTCATTTTTTGTTTTGTGTTGCATCTCTGTTTTTCGCCAGTTTACCACAAGAGTATTTCATTCCTATTGTTTGAAAATTATAATGGAATGATATTTTTGTATTCTACGAGGGACTCAATAAAAATTGTACTAAACACATTCTATGAGATATATAAAACTACAGTGCATTATCAAAACTAGTCGTTATAATGCTCAAGAAAACTACGTCGTCAAAGGTAAACTGGAATATGTTTGTAACAAATTTCAGGTTGAGCATTATTAAAGAATTACATACAAAAGAATTTCTTCTATTCCAGCCAAGACGTGTTTACACTTGTCCATTACTCTAGCCCTCATTAGAAAAAAATTGTAAATATGATATGAAATTGTACAACAAATGAAGTCACGATATGAATTTACATATTATTAATATGAATTTATTCAAGTTTCGTAATACTTTGCAATGAATAAATATAAGTTTATTTTTCTTTTAACCTGGTTATTTTAATATTATTCTATTTTTTTTTTTTTTTAAAAAAAGTGCTAACTAATATGAATCATAAACTAAATACAGAATAATTTATTCCATTTATTCAATAAAGACTCGTTCGTGCTATTTTGGAAATTAATTTGTGGTTAGTTCATCAATTATTATGTATATTGTACTACCCTCTAATTTAGCAGAACATTGAGCTAAGCCATAATGAAATAGTATCTCGAAAGCCGTTATTAAAAAATTAAACTTCATATAAGAAGGATTTATTTCATTAATTTTCAAGAATTGAAATGACTGCTAGAACTGTCAAGCTCATACAAAAAAAAATTACTAAATCGTCTTGAATATAATGTGTAAAGATTTACTTTCATCAGCATATTAAATGAACAGCATTAATAGTGTTTGTATAATAAAAGTCACTTCATTACTACTTATGAGGTACCGTAAACGGAAAAATGGTCACTATTGACTCAGTCGGAGGAGTAGTTGTTATTTAGTAATTAATAACATGAGTGTAACAGAAAAAAACTCAACAAAAAGAAGCTCTTCTATTTTCTTTATTAACTATGTATAATAAAGCTCTCTACAACTAATAAAAATATAATGTGCGTTTATACTGAAAATGATTATTCTAATAATAAACATTTTAAAAAAACTAGTATGAATCTCAGGTAAGAAAACACAGGCCTCATTCCTTCACAGTTAAATTTATTATATGGGACAGAGCGCTTTCAGAGCATAGGCTCCATCATCAGTGCACTCTTCACAAGAATGCAACTAGAACCAAGGATTCCCTGTGACGGAGAGCCATTGTAGGTGAATGGTATGCTCTGGAAGCGCTCTGTCGCATAGAATAAATTTAACTGTTAGGAACGAGGCCTGTGTTTCTTACTTCAGAGACCAGATTCCTTCTTCGTCCAGCTCAACTCAAAAAGAAACTTGTTAAGAAGTTCGCCAATGAAATAATTTAAAAAAATCACTGTACAGTATATTAATTAGCACATGATGCATTCAAATTTACTTCTCTATCATCACTCATTGTTAGTTATTACTGAATTTCAGAAGATACATTGCGGTTATTAGGCCTGCTAGGGCCCTGAATGCTCTTCTAGACAATAAATAATTAAAGATGAGAGCTTGCCAATTTATATAAAAGATATCTATTGATGTCTATTGGCAGCTCTAATTATATAAGTTATCCAATTAAATGGCATTTCGTTTCTGAAGAGAGATCGGGAGAATTAGAACACAGAGAAATCTCCGTTTGAGATTAAAAGAAACAAATGATCTTAGCATTTATTTAAACCTAAAAATGACCTCAATTGTGAGAATAAGGAAGGAGAATGATGCAAATTAGGTGGGAACCGCAGACTGGCCAAGGCTGCATCCTCTCCACGACTACTGGACACGACCATAGAGTACAAAAGGAAATCATCTCTGGAAAATTATTCTAGCCCATGAACTATAGAGGATCAAGGGCGTTGCGGCTAAGGCGACGTGTCTGAGAGGGAGGACTCTGTGTAATTTAATTCACAGTTACTATACCTACTTGCAAAAATAATGCCTTATTGCAAGGGCATTCAGATCTTATCAAAATAAAGAAAATAGATCAATGGAATAGAAAGGGTGTCTGGCTCAGAAGAACTATCCTGCATGCAGCCTACGCTTTGATACTCAATGCTCTGGTTCGGTTCATGCATTCTTGGCCACACAATTAGCAATATAATAACTCGCTTTCTATTACTAATAATATATTAATTATATATTTATGAGTTTGTTTTAATCCATCATAATTACTTATTTATTAATCCAGTATTTTCCGGAAATATGAATTTGTTAATTTCAAGCAAAAAATGTAGCAAAACGGATCACAAAATTCGGTGTATACAATTGCAAAAGAGTAAATTCAGTCTATATACACATCAGTCACAAAACACGCAAGGAAGTTAATCTTAAATTCAATAAGACAACCTAAGTTGGAAGATCCTACAAATTGTAATGAGAGCTTATTTTATATATAATTTCAGTTTTTAATCCAATGTTAAAACACACATTCTTTAATTTGAATTTTTAATTTAATCTCTCATACATTCATACGAAATGTTGTTTATCCATGAACAGATTATCGAATTGTTTTATCTTATTGTTCATGATATTGACCCCTTTAGTATTTATTCTCATAAAGTAAAAAGGCGCTGGGTTTCAAATAATGATACAGGTAGTTATGTCCGGTTGGTGCCATTACTAAAATAAGTATTGGCGGGGGCTTCTATGAGGCTGGTTAGGTTAATTGCACGGGTCAAATCTTCATCTGACAGACAAAATAAACTACATTCAAATTATATTCCGTTATTCGTACCATTTCTTTTCTAGTCTATAGGGATTACTATATTATTCCGATTCAAGATACTTATACCATTTTGAAAAGTTCCATACTTATAGAGTAAAAGGTAATGTCATTTTGGAAGTGTACCACATTTAAACTGTAACCTCAATAACTATAGAGGGGTGGAGGATAACCTCGGAAATCCTTTAAGACAGAAGATGCACAGCTGCTTTCAGAAGCTTATAATACCTTCTTTGATACCAGCTTTTGATTATCAGAGACTTAATAGAGTAAGAATAATAGAGAATAGAGTAAGCGGTTTGAAGTAATCCAAGTAAATGGCTCCGACGATGCTTAAAGAATTATTAAAGGCAGCGAAGTTTTTTTTATTTAAGATTTGTGAAGGATTGAATAAGTTGTTTATACCAGTTTGGTCTTGTACATTATAAGAACTGAATAAGCTGATGCCCATTGCGTTGGTGTATAAATATATTGTAACGCAGAATTGAAAAATGAATGAACAAATGGATGAATGATCAACCACCCATCCGCGATTTTTGATATTATGCAAGCATTTATTCAACCTATAAGAATGAACTCCACAGCCTCAAGGAATAGGAAAGAGCTATGTTGAACATAAAGGAATAGATGGCATTTCCTCTAGAATAGAAAAAAGGAATAGAGAGACTTCAAGATTTAAAGAGACTCAAGAAAGACACTCTGGCTTCTTATTCAAAAGAGGCCTTGACTGGAGTATATATTCCTTGCAAACACACCAAAGCATGTCGTTGCAATGCAAAGTATCCAAACAAAAGGGGAATGTCTGACATTCTCACACGCAAACCTAATACAAGCAACATAGTGAAGCTTTCTTCCAACTTTATCAATCTCTGTAAAAGTAACATTTTACTACTATTGATAGTATAAATAAACTTAAAACATGAAATACGGAAATATTTTCAAAAGTTATTTCATATATTTCTTCTCTTTTGGCCAAAAATAAGAAGTCAGTGCCTTATTTTTATCGAATAAGTACTTACATTCAAATCATAAATACACATTTCAAGAAACAAGCGAACCAAAAAACCTAATGAATTCATCACTTTAAATATATGAATATTATAAAGGGAGTCTAATACCAAAGTGACATCTATAATTTAAAACGTATTGCACTGGTTACCGGCGCTTTTTAAGAAGTACCACAATACAGCCAGCTAGCGGACCATGTCGGAAGAATCCTATAAGAGAGTTGTAATGGTAGATAAAAATGAAGAAAACAAAGTACTGAAGTAGCGTAATTAGAGATTGCACGTATATGTTCAGTTAACAGTGAATACGGTTGCCTTTTAGAACTCCGAAAACTTCAACTTCAAGAAGCTTTTATTTCTAAAAGTAAAAATAAAGTATTAAAAATCCCGGCAATAATTTCACCCAACTACCTTTTCAAAACTTGAAACTAGTTCAGACAATGTTTGCAACCTTTTTTAAAAACTCCTTTTCTGCTGTCAATGAAAATTGAAGGTTACCAAGGCAAAATTACAATAACCTCTATCTTCCCATAAAAAAAAAAATAAAAAAATAAAAAAAAAGAGTCACTAAAATTAAAACCTACTTTGTAAAACAATTTTGCATCAATTATGGTTGTCTAAATAGATCAGCTTATGGAACGATTATATCAGAACATTATGATATTTATTTCAGAACATTAAACAAACCCAAGCAAAACAAGGAACCACCCGGAAATATCTTGCCTTAAATCTGCCCAATCTGAACAAGTAACTAGAATTCACTAGTGAAAGGCAATCACGCAAGGGCTGCGTAAGCTAAGCTGATTTCTAACATGTTGGAATGACACACTACTGAAACATTTCACCATATATTCTCTATTTAAAAAAAAAATCCAATGAGCAGAAGTGGGCGGTCAATAAAATCTCAATCCTATAACGTCATCACACAATGTATTTGCATGTACCTCACGTATTAAAGGTTCGTTGAAAACAATATTGTATATTTATGCTTGGATTAAGACGATTCATGATATATTCGCTTTTTTTAACGTGCGATAAATAAAAGTTGTGGTTTATTAAAAGCGAGAAGACATGTATATAAAGACATTTATTATTATTAAATTTACAATAAAGATTGGTTCTATGCAATTTTTCGATACAACGTATGTTGTACGCAAAATATTTTGTATTCTCGAAATTACCTCCCTCCCGCTGGTCCGATTTCAACCGTTAACGAGCCTACATTTAGTTTTCCATAGAAATTTAATAGTTAATTAGCCTGATAACGATTAAACCAAAACTACGACAGCGGTAACTGATAAGCATAATTAATTTTGAAAAGACCTTATATTCGATATCTCCTAGGTATCATCCATTTGAGGATATCTTTTCGAAATCGCGTCATGAGTACAACCTCAATGGCTGATTTCCCGTAAGGGAAATCTGCTAAAATATAATCTACTCACTCCATTGATCCAGGAAGTATATTCAGATTATGTAGTTAGAAGAAAATAAATGCATTTTCAAGTATTTTTCTTCTGTACCGTAAAAGGGTAAATAAATCAGACTAGATATCAATAAAATAAATACACGTGGCGAGAAGGCTACTTGGAAATTAGGTGGTAGTTATTTTGCTTTAAGTTAAATTGTCATAGGGAGCTTTCAGATTTTTATAAACACAACCTACAATATATAGATATAGTGTAGTAAGACAAGTTATTCAAATAATTTTGTAAAAAAAAAAAAGAAGCAAAATATTACGAGGGGGATATAAAAACAAAGTTGTTATATATTTAAATTAAAATAAATATCCAGTAATGAAATGTCCTTCATGAAGGAAAAAAAAGCACGTGTTTATATTAACGGCTAAGAATGATGTTTCACTGGATACGGTTAATAGTTCGTAAAGAGATATCGCTGGGATAATAAACGCCTTCTATAATTCTCTTAGGCTATTACTGGAAAAAAATGATAGTTCTAACTGCAACAACATATAAAAACTAAGTCCAGTGCTAGGGGCAAATACTTTTATTCACAACCATTTTTTTTCTATTGTCCACAACAAGCAGTTCTATACGAAAACCTATGGCTGAATAAAACTGTCTAACACAACGTGCACCCAACATAGAACCCCATGAAAAAAAACGTCAGTAATCATCCAAAATAATGATGGATCCTTGTGAAGCGAAGAGTAAATTACTAATGAGGCAAGTGATTTAAATACCGTTGGTAAGTAAAAATCGAGTCATCTATCGAAGGATGACTTATCGAGTCGCAGATCATCGACCTTAATGAAGAGGACCGCTACGAGGGCCACCCCATACTATGCCCCTTAGCAGAATCATGGCCGGTAGATGGCAATATGATGGATGTGCTCATAGTTTCAGCCGTTTCCCTTAACAGAAATCACCTGTTGATGTTCTACTCACCAAGTGATTTTCGCAATAATTCGTGTGGGCGGGAGGGGGGGGGGTGTCGTCCACGAAAAAATTAAATCCTTATATTATTTTTAAAAAATCTTATCTTTGGATTCTCATCTTACTTTCATGAAAAATCCAAATCAACTTTTAGGAACTATCAACATTAATAGATCTAACATTCTTTTTAAGAGCATTACGATGGCAAAACATAACTTACAACTTTAAACTAAGTTGAAGTTCTTTGCAAAATATTTTCCACCTAGAGATGGAATAGAGTATTGCCACATCACCATTGAGATTTTTGGTAACTCTTGAGCATCACGGTAGATGGTAAGTAGGTTATTTTCTGTTGATGAGTTTATAATCCAGAATTTAATTCAATTAGGAAAGAACTAAAAATAAATATTTCGCCCAATAATAAGGTGAACGTTAATGAATAAATAAAAAAAAGTACTAATAACACTTTGAATGAATTATTTGGACTTCCGATAAATAATAATGTTACAGGAATCAGAAGAAAAGCATTCATTCATTGCAAGTCAAGTGTTTTACAAGAATGAAATAAAATCATAAGCAGGTTCAAACAAATGCTGACGCCGTACGATTTAAAAGAGGACTAGGAGTGTCATCAAGAACTACATATTGTATTTTGCTTTTTAAGTTGTACACTGTTTTTAGCATTGCACCCCTACTAAACCAAAGTACTTCGGTATTAAAAACCACGTCACCATATTCAGTTTCTAATTTTTTCAGTAATTCTTTAAATTCAAAGTGATGTAACGGGCGCGACTTTATAAAACTGATTAGTTTAATTATTGGTACTGTGACATTTGGCAAACTCAATCTATTCGCACACAAATTTTCCAAGTGAATTATGCAGAGATTAACGAATATTTCCCTTCTTGTGACGTTCTTAATGCCTTGAAATAGCCTTCCCGATACTCCTACCTCCATTCTTGACATTGCTCGTGCTCCATCTCCCGATATCCCAATAATATTTTCTAATAAAATTGAAAAATTATCCAACACAGACTTTAGTTCATCTTACAGGTCTTTGTCGTCGTAGTCCTTGGAATATTGTTGAACACAATATTAAATTTGGTGTCAATACCACGTAAAAATTAGACAGTTGTGCTGCATCGCTAAAATCAGGTGCCAAAGAACAGTATTCGAATTTTGCAATGCGTTCAAGAAGCGTTATTGCTAAGTTCTCGGATAAGTCATCAATTCTCCTTGCAAAGGTGAATCTTGATAAATTAATGTTTGAAATAATATTTATTTTATCAGTAAATGATATTTCTGTAACAGCAGTCGGACATTCTTTTCAATAAGGAACATCTGCTAAAAATGCACAGACGCGGCGCGTTGGTATTGCATGTTTGAACAAGTCACCGACAAGTGAGTAACTCGTCACAAAAAATTGTTTTGGTTTGTAGTATGTACTACCATTTTATTATAATTAATTTTATAACAATATATTAATGGAACAAAGTCGATAAAATAAATTCAAATTTAGAATTGCTTGGCGGGCCGCATAAACATGTTTAACGGGACACGTGTTGCTCATCCCTGGTCAAAAAGATATTTATAGTAGTTAGCAAAAGTACCATTTTCATCCATTCATTTCCTATTTATCATTCACCAACTATGCTCATCACCATTTTTTTTTCTTTCTATTTTTTCTATACTGATCGTAATTACTTGAATTTAGTACTATATTCATTTATAATTTTTTTTTTATTGTTTTATGTAGTTATCTCTTATTCATTTTACTTTTGTTATTTCACTTTGTTCATTTTTTGACTTTTGAAAGGGCAAATCACCTTTGATGTGATGCCTATAAATAAATAAATTTATACTTTATTTTAGTAGTTAATTTGTAATAAAATTCATGAAAAGGGGAATTTAGGGAGGATCTTATAATGAAAAGTTTTCCCTTAGGAATTTTATTAACCGCCAAGGCCTTTCAGTATTATTCGCCTTAGTTGGAAGAAAGGATGCTGGGATAAGAAGCCAATACGAAGAATATTCAGGCCACAAATAATATATTCAAGAAGAACGTTTTCTAATGTTGAACGTTTAGAAATGATGTCATATTATTAAGATAAGGAATCATTAATCTCTCGTCAAATCATGTTTTAAAGCCACAAGGTTATATGTTTAGATAAATTGGAGTAGATAGCAATTTACTAATGATGAGAAATAATTATACAGGATTAAAATCTTGAAGTCCACTAATAATGCCAAGCGTTTAGGGAATGTGTTTGCAGAATTGCGACGGAATTTCAGCAAACATGTCATCATACTAACTTCGAATTATCATTGATGTAATCATAGAGCGTGGAGTCATGGCGCATTTATATGTTGCAATACCAGAGGAGAACTATTGCACTTTATCTGCAATGAAGTGACAATAGCTACTTATGAAAGTAAAAAATAAAAAAAAACTTCTCCAACCTATAATTTAAGAATTTAAAGGAGTTATTTCAATCATTCCACCCCAACATCGAGTACACATGTTTGGCAATTGAAAAGAAACATACAAATAATAATTCTGATTAGTAAACGTAAAAACAATCGGAATATATTTGCAAAATTAAATTAAATAATGGAATGATATACAATGAAAACATCCAAATAAAAACAATTATCGAACCAAGCAAATACATACTTCACTATACCTATGAATATAAAAAAAAAGAAAAAAAAAGTCAAATATTTCTTCTTTTATATTATCACCAGATACGGAAACCCTTAGTAGCATTTCATCATTGGATATTACCAATTATTAAATAACACAACTAGTTAGGAAGTAAAGTTTTCAAAATGAGTAACAATTCTGACACTTAAAATATTTAATTTCATGTAAATATTTCTTTTTCTTTTTTTCTCAATACAGTGCAATTCACATATTTGTCACCTAAAATCCCCTAACTGTTCTCAGGTATTTCCTTTGATCAGATTACACTATCTATTTCTACTATATATTCCGTTCCATATTTGGCTTATTCGGAGTAGTGATGTGAGTAAAATGAACGCTATGGTCCATTGACCCTGTTTATGTAAGCAGGATATCTGAATGAGACGCCTATTTTCCTATCTTTTCTTGACTTATTTTCATGGCATTGAAGGAATCATTTCGTAACAGAAAGTTCGTTTCGTCGCTGATTCACGCTTTCTAAGATTTTACCTTGAGTACTTCAATTACGCGGATCTCGTTTAATGCACTTATTCGTCCTGGTAAATTAATTTTAAATTATATGAGTTAATTACCGACCAAAGTCCCGGAAAAAATATTTCATAACATGATTATTTAATCTTTAAATATATGTGGAGAATAAATTTATAATTGGAATTTCCAAGTGAGGAATCTTCAATCAAAAATTAAGGTTTTTATGTCAAAAAAAGTTTTCTGTGCTAAGCAAAAAAGTCCGCTGCGTAAACTAAGCAGATTTCCCACGTGAAGTTATACAATATAGAAATCTCCATAGGAGAGCCGAACAGTTATGGCAAAGGGCCGAACTAGCTTTTGGCGGGAAACTCAATCGTCCGATATCGGCCCAAATTTAATAAAAATGCAAATATCTCGGTTAATATTCAAGATAGAGAATAAATGTATTGAACAATATTAATAATAAATTTAATTTACAATAAGATTGGTTCTATACAATGTTTTAATCCGACGTATGGTAAAGAAAACATTTCGAATTTTCGAAAATCGCCCCTCTATACCCTCCCACTGTTCCGATTTCAGCCATTAACGAACTTGACCTGTCTTTTTGCACAAAACGCTAAAATATCGAGTTTGGTAACGATCAAACAAAAATTGCGACCGCTAGAGCGTTAACAGACATATATATATATATATATATATATATATATATATATATATATATATATATATATATATATAATTTTGAACGGACCTCATTTTAGTCATCTACTAGGTAGGACCGATGGGCATTTGAAGAAAATTTTCGAAAATCGCATCATGAGTACGACCTCAATAGCTGATTTCCCTTAAGGGAAATCTGCTAATTTTTTTCACTCCTAGCAGGTTTTATAAAAGTGAATTCTTTCACACGGCAAAATAATAGGGACATTTCAAATATATATATTATCAAACTAGAATTATGAGTAAATTAATGAAGGGTTTATTTTTTTAGTTGATTCTGTCCCTCAAGGGAAATCAACTATTCTTAGAGTGGGTTGGCTTCATAGGCATAGAAGATCCTTTAACTCGAATTATCAGCCTCCTCCACCTCACCGCTTTCATTATCATATATAGGATGCACCCCCGCGCTAGGGTTATTTCTTCCCACTCTACTTGATCAGCATCCATTCGCGTGGAATCGACTGTCTTGTTTCAAATAATGTAATTATTTTGTTTTCCTTCTCCAGAGTCCTAAATCAACATCCAATATTTACCTATTATGGTTCTGAGAACCTTACGCTCAAACCTTTTATTTTAACTTTTCTTGAAGGATACTCGTCAGAGCCCATGTGTCACACGAATACATGGGAAAGAGTTTCATAATCCAAATATAGTACCTTAATTTAAAGACTCCTGACATTTTCCATAATGATAAGGATCGAGAAACAGGTAAGATAGCTCGGTTCTTCTAGCTATTCTGTGGTCGATTTCAGTAAACTGATAGAAGTTACTGCGGATGCGAGGAACCTAAGGCTTATTTATATAAAAGAGGTTCTCTACACTCAAGCCCTTTTCAAGCGAGATGTTAATGCACAACCCACAGTTACATGGATTATCAGCAAGCCTATCTACACCACTCATAGACGCTTTTATCAATCGGACGATTCTCTGGAATCCAAATTCTGTCGTTATTTTTAATAGGCAGCTTCTATCAACTGAATCAGATGCTGCTATGAAGTCTATTTATTTATTTATTTGAAGAGCTCCGCAATTAGGCGATATTGCTCAGTATCATTTTTATGAAGTCTAGGAATAAAAGGTCTCTTGTCCATTGCCAACAACCATTGATTCACGAGGTTCTGTAAGAGAGTAAATATCTCATCAGACATGTTACTTCAAATTAATAAGCAAGACATGTGTAAATTAATTATTTGCACTTTAAATTAAATGACTTTGTTGTTGCCGCAGGTGACTTTTGTCATAAAAATACTACTTACTAGTAGATTACTAGGGGATCTACTGGACTCGTGCCTAACCATAAACATTCGTGAGCAATTAGAATAATCAAATAATGAAACAGTTTACTAGGAAGTTCAGGGTAGGTGGAGCTAAGTCAGCCTTCAATGACAAGGAATTCAGTGCTAATTATAATAAAAAGTTCAGTGTTAATTATAACAATGACTTACGAATGGAAAGCGAGTCGGAATGTCCATTATGATTCTACTTCCTACCCTCTGGTTGCTCATTTTTAAACATCCTTTGGAAAGGTTATATCACTGTAAATAAATATTAATGATTTCTATTACACATGAAACCAGCAACCAATGCATATTGAATAAATTATAAGTTAATAATAACTTTTACAGAGTTCTGGAAAAATACTAACCGCTTCAACAGTGAATTACTTCATTTCTAATGGACAGTAAAAAAAGAATAGATTTGCATAGGTGCACCTCTAATAAATAACAACATACTTGTTCAATAAGATTGCTATTTTCTTAAAAATTATTCTATATGGGGGACAGGAAGTAGAACCAGATATCCACACTTCATTGGACTTAAAACTCAAATCTATATAGGGTTTAATGTCAATGAGATTCATCGTTTGCTCAAATTTTAACATTTCATCTCAATAATTCTCACTCTTTTAGAAAATCCTTGAATCATATCTTCGACACTTATAACATACTACTTCCGTTTATCAAAAGTCTACTAAAATATATACCGCAACAACTCAAGTTGCAATGTGGACCGAATTTCAGCTGATTCGGATCGTTACTTAAGTTATCTAAGAATCTATAATGGAGAGAGGCAGAAATTCACTAGAGGCCAAAAATAAATAAGAGATCCATTCCTCATTAACCTGTTGAAACTGATTTACAATGGGAGTGTGAGTATGCAAACCACAACGTAATGTAACTGCACCGTCATCACTCGATGAAACTTATGAATGTAAATGTTTAGCCTCGAAAATAGAACAAATCCACAATCAATGCCTTTAAGGGAAAATAAATCACTCAAATGACTGTCTTAAAAGCAGAATCCGAAATTGTTAATGGGCGACAAAGGCATGAATCTACTCGTAGTTCAAACTTCAACAGAACTTTTGATCCAATTGCTTCTTCCATTATAAATTAATTTAGAATCCCTTGCAGAAAGCGTTTCATAATTCAATTAAAATGAATTATAAAACGATTTTACACATAAAATTAATTGATAAAGAATTCCATCAAAGTAATAAGATTAGATTGAAAGCCGTTACTCTTGAGCTACATGCACTAGAAAGCCATTCGAGGAATGTCATGGCAGAAATAAAGCTAATTCAATCCAGGTGTAGCAACCGGTCTACAGGGATGAATGACTCGGGGGTATAGGAATAGTAACTCTTAATTAAATATAACCATTTCACTGAATTATTCCATAGTTATTCACTACAAGTGAGTAATACTTCCATCTTATCTCCTGACAATTCAGTTCAATAAGAAAAACTTTGAATGAAAACCAATGAAATTTTTTTTTTTTTTTTTTTTTTTTTTCCTGTTCATAATACCACTATGAAAAGCCATTTATTTAAACGCATAATAAATTTAGTTTCTAAACTGCATGACATGTTATTAACAGTTATAATTATTAAACAGTTCAAAAATTAAGATACAACGAATTAAATACAATAAAAACATATAAATTATATTAAAAGCGAAAAAAGTTAAACCAACCGATGTTGCGGCTTGGCTTCTCTTTAATTAGCAACTATATATAAGGGAAAATGTATTGAATAATAATAATCATTTCTCAAAATTAATAATGAATTCTACCTTATTTTTACAACAGCCGTGACTACATTTATGTAACCATCAATAGTTATATTTGCTAAATACAACATTCAGACGGCCAAATGCTTTCTCTTTAAAACATTTTCTTTATTTTATTCATAATGAAATGTACCTCAGTAATTAAGAGTGTAAAAAAAAATTCTTGAATTATCTATTAGTCAAAAACACATAAGCCATTGTCTTGAATTTTAAATTATGTGAAATGTCGCCACACACAGTTAAAAATGTCATCCATTTCAGATGAAAAGTCACATTTGATAATATTTATATTATAATTGTTAGTTATTTGTGGAATGGTGTGTGTGGTGTAAGATTTATTTGCAGCCATCATAAATCAGAGGATAACGCTTATCCTTGTAGTTGTCAGTTTCTATAGATAGATCATATGAGACACTTATCAGGTGAGCTATTTATCTTCGATGGTTTTATGCGTTTATGAATAATAAATTTTTTTAAAAAAATAGACAATTTAAATTCAAGAAATGTTGTACATTACCAGATATAGCAGTTTACTTGAACTTGGAGGTTAAAGACAACTTACCTGTAATAAAATAAATCATTTTAAAATAGTAGAAAGACGTAGTTAAAAGTAATGTATGATTAATTAAAAATAAGTATTTACCTTACACTAAATAAATTTAAAAAACTTAACTCATTTCATAAAAAAAAAAGGTGGAATATATAATAACGGCGTAATTATTCACAGGAAATAATGCTAACATATAGCATAAGAAATTAGTCTAAACCTTTGCCCTAGAAAGCTAGAACTCTCATCATCAAAGATTACCGTTATTATTAGGAGACCGGTCGAATAATTTTATGGAACCAATTTTGTTAAACTATTAGTATCGTTGACAATTGTAATTCTATACATTTTATCAGAGTTATTATTTCAGGAATACAATAAACCTCCACGAATTTGAACTTAAAAAGTAAAGAATGCATGGAGAGATGACATTACTAGTGTGTAATTCCAACGATAGGGACTTTTTTAACTACAGGCAGGAATTTATAAAACTATAAAAACGTCCCTATATCTCAGGTAATGAGTGATTCTATGATAATAGTGTAATTTTTTAATCTCAAAAGAAATCGTTGAATGATAAAATATATTAAAAAATTAGGTTTATTAGTGTGTTCAGAAAAAGTGGGTGGGGGGGGGGGGGGGTGGGGGGGGGGGGGGGTGGGGGGGGGGGGGGGTGGGGGGGGGGGGGGGTGGGGGGGGGGGGGGGTGGGGGGGGGGGGGGGTGGGGGGGGGGGGGGGTGGGGGGGGGGGGGGGTGGGGGGGGGGGGGGGTGGGGGGGGGGGGGGGTGGGGGGGGGGGGGGGTGGGGGGGGGGGGGGGTGGGGGGGGGGGGGGGTGGGGGGGGGGGGGGGTGGGGGGGGGGGGGGGTGGGGGGGGGGGGGGGTGGGGGGGGGGGGGGGTGGGGGGGGGGGGGGGTGGGGGGGGGGGGGGGTGGGGGGGGGGGGGGGTGGGGGGGGGGGGGGGTGGGGGGGGGGGGGGGTGGGGGGGGGGGGGGGTGGGGGGGGGGGGGGGTGGGGGGGGGGGGGGGTGGGGGGGGGGGGGGGTGGGGGGGGGGGGGGGTGGGGGGGGGGGGGGGTGGGGGGGGGGGGGGGTGGGGGGGGGGGGGGGTGGGGGGGGGGGGGGGGCATTTTTATTAAATCTGGGCGGCTAACGGACGGGTGACTTTCCCCGAAGCTAGTTCGGCCGTTTCCTTAACTGCTCGACTCTCGTGAAATCTCTCTATTGGAAAACTTCACGTGGGAAATCTGCTTAGTTTACGCAGCCCCTGCGTGACGGACTTTTTTCAAGTCAAGTAATGACTAGAAAAACCTATTCATATTATACACATTTAGATACTTATATTTCGTTTCCTCCTGAACATCATTTACTCTTTCCTTGAATTAGGAAATAAATTTCCATCCTAATTATTTCAAAGCAAATCGTCTTGAATGGATTTTTTACAATATCACACTATTCCTAATCATAGTTGTATATAGAAGTCTCTATTAATGATACCCATAAATTGCTTAAGTAGAAGACAGTCACTTCGAAGACTTACGCAGCAATACTGAAAAAGATGCATGGTTGGCATTCATGTCTGTTGTAGACAACTTCCTTGGAAATTATAAATCTCCTGACTATGTAAATATTGCGCAGAAGTGCATTAGCGCGTACATCTTGATGGGTTGCGGCATGTCCCTCGAGATTCATCTCCTCGACTTGTTTCCCGAGAACCTAGGTTCTGCCAGTGATGAAAATGGAGAACGTTTTCATCAGGACATCTCGGTGATGGTCACGCTATCAGGGTCGATGGAGTGGAGCAATGTTGCCTGACTACTCCTAGATGCTTCAGCTCCACATCCCAAATGCACAGCAAAAACGCAAGTCTACTGCCAAGAAATTCAAAACTAGAGTAACTAACTTTAAATTAAGGACCTTCATGTTGTCCTATGTATTTTATATGTTTATTATACCTTAAACTAGATGATGCTATATAGTTTATGTTAATTAGTACTCTATTCAGCAATATGTACTCTACTGTAAATTGCCTGCGAGTTGTTTGCTTTGATGTAATGTTGAACATATATGTAAATGCCTAATGTCCGATATCTCAAAAACGGCAAGTCATAGAGACTAACGGTTTGCAAATTTTTAATCAGCATGTCCGAATTATCTTAAAAAAAGTGTTGGATACCAATATTTTTGCCGAAAGGTTTTTTTTTTGTTAATCAGTATAATTTATCATCCCTCTTTTCCGGGGATTCTTCTAGGGGAGGTAGAAAGGATTCCCCGATTTATGCAATATATTATTCAATTAAATATACTTAATATACGTTATAAACTTCAAACTCGAGTGGTGCAATTTATACTACTATTTTATAAACATTTTCCGAATACAAGATATTTCCAGTTCTGTGGTTGTACGAAATTCTGACTGGTCCTGGTGAGGTAGTACTCAGATACTCAGGACATGATATTGTCAGACAGTAAATTCTAAAAGAGGTTGACGCCAACAACAAATATTACACAGGAAGGAATGTGGAATTCTTCCAAATTTTTAAAACCCGAATTTCTAAAATATTAGTGATTAACCATTAGACAAGATAGTCTCTCATATCAAAAAAGCAACTATGTGACTGTTAATTTCTGACTGATACATTTTTTTTTTGGTTCTAATACTATTATGTTTCTTATAATGTATGCATTTCATTTACAATATATTATCTCTAACAATTACTGTTTCAGGACAAAATGATGCGAGAAGTCTGGGGACAGCCAGACCTACCATACATTGGAGACCTTCTCAAAAACATATCGCTGGTACTCATTGAGACACACTTCTCCATCAACTACCCAAGACCTTACTTGAGGAATGTTGTAGAAGTTGGGGTTATCTCAGCCAGTATGAAAGATCCATTACCCAAGGCAAGAATATATTAGGTTATCATAATGAATAAGACTGATAATTTCTTAACTTTTCCGAGTACACCAAATTATTTTATTTTTCTTATCTTCCAGCTCCCCTTTGTTGAATTCGTGTATAGGTCAGAATGTAAAAAGTCCGTCACGCAGGGGCTGAGTAAACTAAGCAGATTTCTCATGTGAAGTGTTACAATAGAGACATTTCACGAGAGCCGAACAGTTAAGGAAGGAAATGGCCGACCTAGCTTTTGGAGGGAAAGTCACTCTCATCCGTTATCCGCCCAGATTTAATAAAATGCAAATATCTCGGTTAATATTCAAGATAGAGAATAAATGAATAGAACAATATTTATATAAATTTAATTGGCAATAAGATTGATTCTATACAATTTTTCGATGCGACGTATAGTAACGGATATATTTCGAATTTTCGAAAATCCTCCCCTCTAAACCCCCCCCCTCCCACTGGTTCGATTTCAGTCGTTAACGAACTTGATCTTTCTTTTTACATAAAACGACTAAATATCGAGTTTGGTAACGATCAAACAAAAATTGCGACCGATATAGATATATATATATATATATATATATATATATATATATCTATATCTATATATATATAAAATTGTAACCTCTGTCTGTACATTGATTTTTTTCGCGAAATTTCACGATAACTTTTCGTTTCACATGTCATAGACACCATAACTGCATTTTGTTTCTTTGGTGTCTGTTTGTTTGTTTGTTTGTTTATTTGTTTGTTTGTTTATTTGTTTGTTTGTTTGTTTGTTACCTTTTCACGCATAAACGGCTGAACCGAATTTTATGAAACTTGGTATGTATATTACTACTAGCCCAACTTAGACTTTAGGCTATATTAATGTTCTCTAAGACGAACAGGAGTGGGGGTTATAAGGGAGGCCTGAAATTAAAAATAGCGATATTTCATTTTCTATTGCTTTTTCAGCAAATATGCTCATAACAAAAGTTGTTTATTTTGTAATTTAGAGTAACTTTTGTTATATGCACTTTTGCCGTATACGGAAGTATAAATGAGTTATACGCTAAACACTATAGCGGGAGTCCACAATTTTATTTGGCATAAAAGACTCAACCGAACTAAAACAAACTCGCTGTGTGAATTAATACTAACGATTTACTTATAATAAGCCATACTAACATTTCTAGGGACGGGCAGGAGTGGGGGTTATAAGGGAGACCAGAAATTAAAAATAGCGATATTTCGTTTCCTATTGCTTTTTCAGCAAATATGCACATAACAAAAGTTGTTTATTTTGTTATTTAGAGTAACTTTTGTAATATGCACTTTTGCCGTATACGGAAGCATAAATGAGTTATACGCTATAAACTAAAGTGGGAGTCCACAATTTTATTTGGCACTAAAAACTCAACCGAATTAAACCAAACTGGTTATGTGAATTAGTACTAACGCCTTCATTATAATAAGCTATACTAACATTTCTAGGGACGGGCAGGAGTGGGGGTTATAAGGAACGCCTGAAATTTATAATAGTGATATTTCGCTTCCTATTGCATTTTCGGCAAATATGCACATAACAAAAGTTGTTTATTTTGTTATTTAGAGAAACTTTTTTTTTTATATACACTATCATCGTATACCGAAATATTAAGACGTTATACGCTAAAAATTATAGCGGGAGACAACAATTTTATTTGGCACAAGAGACTCAACCGAACTAAATAAAACACTCATTATGTGTATTAGCACTAACGCCTTCCTTATAATAAGCCATTCTAACATTTCTAGGGACGGGCAGGAGTGGTGGTTATAAGGGAGGCATGAAATTAATAATAATGATTTCCTATTGGGTTTTCGGCAAATATGCACATATCAAAAGTTGTTTATTTTGTTATTTAGAGAAATTTGCTCAACACTTCTTTTCAATATGAACTACCAGGTACCTCACCTGAAAAAATTAATTCAAATGTATATCAATATTTTCTCCTTAATAATTCAAATCTATGCATAATGCACAGGAGACGGGAAATATGACAATATGCAGGACAGTGAAGTTTTACATAAAAAAAATAATTTTATTATTAACAAATGCCAACAACGGGTATTAACCCTAAACACTGGAACGGGTAAATGTCAAAATATTGTGCAATGTAAAGCCTTGCCAAAAATATACCATCACCATTCAGCCTCAAATGAATTCCCGAGCGAAGCCGGGTATCTAAGCTAGTATATATATATATATATATATATATACAGTTTTGAACGGACCTCATTTTCGTCATCTACTAGGTAGGATCGATGGACATTTGAAGAAATAATTCGAAAATTCCGTCATGAGTACAACCTCAATAGCTGATTTCCCACAAGGGAAATCTGCTAAAACAGGTTTCGTTTTCACGCAAAATTGTTCTCTAAATTCTGTCTAAAAAAACAGAAATTGTCTTCATGTTTTGAGCTAAACCTTTCTTTCCGTCCAAACTACAGCAACTCATTTCTCTCCTAATGTATAAACTTACTAAGTTATTAGATTGTATCTATTGATTGCACCTAACCCCCCCCCCCCAGTATTAAATAACGTTTAACACAGAATACCCAACATTATTTATTTTCATTTTATCGATCCCTTCTTTTAGTCTGATCCTGCTTTTCCTTTTTTTCAAATTTGACAAGTAGGCTTCTGTAGATCCTTACATCACCAAGTCAACCTTACCTTTATGGTCAGAAATTGATTTTTTTGTTATTTTATTTACATGAAATTCTAGATTTCTTATTTTTTTTTTTTTACAGTAGTTCAACTAATATCCTTCTTAATTTTCCACCCGTCGTTTGCAGGACTTGGAGAGCTACATGAACAAGGCCGAACATGGAGTGATCTACTTCAGCTGGGGGTCTCACTTTGAAGCTCAGGACTCGGAGAAAATATTGCAGGTTCTGATGAAGGTATTTTCCAAAAGGAAGGAGTCAGTTCTCTTCAAGTGGTATGAAGATATTCCCAATACACCTTCTAACGTTCGTGTCCAGAAATGGTTCCCTCAGCGAAGTATATTGGGTATGTACTTTTAAAAGTGACTACCACAAGTAATTTTGTAAGGTTTTTCTCAATTTGAAAAACAGTATGACTGCAACTTTTAAAATTAGTTGAGTTTGTATTTGAGATCATGCTTTGCTCAAAGAAATGATTCCCTTTATCAATTATTTTTTTCAGCACACAATAAAACAGTTCTGTTTGTCAGTCATGGAGGATTGAACAGTATTAGTGAAGCTGCATACTATGGTGTGCCTGTTTTGGGAACGCCACTGTTCGCAGACCAGCCATACAATATCGGGATACTAGAATCCTTAGGAATGGCGGTCAGTATAAATGCCGAGGATTTAGACGATGGGATTTCTTTTCAAAGGGCGTTGGAAAAGATTCTAAATGACCCCAGGTAAGGGTTAAGATTTATTTATATCGGCTCTAATAATTCTCTCTATGGAGATATTCGAAACGTGAAACTTGAGACTATTTTTCTAAATCAGTTTCAGAGAGAATGCTATTAAAGAGAGACTGAGGGTTCGAGACAGGCCATTGGGAGTTGTTGAAGAGGCAGTCTATTGGATCGAGTACATTGTGAAGCACGGTGCAGAACACCTCCAGCCAGCCAGCAAAGACTTGCCCTGGTATTCCATAGCTCTCTTGGATGTTTCTCTATTCCTCATCTCCATTGCAGCTATCATCCTCTACCTCGTCTATTCGCTTCTCGCCTTCTGTCTCACTCTTTGCTGGAGGAAGAGACCAACCCATGTCGCGACAAAGAAGAAAAAGCAATAATAACTACATACAATGAGCAGTGTGTAAAAAGTATTAATGTTTTATAAAAAAAGGAATCGCTGTGATATTTTTCCTGTTCCAAAGAATGTTATGCAAATGTTTCCATGCACGCATAACAACGAAATGAGATGACATGTACATCCAATAAATGCTAAAGAAATCATAATGGAATGCGTCAAAAATATTTTCGGTTCACTTTAACAAAAACATTAACTCTATTATGATTAAATTCCAAAGAAAGTATTTTTCATCATCTTACTACCACTTCAAAAATAATATTAAATTAATTAATTTGGTTAATCTTTGGAACAATGAATATATATAACATGACTTTTTAATTTATCAAGAACGAGGATCGTCTCTCTATCTTATAGAAATAAGGTTGATCATAAATTATTTTAGAATAATTATTGAAGCCTATTCTTGTATCTTGTTTTTTCTTGTTATGAAAGAATAAGAAAAATATAACTTCAAAAATAAATTAAGAATAAACTTTAATTTTATTTATTTACTTATTCCTGGAAGTGACTTCGAGTATTAGGTATTCTATTTAAGAGAAAAACAATTAGATTGGTCTTCTATTTAAGTGAATAACCACTGTCGACTAATATTTCACACTAGCTCAAATTTTCTTTTCGATCAGCAAATATTAAAAAAAATTCCAAATAATACAATTTTATATATATATATATATATATATATATATATATATATATATATATATATATCTTTTAAAGAATATGCATTAGAATAACGGGATTTCTTAATATTAAGGCAATGCAAATAGAATTAATTTGCGTGTAAATTCTAGAATAAGATAATATTCCATTATTGCATAATATTTATTTCATTTTTAGAGCTTCGCAACGTAATCGATATTGTTCATTCAAGAAAAGTAACATATTAATAGAAGGATAAGAAACACAACATCAGAACATAAAACACAACACAATAGTAGATAATCAGAACAAAATTGGCTGCGCAGACTAAGCTAATTTTCCACGTGTATGACACACTATTGACCTCTTATCACCTTATATTTACTATTCGTTAGAAAAAAATCCAATGAATAGAAGTCAGAGTTCACTGAAGCCTGAAAACAAGAAAGTAGTAATAACTATAGATTAAATAAACATTTTCGATATAAGAACGTAAATTCATAATTAATGATGTCATCACACAACATATTTGCATGTACAGTGAGAGGAAAATGTATTTACATAAATTGAAGACAATTGAGTTAACCCAATAATAAGTACAACTAAATTATAGTTAAATAATAGTATAAATTCAATTGAAAGCCTAGATCATAACAATAAAAAATTAAAATAGCATAAACACCAGGAAAAAGTATTTGTACATATGTAAGAAAGTTTGTTAAATTGTTGTTGTTGACTTCCTAGAGTATAATCCTGTACTTTCTTATCAGTATTCTAATATATTTCAATCTTCAAAGATCCACATATTTTAAATTTCTTAATAATCCCAAAAACAATTGAACCTAACAATTGAACTAAGTGCTGCAACTCTCGAAAAAGTGATTTTATTGCGCAACTAACAAAATCTTATTGTGATGTACCAGATTTCTTGAATCTTCATTTTAGCAGATTTCCCTTAAGGGAAATCAGCTATTGAGGTAGTACTAATGACGCAATTTTCGAAATTTTTCTTCAAATGTCTATCGATCCTACCTGTGTGTGTATATATATATATATATATATATATATATATATATATATATATATTGTTGCGTTTTATTACAAAACCAGTAATAAACGTTGTTAATAAGAGTTCTTTTGGATTGCAAAGTTAAACACACACAAGTTTCACAGTTTTTCACTGCACGATTTATTTCACAATGCACAATACTAATTTAATTAATTAATAATAATTTAGTTAATTATTACTACTCACAGTATTACACTGATAGTGCCACTGTTCTTCAGATTACACAGTCCAATAATTCACTCAAGGTCACTGAAATTCACAAAAAGACGGCACTGCACTGTCCTTTGCTTCACGGGACTGCACTGTCTTAAACACGGCACTAAACTGTTACTTACAGTCACGGCACAACACTTTACCGCACTGCACTAAGTCGCACTGTAGCGCTGAACATCCCTCGAAGACCGTCGAGCATCAACTGCCCTTGGGGGCTGGCAGGGTCTCTTAAATATACCTGTAGAAGGGGCTAGACGTAGGAAAGTTCCAGAACTTCCTGGAAGGCCCTAATTAGATTCTGCCGGCGGCCCTATTTAGATCGGCCCTAATTCGATCAACCACACGGCTCCCTCTCCTTCAGGCAATCTTCCACGTATTAACTTTTCGCAACACTACCGCCCACTTAAGCCTTTTCGTCCCGAATAGGCTCAATATTGCCGTTGCCATACTTGGCTATTCGCTCTAGGTGTACCACCTTCATTTTAGACCTCGGATTGTGGTATTTCTGAATCCTGTAGACCACGTCGTTCAATCTCTTGATCACTTTGTAAGGTCCCTCCCAATGCGTCTGCAATTTAGGCGATAGTCCTTTCTTGCGTTGTGGGTTGAGTAGTAGAACCATTTGTCCTTCAGTGAATTCCTCCGTGTTTCCGTCCGTCGGTACGTATCTCCCTGGTGGTCTTGCTCTCATGTCCGACATCAAAAGGTATTTCTGTGTTTCGCCAGATCATAATTTGCTTACCCATTTGCAGGTCAATACCGTGGGCTATCATGAAGTCTACACCGATGATCACTTCTTCCATTATGTCAGAAACGACAAAAACATGTTCAGTGCTGATGTTGGCGACAGTCACTCTCATCTTGGCTCTTCCGTAGACTGTGGCTGAATCCCCTGTAGCAGTTCGCAGTCGTACGTTCCCCAACGGTTCCACAGCCCCTTTTACCAAATTGGGCCGAATGATGGACTGTGTCGTTCCCGTGTCCGTGGTGAGGACCTGCTTCCTCCGGTTGATGAGCCCACGAGCAGTAAGGTTGCTGTTCTTTTGTCGTATAATGGAAATGGAGATGGTGGAGCCATCGGTTTTAGGAGCTAGTTCTTGCCCCTCAGAGCGAGCTCGTTCTAGTTTAACATTGGCTCTTGAGATTTCGACGTTAGTCCCCCGTTTATTGTCCCTTCATGGCGAAATAGATCTTGACATTTTCCTTGGCGCTATACAATTACGCTGAAAATGCCCGGTCTTGCCACAGTTGAAGCACTTTGAGCGTGATCTATTCCTTTGCTCCTCCATTATTCGCTTGACCACTGCTTCTATGTCACTCCTTTCGTCGCCGCCACTTCGTGTTTCAGCAACAAGACGTCAGACAGAGGTTACAATTTTATATATCTATCTATATATATAAAATTGTAACCTCTGTCTGTACATTGATTTTTTTCGCGAAATTTTACGATAACTTTTCGTTGCACATGTCATAGACACCATAACTACATTTTGTTTCTTTCGTGTCTGTTTGTTTGTTTATTTAAATTTGTTTATTTTATTACCCTAAGTTGTTTATTTTGTTATTTAGAGTAACTTTTGTTATATACACTTTCGTCGTATACCGAAGTATAATTGAGTTATACGCTAAAAATTATAGCGGGAGTCAACAATTTTATTTGCCACGAAAGACTCAATGGAACTAAATAGCGGTATTTTGTTTTCTATTGGTTTTTCTTTAAATATGTCCATGACAAAAGTTGTTTATTTTGTTATTTAAAGTAAGATTTGTTATATTCACTTTTGTCGTATAACAAAGTATATAAACGAGATATACACTAAATACTAAAGCGGGAGCCAACAATTTTGTTGGGCACTAACAATTGAACCGAAATTAGCAAAACTCGGTATGTGAATTAGCATTAATTCTTCCATGATTATAAGTTATATTTAAATTTTTACGTCCCAACGGGAGTGGGGGTTATGAGGGAGGCCTGAAATGAAAAATTGTGATATTTCGTTTCCTATAAGATTCTCGGCAAACATGCACATAAAAGTTGTTTATTTTATTATTTAGTGTAACTTTTGTTGCATTCACTATGTTCGTAAAATCAAGTAAACACGGGATATACGCTACAACTATAGTGGGAGTCATTAATTTTATTAGTGCTTATTTAAGTGTTTTTAATGAACGAATATTATGACAAATGATTTTATGTTTTAGTCACATATGATAACTCTATATATGATTCGGATTAGTGAGGTTATATATCTCCGTCGTCCCCTTCTCATTTATTTATTTCTCCTAGAAAATAACATTGCTATTTATTTCCAATAGAAATGTAAACTATAAGAGCATTTCCGTTATTTAATTTGCATAATGTATTTTTTAAACTAAGTCATGCTGAATTGGCACAAAGAGTGATAGCGGAAGTTATGGGGATCAAACTCTTTGGTTCTGCTAATATATTATCTTATTTCCGATATCTTGATGTTATTGAAACAAATATGTACCATCATAACAATTAGACGTTAATAGTAATGTTATTATGAAAAAAGACTATATTATTATTTTGCAAGGAGGGCTACGTTCTCTTCCCCTCACCTATATTTTTGAATATAAATCAAATTATTTTTCGGGTAATACTATTATTTAATTCCATCAGGTAGATAAATTATTAAAATAATACTTTGAATCGATATTTTAAGGAAAACGAAGGAGATGCTGGAGCGGAAGGAGTCCGGAGCCTAAACAGTTAATTGAGTTAATTTATTTCCTGTGAAATGATTTCCACCGAGCTCTACTATTACGAATATAATCTAATTACAAAACTATGCTTAAACTATATGAGCTCGGATTGGTTTTTGACAGGAAATAAGTTTCATTATAGAGGATATTTAATTTTAATAAATGCTATCCACGATTATGGTTTGAAGTATTCAAAAAGGTGAGTTAAAAAGTGGAGAGAGATAGATCAGGAACACATTTTTATTTATTCTTCAAAATTAAAATTTCTCATCTATACGTCGCCAGCCTGACCCTCACGGGAAACAATGATTAGGGGCTTATTTTCATTTATTCTTGAAATACAATTTTTTTTTTGAAATACAAAAAATAGCTATATTTCGTTTCCTATTGGTTTTTTGGCAAATATGATCATAACAAAAGTTGTTTATTTTGTTGTTTAGAGTAACTTTTGTTATATACACTTTTTTCGTATACGGAAGCATAAATGAGTTATACGCTATAAACTAAAGCGGGAGTCCACAATATTATTTGGCACTAAAGACTCAACCGAATTAAACCAAACTCGGTATGTGAATTAGTGCTAACGCCTTCATTATAATACGCTATACTAACATTTCTAGGGACGGGCAGGAGTGGGGGTTATAAGGAAAGCCTGAAATTAAAAATAGCGATATTTCGTTTTCTATTGGTTTTTCGGCAAATATGCACATATCAAAAGTTGTTTATTTTGTTATTTAGAGTAACTTTTGTAATATACACTTTTGTCGTATACCGAAGTTTAAATGCGTTATACGCTAAAAAGTATAGCGGGAGTCAATAATATTATTTGCCAAAAAATACTCAACCGAACTAAATAAAACTTGGTATGTGCATTAGCAGTGAGGCCTTCATTATAATAAGCCATACCAACATTTCTATGGACGGGCAGGAGTGGGGGTTATAAGGGAAGCCTGAAATTAAAAATAGCGATATTTCGTTTCCTATTGGTTTTTCCGCAAATATAAACATAACAAAAGTTGTCTATTTTGTTATTTAGAGTAACTTTTGTTATATACACTTTTGTCGTATACCTAAGTATAAATGAGTAATACCTTAAAACTTTAGCGGGCACTAACGGCTGAACCGAACTTAACAAAACTTGGTATGTCAATTAGCATTAATTCTTCCATGATTATAAGTTATATTAAAATTTTTAGGTTCGAACGGGAGGGGGGTTATAAGGGAGGCCTGAAATAAAAATTCACCCTATTTACATGTATAAGAGATGGGAAATATAAAAATATCGAAGACTGTGAAGTCTTATCGAACAAATAATTCTATTATTAGCAAATCCACGGGAAAGACGGGTATCAATCCTAAACACTGGGACGGGTAAATGTCAAAATATTGTGCAATGTAAAGCCTGCTAAAAAATACCATCACCATTCAGCCTAGAATGAATTCCCGGGCGAAGCCGGGTATCTGAGCTAGTATATATATATATATAAATATATATATATATATATATATATATATATATATATATACTAGCTCAGATACCCGGCTTCGCCCGGGAATTCATTTGAGGCTGAATGGTGATGATATTTTTTTGGCAAGGCTTGACTTTGCACAATATTTTGACATTTACCCATCCAGTGTTATACGGGGCAATACCCGTCGTTTATGTGGATTTATTAATAATAAAATTAATTTTTTATGTAAGACTTCACTGTCCTCCATATTGTCATATTTCCCGTTTCGTGTGCATTTGCATAGATTTGAATTATTAAGGACAAAATATTATCATACATTAAAATTAATTTTTCCAGGTGCTGTTCCTGGTAGTTCATATTGAAAAGAATTGTTGAGCAAATTTCTCTAAATAACAAAAAATTTAATATATATATAAAATTGTAACCTCTGTCTGTACATTGATTTTTTTCGCGAAATTTCACGATAACTTTTCGTTTTACATGTCATAGACACCATAACTGCATTTTGTTTCTTTGGTGTCTGTTTGTTTGTTTGTTTATTTGTTTGTTTGTTTGTTTGTTACCTTTTCACGCATAAACGGCTGAGCCGAATTTTATGAAACTTAGTATGTATATTACTACTAACCCAACTTAGACTTTAGGCTATGTTAATATTCTCTGAGACAAACAGGAGTGGGGGTTATAAGGAAAGCCTGAAATTAAAAATAGCGATATTTCGTTTTCTATTGGTTTTTCGGCAAATATGCACACATCAAAAGTTGTTTATTTTGTTATTTAGAGTAACTTTTGTTATATACACTTTTGTCGTATACCGAAGTTTAAATGTGTTATAAGCTAAAAATTATAGCGGAAGTGAACAATATTATTTGCCAAAAAAGACTCAACCGAACTAAATAAAACTCGGTATGTGTATTAACAATGAGGCCTTCATTATAATAAGCCATACCAACATTTCTATGGACGGGCAGGAGTAGGGGTTATAAGGGAAGCCTGAAATTAAAAATAGCGATATTTCGTTTCCTATTGGTTTTTCCGCAAATATAAACATAACAAAAGTTGTTTATTTTGTTATTTGGAGTGACTTTTTTTATATACACTTTTGTCGTATACCTAAGTGTAAATGAGTTATACGTTAAAACTTCAGCGGGCACTAACGGGTGAACCGAACTTAACAAAACTCGGTATGTCAATTAGCATTACTTCCATGATTATAAGTTATATTAAAATTTTTAGGTTCGAACGGGAGGGGGGGTATAAGGGAGGCCTGAAATAAAAATTCACCACATTTACATGTATAAGAGACGGGAAATATAAAAATATCGAAGACTGTGAAGAATTATCGAACAAATAATTCTATTATTAGCAAATCACCGGCAACGACGGGTATCTTTCCTAAACACTGGGACGGGCAAATGTCAAAATATTGTGCAATGTATAGCCTGCTAAAAAATACCATCACCATTCAGCCTCAAATGAATTCCCGGCGAAGCCGGGTATCTGAGGTAGTATATATATAAAATTGTAACCTCTGTCTGTACATTGATTTTTTTCGCGAAATTTCACGATAACTTTTCGTTTCACATGTCATAGACACCATAACTGCATTTTGTTTCTTTGGTGTCTGTTTGTTTGTTTGTTTGTTTGTTTATTTGTTTGTTTGTTTGTTACCTTTTCACGGATAAACGGCTGAACCGAATTTTATGAAACTTGGTATGTGTATTACTACTAACCCAACTTAGACTTTAGGCTATATTAATATTCTCTGAGACGAACAGGAGTGGGGGTTATAAGGGTGGCCTGAAATTAAAAATAGCGATATTTCGTTTCCTATTAGTTTTTTGGCAAATATGCATATAACAAAAGTTGTTTACTGTGTTATTGAGAGTAACTTTTGTTATATACACTTTTTTCGTATACCGAATTATAAACGAGATATACGCAAAAACCTATAACGAATGTGAACAATTTTATTTGAGACGAAAGACCCAACCGAAATGAATAAAACTCGGTATGTGTATTAGCACTAACGCTTTCATTATAATAATCCATACTAACATTTCTAGGGACGGGCAGGAGTGGGGGTTGTAAGGGAGGCCTGAATTTAAAATAGCGGTATTTCGTTTTCTATTCGTTTTTCGGCAAATATAAACCTATCAAAAGTTGTTTATTTTGTTATTTAGAGTAACTTTTGTGATATTCATTTTTGACCTTTAACGAAGTATAAACGAGATATATACTATAAACGATAGCGTGAGTCAACTATTTTATTGGGCGCTAACGATTGAACCGAACTTAACAAAACTCGGTATGTCAATTAGCATTAATTCTCTCATGATTATAAGCTATATTAAAATTTTTAGGTTCGAACGGGAGTGGGAGTTATAAGGGAGGCCTGAAGTAAAAATTCACGATATTTCATTTCCTATTTGTTTTTCGGCAAAGGTGCACATAACAAAAGTTGTTTACTTTGTTATTTAGAGCAACTTTTGTTTCATTCACTTATGTCGTAAAATGAAGTAAATACAGGATATAAGCTAAATCTATAGCGGGAGTGGACGATTTTATTAGTACTTATTTAAGTGTTTTTAATATAGGCATATTATGACAAATGATGTTATGTTTTAGCCTTATCTATTTCGATTATTTAGTACTAAGTATGATTCGGATTAGTGAGATTATAAATCCCCCTCCCCCTTCGCCTCATTTATTTTTTTCCCCTAGAAAATAACTTTATTATTTATTTCCAAAAGAAATTTAAACTATAAGAGCATTTCCATTATTTAATTTGTATAATGTATTATTTAAAAAAAAAAATCGTGCTGAATTTCCTCAAGGAGTGTTAAGGGAAGTAGTAGGGAATCAAACTCTTTGATTTTGGTTATATACTATCTTATTTCCGATATCTTCATGTTATTGAAATGATGGTTTAATTGTTATGATAGTACATATTTGGTACTATCATAACAATTAAACCTTAATGTCATTATGACAAAAGACAAAATGCTCTTAAACTCGATATGATTGTTTAAAGTATTACTTAG
Organism: Riptortus pedestris; assembly: GCA_019009955.1. Taxonomy (NCBI): domain Eukaryota; kingdom Metazoa; phylum Arthropoda; class Insecta; order Hemiptera; family Alydidae; genus Riptortus; species Riptortus pedestris. Next base: position 210,905,532 of record CM032228.1, on the reverse strand, counting down.
GTTGCAGGGAAGGCTACGATCTCTTCCCCTCGACTAGCTTTTTGAATATAATTGAAATTATTTTTAGGGTAACACTATTATTTAATTCCATCAGGTAGATAAATTATTAAAATAATATTTTGAATTAATAATTTAAGGAGAAGAGTGTTGATAGCTCTAATGCGAGAGCGGAAATAGACGGAGGCTAATAGAGTTAATTGAGTTTACTAATTTCCTGTGAAATGCTGGGCATTACGGGAAGTGGTTACCACTGAGATCTACTATTATGAATATAACCTTACGTGCTAAACTATGCTTAAACTATATGAGCTCGGATTGGTTTATGACAGGAAATAAGTTTCATTATAGACGATATTTAATTGTAATAAATACTATCCATGATTATGGTATGAAGTATTCAAAAAGGTGAGTTAAAAAGTGGCAAGGGATAGATTAGGAACACATTTTTATTTATTCTTCAAATATAAAATTTCTCATTTATAAGTCGCCTGCCTGACCCTCACAGCAAAACAATGCGCGCCGACGAGAAGTGTAGTTGTAAACATTGAAGCCTTGCCCAAAAAAATACTATCATCATTCAGCCTTAAATGATTTCCCGAGCGAAGCCGGGTACCTTAGCTATATATATATAAAATTGTAACCTCTGTCTGTACATTGATTTTTTTCGCGAAATTTCACGATAACTTTTCGTTTCACACGTCATAAACACCATATCTGCATTTTGTTTCTTTCGTGTATGTTTGTTTGTTTGTTTGTTTGTTACCTTTTCACGCATAAAAGACTGAACCGAATTTTATGAAACTTGGTATGTATATTACTACTAACCCATCTTAGACTTTAGGCTATATTAATTTTCTCTGAGACGAACAGGAGTGAGGGTTATAAGGGAAGCCTGAAATTAAAAATAGCGATATTTCGTTTTCTATTGGTTTTTCGGTAAATATGCACATAACAAAAGTTGTTTATTTTGTTATTTAGAGTAACTTTTGTTATATACACTTTTGTCGTACACCTAAGTTTAAATGCGTTATACGCTAAAAATTATAGCGGGAGTCAACAATATTATCTGCCAAAAAAGACTCAACCGAACTAAATAAAACTCGGTATGTGTATTAGCAGTGAGGCCTTCATTATAATAAGCCATACCAACATTTCTATGGACGGGCAGGAGTGGGGGTTATAAGGAAAGCCTGAAATTAAAAATAGCGATATTTCGTTTCCTATTGGTTTTTCCGCAAACATAAACATAACAAAAGTTGTTTATTTTGTTATTTAGAGTAACTTTTGTTATATACACTTTTGTCGTATACCTAAGTATAAATGAGTTATACGTTAAAACTTTAGCGGGCACTAACGGCTGAACCGAACTTAACAAAACTCGGTATGTCAATTAGCATTATTTCTTCCATGATTATAAGTTATATTAAAATTTTTATGTTCGAACGGGAGGGGGGTTAAAAGGGAGGCCTGAAATAAAAATTCACCATATTTACATGTATAAGAGCCGGGAAATATAAAAATATTGTGCAATGTAAAGCCTGCTAAAAATACCATCACCATTCAGCCTCAAATGAATTCCCGGGCGAAGCCGGGTATCTGAGCTAGTATATATATATATATATATATATATATATATATATATATATATATATATAAAATTGTAACCTCTGTCTGTACATTGATTTTTTTCGCGAAATTTCACGATAACTTTTCGTTTCACATGTCATAGACACCATAACTGCATTTTGTTTTTTTGGTGTCTGTTTGTTTGTTTGTTTGTTTATTTGTTTGTTTGTTTGTTACCTTTTCACGCATAAACGGCTGAACCGAATTTTATGAAACTTGGTATGTAAATTACTACTAGCCCAACTTAGACTTTAGGCTATATTAATATTCTCTAAGACAAACAGAAGTGGGGGTTATAAGGGAGGCCTGAAATTAAAAATAGCGATATTTCGTTTCCTATTGCTTTTTCAGCAAATATGCACATAACAAAAGTTGTTTATTTTGTAATTTAGAGTAACTTTTGTTATATGCACTTTTGCCGTATACGGAAGTATAAATGCGTTATACGCTAAAAACTATAGCGGGAGTCCACAATTTTATTTGGCACAAAAGACTCAACCGAACTAAACAAAACACGGTATATGAATTAGTACTAACGCCTTCCTTATAATAAGCCATACTAACATTTCTAGGGACGGGCAGGGGTGGGGGTTATAAGGGAGGCCTGAAATTAAAAATAGCGATATTTTGTTTCCTATTGCTGTTTCAGGAAATATGCACATAACAAAAGTTGTTTATTTTGTTATTTAGAGTAACTTTTGTTATATGCACTTTTGCCGTATACGGAAGTATAAATGCGTTATACGCTAAAAACTATAGCGGGAGTCCACAATTTTATTTGGCACAAAAGACTCAACCGAACTAAACCAAACTCGGTATGTGTATTGGCACTAACGCCTACCTTATAATAAGCCATACTAACATGTCTAGGGACGGGTAGGAGTGGGCGTTATAAGGGATACCTGAAAATAAAAGTAGTGATATTTCGTTTCCTATTGGGGTTTCGGCAAATATGCACTTATCAAAAGTTGTTTATTTTGTTATTTAGAGAAATTTGCTCAACAATTCTTTTCAATATGTACTACCAGGTACCTCACCTGGAATAATTAATTCTAATTATTATAATATTTGTCCTTTATAATTTTTAATCTATGCATAATGCACAGGAAACGGGAAATATGACAATATGGAGGACAGTGAAGTCTTACATAAAAAATTAATTTTATTATTAACAAATCCACACCAACGACGGTTATTAACCCGTATAACACGTCTCTTTGTTGCTACACAGTTTTCTTTTTTTTGCAATTTGGTTTTACCCGCCAAATAGATAATTATGTGTTTAACTACTATCCCCACTCGTGTAAGGCGGTACGCTGAATGACTATTCCACTGGAAAAAGTTTTACTCTACCAAATACCAATTTTTGATTAATATAATCAAGAGCTGTGATTAATATGCAATAAAGTTGATAAATTATTAATTTGTTATGTTCTAGCAGATTTCCCTTAAGGAAAATCAGCTATTGAGGTCGTACTCATGACGCGAGTTATGAAAAACTTCCTCAAATGTCCATCAATCCCAGATGATGATGAAAATGAGGTCCCTTCAAAATTATATATATATATATATATATATATATATATATATATATACACACACACATTTGTCTTTTAACGCTCTAGCTGTCGCATTTTTTGTTTGATCGCTACCAAGGGGCAAATTAGGGGTTTAGAGGGGGGAGAATTTTGAAAAGGCAAAATATCTCCGCTACTATACGTCCCATCGAAAAATTGTATAGAAACAATCTTATTGAAAATTAAATTATCTATAAATATTGTTCTATACGTATTTTATGTATCATGAATATTAGCCGAAATATTTGGATTTTATAGTTTCCAGTCTTCAGTAAACTCCCACTTCTACTCATGTTAAACTAACAAAACTCGGTTATGAAATCTCAGTATTCGAAGCTTAAATACCAATTTTTATTTTTTCAAGAGACCTTTATTATACGACATACATGCAAACATGTTCTGGTAACCCCCCCCCCTGTCTTACGTTTTTGGACTACTTAAATTTGATTGATTGAGATAAAAAATATTCTGATTCATTATAAATTATAGTACTAGATAAAGTAAATAGTTTTTAATCAAATTAATAAGTTAAATTCTGATATATTTCAGCAATTGTTTTTTTCCCGGTGAGAGTCGGGTTGGCAGGCCTGTTTGTTTACATTTAAGACGCTTCCCGCCAGGAGGGGAAGATTTCTTATTACCGTTTGTATTTATTCACTTAATATTCAAGGTGGAGTTGTGTTAGCAGTATGTAGATTTATCTATTATTAATCTTCTCGAGGGAAATCTGCTTATTTAAGCAGCCGAAGAAGTTGATGAACCGAAGAAAGACATGAATTAGAAAAAATATACTATTTATAGAGATATCTTGAGTCTATATTTAGCTAAGCCGGAACAATGTATAGTCTATAGAAAAAGAATGATCGTTCAATATAGAGGGCGGGGGGTTATAGAGGAAACAACACAAAACTGGCAATAAGCATCCTAAGGAAAACATTTGTCATGGCTGTTGCATTAAACCTACAGATGAAACATGTTTTCATAACAATTCCTGCAAGAAGGATCTTGTTTATTCAAAACGAGATTGATGAGATTCACGACATTAAGTTTTACTATATCGTTTCATTCCTGAATTTCTATTCCTCTATTTTTGGAGTCATTTAATTTACCCCGACGCGTTTCGAGTGCCACCACTCCGTCTCAAGGGGATATTTAGACATCAATAAAATATAAAAGTCCGTCACGCAGGGGCTGCGTAAACTAAGCAGATTTCCCACGTGAAGTTATACAATAGAGAAATCCCCATACGAGAACCGAACAGTTAGGGAAACGGCCGAACTAGCTTTCGGCGGAAACGAATAGAACCGACCTTAGCCGATCATCTCGTCCGTTACCGGCACACACTTAATAAACATGCAAATATCGCGGTTAATATTCAAGATAGAGAATAAAAGTACATAATAATATTTATAGTAAATTTAATTTTCAAAAATATTGGTTCTATACAATTTTTCGATCCGACGTATAGTAAGAGAGATATTTCGGATTTTCGAAATTCCCCCTCTAAACCCCCCTCCCACTGGTCTGATTTCAGCCTTTAACGAACTTGATCTGTCTTTTTGCATAAAACAATTAAATATCGAGTTTAGTAACGATCAAACAAACATTGCGACCGCTAGAGCGGTAACAGACAAATATATATATATATATATATATATATATATATATATATATATATATATATATATATATATATAAAATTGTAACCTCTGTCTGTACATTGATTTTTTTCGCGAAATTTCACGATAACTTTTCGTTTCACATGTCATAGACACCATAACTGCATTTTGTTTCTTTCGTGTCTGTTTGTTTGTTTGTTTGTTTATTTGTTTGTTTGTTACCTTTTCACGCATAAACGGCTGAACCGAATTTTATGAAACTTGGTATGTATGTTACTACTAGCCCAACTTAGACTTTAGGCTATATTAATATTCTCTAAGACGAACAGGAGTGGGGGTTATAAGGGAGGCCTGAAATTAATAATAGCGATATTTCGTTTCCTATTGCTTTTTCAGCAAATATGCACATATCAAAAGTTGTTTATTTTGTTATTTAGAGTAACTTTTGTTATAAGCATTTTTGCCGTATACGGAAGTATAAATGAGTTATACGCTAAAAACTACTGCGGGAGTCCACAATTTTATTTGGCACAAAAGACTCAACCGAACTAAACCAAACTCGCTATGTGAATTAATACTAACAATTTCCTTATAATAAGCCATACTAATATTTCTAGAGACGGGCAGGAGTGGGGGTTATAAGGGAGGCCTGAAATTAAAAATAGCGATATTTTGTTTCCTATTGCTTTTTCAGCAAATATGCACATAACAAAAGTTGTTTTGTTATTTAGAGTAACTTTTGTAATATGCACTTTTGCCGTATACGGAAGCATAAATGAGTTATCCGCTATAAACTAAAGCGGGAGTCCACAATTTTATTTGGCACAAAAGACTCAACCGAATTAAACAAAACTTGGCATGTGAATTACTACTAACGCCTTCATTATAATAAGCTATACTAACATTTCTAGGGACGGGCAGGAGTGGGGGTTATAAGGAATGCCTGAAATTAATAATAGTGATATTTCGTTTCCTATTGCATTTTCGGCAAATATGCACATAACAAAAGTTGTTTCTTTTGTTATTTATAGAAATTTGCTCAACACTTCGTTTCGATATGAACTACCAGGTACCTGACCTGAAAAAATTATGCCAAATGTATGTCAATATTTTCTCCTTAATAATTCAAATCTACGCATAATGCACAGGAGACGGGAAATATGACAATATGCAGGCCAGTGAAGACTTACATAAAAAAAATAATTTTATTATTAACAAATGCCAACAACGGGTATTAACCCTAACACTGAAACGGGTAAATGTCAAAATATTGTGCAAAGTAAAGCCTTGCCAAAAATATACCATCACCATTCAGCCTCAAATGAATTCCCGAGCGAAGCCGGGTATCTGAGCTAGTATATATATAAAATTGTAACCTCTGTCTGTACATTGATTATTTTCCCGAAATTTCACGATAACTTTTCGTTTCACATGTCATGGACACCATAACTGCATTTTGTTTCTTTCGTGACTGTTTGTTTGTTTATTTGTTTGTTTGTTTGTTTGTTACCTTTTCACGCATAAACGGCTGAACCGAATTTTATGAAACTTGGTATATATATTACTACTAACCCAACTTAGTCTTTAGGCTATATTAATTTTCTCTGAGACGAACAGGAGTGGGGGTTATAAGGGAGGTCTGAAATTAAAAATAGCGATATTTCGTTTCCTATTGGTTTTTCGGCAAATATGCACATAACAAATGTTGTTTATTTTGTTATTTAGAGTAACTTTTGTTATATACACTTTTTTCGTATACCGAATTATAAACGAGATATAAACTAAAACCTATAGCGGAAGTGAACAATTTTATTTGGCACAATAGACTCAACCAAACTAAATAAAACTCGGTATATGTATTAGCAGTAACGCCTTCATTATAATAAGCCGTACCAACATTTTTAGTTGCGGGCAGGGGTGGGGGTTATAAGGGAGGCCTGAAATAAAAAATGGTGATATTCCGTTTCCTATTGGTTTTTAGGCAAATATGCACATTACAAATGTTGTTTATTTTGTTATTTAGAGTAACTTTTGTTATATACACTTTTTTCGTATACCAAAGTATAAATGCGTTATACGCTAAAAATGATAGCGGGAGCCAACAATTTTATTTGGCACACAAGAGACTCAACCGAAATGAATAAAACTCGGTATTTGTATTAGCACTAACGCCTTCATTATCACAAGTCATACCAACATTTGTAGGAACGGGCAGGAGTGGGGGTTGTAAGGGAGGCCTGTATATAAAAATAGCGGTATTTCGTTTTCTATTGGTTTTTCTGCAAATATGCACATGACAAAAGTTGTTTAGTTTGTTAGTTAAAGTAACTTTTGTTATATTCAATTTTGTTGTATAACAAATTACAAACGAGATACACTAAAAGGTAAAGCGGGAGTCAACTATTTTATTCGATACCAACGGAATATATAAATTAGCATTAATTATTACATAGTTATAAGCTATATTAAAATGTTTAGGTTATAACGGGAGTGGGGATTATAAGGGAGGCCTGAAATAAAAATTCGGGATATTTCATTTTTTATGCCAAACCAACCACGGGTACTAGCCTTGAACACTGAAACGGGTAAATGTCAAAATATTGTGCAAAGTAAAGTCTTGCCGAAAAAATACCATTATCATCCCGCCTCAAATGAATTCCCGGGCGAAGCCGGGTACCTTAGCTATATATATATATATATATATATATATATATATATATATATATATATATATATATATATATATATATACTAGCTCAGATACCCGGCTTCGCCCGGGAATTCATTTGAGGCGGGATGATAATGATATTTTTTCGGCAAGACTTTACTTTGCACAATATTTTGACATTTACCCGTTTCAGTGTTCAAGGCTAGTACCCGTGGTTGGTTTGGCATAAAAAATGAAATATCCCGAATTTTTATTTCAGGTCTCCCTTATAATCCCCACTCCCGTTATAACCTAAACATTTTAATATAGCTTATAACTATGTAATAATTAATGCTAATTTATATATTCCGTTGGTATCGAATAAAATAGTTGACTCCCGCTTTACCTTTTAGTGTATCTCGTTTGTAATTTGTTATACAACAAAATTGAATATAACAAAAGTTACTTTAACTAACAAACTAAACAACTTTTGTCATGTGCATATTTGCAGAAAAACCAATAGAAAACGAAATACCGCTATTTTTATATACAGGCCTCCCTTACAACCCCCACTCCTGCCCGTTCCTACAAATGTTGGTATGACTTGTGATAATGAAGGCGTTAGTGCTAATACAAATACCGAGTTTTATTCATTTCGGTTGAGTCTCTTGTGTGCCAAATAAAATTGTTGGCTCCCGCTATCATTTTTAGCGTATAACGCATTTATACTTTGGTATACGAAAAAAGTGTATATAACAAAAGTTACTCTAAATAACAAAATAAACAACATTTGTAATGTGCATATTTGCCTAAAAACCAATAGGAAACGGAATATCACCATTTTTAATTTCAGGCCTCCCTTATAAACCCCACCCCTGCCCGCAACTAAAAATGTTGGTACGGCTTATTATAATGAAGGCGTTACTGCTAATACATATACCGAGTTTTATTTAGTTTGGTTGAGTCTATTGTGCCAAATAAAATTGTTCACTTCCGCTATAGGTTTTAGTTTATATCTCGTTTATAATTCGGTATACGAAAAAAGTGTATATAACAAAAGTTACTCTAAATAACAAAATAAACAACATTTGTTATGTGCATATTTGCCGAAAAACCAATAGGAAACGAAATATCGCTATTTTTAATTTCAGACCTCCCTTATAACCCCCACTCCTGTTCGTCAAGAGAAAATTAATATAGCCTAAAGACTAAGTTGGGTTAGTAGTTATATATACCAAGTTTATAGTTGTATATACCAAGTTTCATAAAATTCGGTTCAGCCGTTTATGCGTGAAAAGGTAACAAACAAACAAACAAATAAACAAACAAATAAACAAACAAACAGACACGAAAGAAACAAAATGCAGTTATGGTGTCCATGACATGTGAAACGAAAAGTTATCGTGAAATTTCGCGAAAAAAATCAATGTACAGACAGAGGTTACAATTTTATATATATACTAGCTCAGATACCCGGCTTCGCTCGGGAATTCATTTGAGGCTGAATGGTGATGGTATATTTTTGGCAAGGCTTTACTTTGCACAATATTTTGACATTTACCCGTTTCAGTGTTAGGGTTAATACCCGTTGTTGGCATTTGTTAATAATAAAATTATTTTTTTTATGTAAGTCTTCACTGGCCTGCATATTGTCATATTTCCCGTCTCCTGTGCATTATGCGTAGATTTGAATTATTAAGGAGAAAATATTGACATACATTTGGCATAATTTTTTCAGGTCAGGTACCTGGTAGTTCATATCGAAACGAAGTGTTGAGCAAATTTCTATAAATAACAAAAGAAACAACTTTTGTTATGTGCATATTTGCCGAAAATGCAATAGGAAACGAAATATCACTATTATTAATTTCAGGCATTCCTTATAACCCCCACTCCTGCCCGTCCCTAGAAATGTTAGTATAGCTTATTATAATGAAGGCGTTAGTAGTAATTCACATGCCAAGTTTTGTTTAATTCGGTTGAGTCTTTTGTGCCAAATAAAATTGTGGACTCCCGCTTTAGTTTATAGCGGATAACTCATTTATGCTTCCGTATACGGCAAAAGTGCATATTACAAAAGTTACTCTAAATAACAAAACAACTTTTGTTATGTGCATATTTGCTGAAAAAGCAATAGGAAACAAAATATCGCTATTTTTAATTTCAGGCCTCCCTTATAACCCCCACTCCTGCCCGTCTCTAGAAATATTAGTATGGCTTATTATAAGGAAATTGTTAGTATTAATTCACCTAGCGAGTTTGGTTTAGTTAGGTTGAGTCTTTTGTGCCAAATAAAATTGTGGACTCCCGCAATAGTTTTTAGCGTATAACTCATTTATACTTCCGTATACGGCAAAAGTGCATATAACAAAAGTTACTCTAAATAACAAAATAAACAACTTTTTTATGTGCATATTTGCTGAAAAAGGAATAGGAAACGAAATATCGCTATTTTTAATTTCAGGCCTTCGATATAACCCCCACTCCTGCCCGTCCCTAGAAATGTTAGTATGGCTTATTATAAGGAAGACATTAGTACTAATTCACATACCGAGTTTGGTTTAGTTCGGTTGAGTCTTTTGTGCCAAATAAAATTGTGGACTTCCGCAGTAGTTTTTAGCGTATAACTCATTTATACTTCCGTATACGGCAAAAATGCTTATAACAAAAGTTACTCTAAATAACAAAATAAACAACTTTTGATATGTGCATATTTGCTGAAAAAGCAATAGGAAACGAAATATCGCTATTATTAATTTCAGGCCTCCCTTATAACCCCCACTCCTGTTCGTCTTAGAGAATATTAATATAGCCTAAAGTCTAAGTTGGGCTAGTAGTAACATACATACCAAGTTTCATAAAATTCGGTTCAGCCGTTTATGCGTGAAAAGGTAACAAACAAACAAATAAACAAACAAACAAACAAACAGACACGAAAGAAACAAAATGCAGTTATGGTGTCTATGACATGTGAAACGAAAAGTTATCGTGAAATTTCGCGAAAAAAATCAATGTACAGACAGAGGTTACAATTTTATATATATATATATATATATATATATATATATATATATATATATATATTTGTCTGTTACCGCTCTAGCGGTCGCAATTTTTTTTTGATCGTTACTAAACTCGATATTTAATCGTTTTATGCAAAAAGACAGATCAAGTTCGTTAAAGGCTGAAATCAGACCAGTGGGAGGGGGGTTTAGAGGGGGAATTTCGAAAATCCGAAATATCTCTCTTACTATACGTCGGATCGAAAAATTGTATAGAATCAATATTTTTGAAAATTAAATTTACTATAAATATTATTATGTACTTTTATTCTCTATCTTGAATATTAACCGCGATATTTGCATGTTTATTAAGTGTGTGCCGGTAACGGACGAGATGATCGGCTAAGGTCGGTTCTATTCGTTTCCGCCGAAAGCTAGTTCGGCCGTTTCCCTAACTGTTCGGTTCTCGTTTGGGGATTTCTCTATTGTATAACTTCACGTGGGGAATCTGCTTAGTTTACGCAGCCCCTGCGTGACGGACTTTTATATTTTATTGATGTCTAAATATCCCCTTGAGACGGAGTGGTGGCACTCGAAATGCGTCGGGGTAAATTAAATGACTCCAAAAATAGAGGAATAGAAAATCAGGAATGAAACGATATAGTAAAACTTAATGTCGTGAATCTCATCAATCTCGTTTTGAATAAACAAGATCCTTCTTGCAGGAATTGTTATGAAAACATGTTTCATCTGTAGGTTTAATGCAACAGCCATAACAAATGTTTTCCTTAGGATGCTTATTGCCAGTTTTGTGTTGTTTCCTCTATAACCCCCCGCCCTCTATATTGAACGATCATTCTTTTTCTATAGACTATACATTGTTCCGGCTTAGCTAAATATAGACTCAAGATATCTCTATAAATAGTATATTTTTTCTAATTCATGTCTTTCTTCGGTTCATCAACTTCTTCGGCTGCTTAAATAAGCAGATTTCCCTCGAGAAGATTAATAATAGATAAATCTACATACTGCTAACACAACTCCACCTTGAATATTAAGTGAATAAATACAAACGGTAATAAGAAATCTTCCCCTCCTGGCGGGAAGCGTCTTAAATGTAAACAAACAGGCCTGCCAACCCGACTCTCACCGGGAAAAAAACAATTGCTGAAATATATCAGAATTTAACTTATTAATTTGATTAAAAACTATTTACTTTATCTAGTACTATAATTTATAATGAATCAGAATAATTTTTATCTCAATCAATCAAATTTAAGTAATCCAAAAACGTAAGACAGGGGGGGGGGGTTACCAGAACATATTTGCATGTATGTCGTATAATAAAGGTCTCTTGAAAAAATAAAAATTGGTATTTAAGCTTCGAATACTGAGATTTCATAATCGAGTTTTGTTAGTTTAACATGAGTAGAAGTGGGGGTTTACTGAAGACTGGAAACTATAAAATCCAAATATTTCGGCTAATATTCATGATACATAAAATACGTATAGAACAATATTTATAGATAATTTAATTTTCAATAAGATTGTTTCTATACAATTTTTCTATGGGACGTATAGTAGCGGAGATATTTTGCCTTTTCAAAATTCTCCCCCCTCTAAACCCCTAATTTGCCCCTTGGTAGCGATCAAACAAAAATTGCGACAGCTAGAGCGTTAAAAGACAAATGTGTGTGTGTGTATATATATATATATATATATATATATATATATATAATTTTGAAGGGACCTCATTTTCATCATCATCTGGGATTGATGGACATTTGAGGAAGTTTTTCATAACTCGCGTCATGAGTACGACCTCAATAGCTGATTTTCCTTAAGGGAAATCTGCTAGAACATAACAAATTAATAATTTATCAACTTTATTGCATATTAATCACAGCTCTTGATTATATTAATCAAAAATTGGTATTTGGTAGAGTAAAACTTTTTCCAGTGGAATAGTCATTCAGCGTACCGCCTTACACGAGTGGGGATAGTAGTTAAAGACATAATTATCTATTTGGCGGGTAAAACCAAATTGTAAAAAAAAGAAAACTGTGTAGCAACAAAGAGCATTGTCACATACATAAATTATTGTCCAAAATGGCTTTCTGCTCCAGTGGTCTTCTCGTCATACTGCACTGCTCTAATTCTCGGTAGTTCTACGGCTGGCTTCCTCATGCTATACATTGGCACTGCCCTTCCGTGTAGTTCACAGTCCGGGGTCTAAATCAGATTTATATAGAGAAGCAAGAAAGAAGACCGCTGGAGCAGAAGGCAGTTTTGGAGAAGAAGAACATAGAGCCCAGCGAGGAAGTGGACGAAACCACATAGATAAAGAGACACCCCCCATGAGGTAGAATAAGGAAACTGGGAATACCTCATCACTCTACTACGTCTTATTAAGAAGTAAATAATGTATTGTAAACGTTTATCAAAAACGGCGTAATCTCTTCAGATTAAATAGTCTGAGTCTGGGTCCCGTTATCTTTAGCCCTTGAGGCAACCTGCAAAAGGGTTACAAACACCAATTCATTTGAAAGCAACTGACTGATGTTATTCGCTTTGAATTAGTCTATTATGTACTCTTAATTATGTTTTTATTTTGGTCAGAAGAGATTATTTATTTATTTGCTGAACTCCGCAACTAGGCGATGTCGCTCAGTATCATTTATTTTCAATTCCTTAAATTAAAATGTTAAAACAAAGAAAAATGTTTTCAAAATTGTTAAAACATAGTATAAAATATAGCTATATATAAAACTAAGGAATGAAATAAAACTAAGGAACCGTTAAAATAAAACTATGTAAAACAGTTCAATCAAGACAGATCCTGGCTTGAGAATGATGAAAGTCTAAGACACAAGTTTAAAAAAGTATTATACAGCCTTGTTCGCAAAAAACGCAAATACGAATTAGTGGCATAATTTGAGATAAAAACGTAGAGAAATGAGTGGAGTAGGTGTGGTTTAAAGTTTGTTGTAAATGTTAATTGTCTTCAAGTGATTTAAGAGTTTGTTTATATGTGGGCTACCTTCTGTTAATAATTCGTACAAGTCGTTCGGTAAGTTCAGATGTTCACATAGACTGCAGTCAGTCAGGGGATGTTTAATGGTCAGTACTGTGATACATTGAGTGCATGTAGGTCCATCTTTACGGTTTATAAGGTATGAATGTGTAAGTAGTGAATGTCCGATTCTAAGTCTAGTCAACAACACTTGATCTTGTCTGGTAAGATTTTTCAAAGATTTTCCTTCGTTTGGGTTGTCTAGGATTTCTCGTAATTTGTTTAATGAGTTTATTTAATGAGTAATTCTATTTAATGTATGTATGTACACACATTTGAATACATTAGACAGCCATTTAGCCTTTGGAGAAAAAGTGACATTTTCTGTGTACCTTACTCAGGATTATACACCTAATATTTAACATTTGTTTTTAGCAGATTTCCTATTTAGGGAAATCAGCTATTGAGGTTGTACTCATGACGCAATTTTCGAAATAGTTCCTCTAATGCCCATCAATACTACACAGGAGATGGCGAAAATGAGGCTACTTCAAAACTATATATATTTACCTGTTAATGCTCTAGCCGTCGCAATTATAGTTTAATTGTTACCAAACTCGCTTTTTAATCGTTTGATGCTAAAATTAAGATCAAGTTCGCTAATGGCTGAAATCGGACAAGTGGGAGGGGGGAGGGGTTAAGAGGAGCGATTTTCGAAAATTCGAAATATCTCCATTACTATACGTCGGACCGGAAACTTGTATAAAACCAATCTTATTGTAAATTAAATGATCTATAAATATTGGTATATACTTGTGTTCTCAATCTTGAATATTAACCGAGGTATTTGCATTTTTCAGTTTTCAGCAAACCTCCACTTCTACTCATGGCACATTAGTAATACGCTGTTATATCACAGGGTGGCTTATTCCAAGCTTAAATCCGACATATTTTTATCATCAAACAATTAGTAGTGGGGGCTATAGAGATGGGGGATTTTCGGAAATTCAAAATATCTCCGTTATATTGAGTTGGATCGTAAAATGATATAGAACTAATATAGTTGCAAAAATAATGTTCTACAATTGTTGTTGTATACGTTTTTACGCTAATTCCATGTTTAGAAGAGTTATTTATTTTTAAAGTGTGTGCTGATAACGGACGGGATGAGATCGGCTATTGTCGGTCCTTTTTGTGCGATTTCACTGAAAGTTTGTTAGGCTCTCGTGAAATTTGTTTAGAGAGTGGTGTAAGCTTCGACAAGATATATGCAAATACGCTCTGTTGATTTCCCCTTCTTTAGTTCGTGGACAACTAAAATTTGAGTGATTTAGATAAAAATTATTCTGATTCATTATAAATTACAGTACTAGACATAGTAAATAGTTTTCAATAAAATTAATATGTTATATTCTGATATATTTTAGTAATTGTTTTTATCTTTCCGGTGATGAATATGTCTGTTCAGCTCTAGTGGTTGGTAGACCAGTTTGTTCACAATTCAGAATCCGTTTCCGTTGGGAGCTTATTAAAATTAGCTGATAGATTTCTCATTACCGTTTGTATTTATTCATGGTGGTGTTAAGTGTTACCAGTATGCAGATTTATCTATTGTAAAACGGAAAATCTTCTTAGTTTACGCAGCCCCTGGTTGACGGACTTTTTAAGGTAAAACGCCTAGTGTTTCGGGAAGCATGTGTGCGCGTAGTTATTAGGCATAAGTGCATGCTTTGTAACAACTCTATCCTCTATCAATTACTATCCAAATCTAAAGTGTTATAGAACCTACATGAACAAAAGATCCTTTTCGCTGGATTTGATCAAATATTTTATCTTGTCATTTTGAACACTTGTTACTGGTTAGTCATTAATTATATATCATTCTTAATCTACGTAACCCAAGAACGATGGCTCAGGGAAAAAATTATAAGCCGGGTACTGTTGTATGTGACATGCAGTGCATCATATTAAGTGGAATATGTATGTATAAACATAGAAGGCAAATAAAAAATAAAGACCGAATCAATAATTCTAAACCTAGAGCTAAATTAATTAAAATATATATAATCCTTTCCTGAGGGAAAGAAGCAATACCTTAATGTTAAATAGATAGTTAACATGTGATTATAAATATAGTCCTTCAAATAGTATATTATTAATGTATTATTAGCAGAAGCCTAAAGGGAAATTAGCCTTAAGGGAAATCAGCTATTGAGGTTGTACTCATGACGGAATTTTCGAAATTTTTCTTCAAATGTCCATCGATCCTACCTAGTAGATGACGAAAATGAGGTCCGTTCAAAACTGTATATATGTATGTATGTTACCGCTCTAGCGGTCGCAATTTTTGTTTAATCGTCACCAAACTCGGTATTTAATCGTTTTATGTAACAAGGAAGATCAAGTTCGTTAATGGCTGAAATCGGACCAGTGGGAGGGGGGGGTTTAGAGGGGAGGATTTTCGAAAATTCAAAATATCTCCGTTACTATACGTCGGATCGAAAAATTGTACAGAATCAATCTTATTGAAAATTAAATTTACTATACATATTATTATGTACATTTATTCTCTGTCTTGAATATTAACCGATATATTTGCATGTTTATTAAATCTGGGCGGCTAACGGACGAGTGACTTTCCCGCCAAAAAGCTAGTTCGGCCGTTTCTTTAACTGCTCGGCTCTCGTAAAATTTCTCTATTGTAAAACTTCACTTCGGAAATCTGCTTAGTTTATGCAGCTCCTGCGTGACGGACTTTTATTTATTAAAGTCCACTTTTGCTACTATGGCTAATTGGGACGGGTTATCTACAGGTCACCACCCTTTTCTAGCCAGGGTAGGGCTAAGGATTTTATTTAATCTATCCCGTCACTAAGTAAATTCCATCGAACTCGGCACAAGTTTACCATGTGAGATTAAGGCCAACACTTTAACTAACATGGCTAACCTGAGGCCCAAATAACGTTTAAATTAAATTATTACAAATAAAAAATGCAGGCACTTCGCAAAAAAAAAGAAAGAAATGAATTACTCAGATCACATTACAAAAAAAAATAGGAAGATGTTTCCAAAACATTCCTTTGAGATGAATGGTGAAGTCATTGAAATAATTTTAAAATTAACATCTCGCAAATAATGCTTCTCTTCAAATAGTACTTGAGATTGTTAAGCTGAGAATTAATATCTTTTCTATCAGTAGTAGGAACCGTATTCGAACGGACTTATTTTTCAAATACTTAAAGAATGTGTCTTGAACACAGGCTTGAAATGACGCTTGACGCCATTGTGTCCGTCAGATTATCAGCTGGGAGAAATGCCATGAGCATAAATGTTCTTCGGAGAAGCACTTTTAAAAAATGTCTAAAAAGTCTAAAACTGGCATACCGCATGGTACGGTTCACCTTCAGCCTTCAGGCTTAACACACACACTGATAAGAACATAAAAATAACTAAAAAAGCATAAAACGTCCGTTACGCAGGTGCTGCGTAAACTAAGATTTTCCTCGTGAAGATCTACAATAGACAAATACTGGTAATACAACACCACCGTCAATATTAAGTGAATAAATACATAGGGGAAGCGTCTGAAATGTGAACAAACAGGTCTGCCAACGTCTCACCGGAACGAAAAAATTACTGAAATATATTAGGATATAAGATATTAATTTTCTTAAAAACCATTTACTATATCTAGTGCTGTAATTAAAAATTAATCAGAATTATTTTTATCTCAATCAATCAAATTTTAGTAGTCCATGAACTTAAGAGGAGAGGGGGGGGGCGGTAGTTCACGAGGACATATTTGGATGTATCTTGTTTAAAAAAGGTCTCTTGAAAATAATATCTAGTATTTATTTTTCGAATAATATGGTTTATTATATAGCAGAGTATTGTTTATGTAACATGAGTAGAGGGTTTGCTGAAGCCCGAAAACAGAAAAATATAAATATGTCGGCTAATAATCACGATAGACAATAAATGTATACAACAATATTTATAGTAAATTTAATTTTCAGTAACATTGGTTCTATATACTTTTACGTTCCGACTTGTAGTAACGGAGATATTTCGAATTTTCGAAAATACCCTCCTCTAAACACTCACTCCCACTGGTCCGATATCAGCCATTAACGAACTTGATATTTCTTTTAGCAAATTTCCCTTAAGGGAAATCAGCTATTGAGGTTGTACTCATGACGGAATTTTCGAAATTTTTCTTCAAATGTCCATCGATCCTACCCAGGAGATGACGAAAATGAGGTCCGTTCACAACTGTATATATATATCTATATATATATCTATATATATATATATATATATATATATATATATATATATATATATAAATATAAATTTGTCTATTACCGCTCTAGCGGTCGCAATTTTTGTTTGATCGTTACCAAACTCGATATTTAGTAGTTTTATGTAAATAGAAAGATCAAGTTCGTTAACGGCTGAAATCGGACCAGTGGGAGGGGGGGTTTAAAGGGGAGGATTTTCGAAAATTCGAAATATCTCCGTTACTATACGTCGGACCGAAAAATTGTACAGAATCAATCTTATTGCAAATTAAATTTACTATAAATATTGTTATATACATTTATTCTCTATCTTGAATATTAACCGAGATATTTGCATTTGTGTTCTGAGTGTGGTCACCAGTAGGCTATGTTCGGACTTTCCGCCGAGAGCTCTGGCGGCCATTTCCATAACTATTCGTCCCTCTTGAATAGGTTTAGAGGTTAGGTTAACTGTTTCTTGAGGCTTGAAACTACTGGGTTATTACGCCCTAAATAATGTTTTAGGTTTAGAGGTTTCTTACTACTACAGTTGTTATTAAGCAGATTTCTCTATTGTAAAACTTCACGTAGGAAATCTGCTTAGTTTACGCAGCGCCTGCGTGACGGACTTTTTACATAAAACGATTAAATATCGAGCTTGATAGTTGTAAGGGCGTGCGGTTAGCTTTTGCTGTAATAATAATAGAGCTATTTCGGCACCAAAATGTCGTAGCGGGGAAACTTTTTAAAGACAAGAATAAGAGAGCATTAGACTGTAATATTTACTGTTTTATGGAAAGATGAGGGGAAATAATACAAGTCACTATTTGAGTTCTCCAAAGAATCAAGTATATTGAATTGATTATGCAACATAACACTTTATAGATATAGAGGTTGAAAAGAAACAAAGGAATGGTAACTTTATAAAATAATTTAGCGGCAAGCCAATAATATATACAATAGAATGATCGATCTGTCCTATATTGTGAGAGTACTCATATAATAATTTGCATAGATAATGCTAGCATTATTAGAAGTAGGTACCTGCGGGAAACATATACTTTCCTTGAAGTGGAATCTTCTTCCGGTGTTATTTTCTGTGGTCCCTATAAGATTCTGTCTTTTAGCTGGTTGCGGTGATCCGTATATAATGGTAGCGTTGCGGGAGATGAAAGATTGACTATAA
Source organism: Riptortus pedestris (assembly GCA_019009955.1). Classification (NCBI taxonomy): domain Eukaryota; kingdom Metazoa; phylum Arthropoda; class Insecta; order Hemiptera; family Alydidae; genus Riptortus; species Riptortus pedestris. Next base: position 210,886,582 of record CM032228.1, on the reverse strand, counting down.
CTGTGGCGGTAGAACCATCCCTGGAGAGGCCAACTGAGCGGTTATCTATGAAGCGGTGTACACACTTTACTGTAGCGGAGAAACGACCCCGGAGGGGGCAAAGCCCCACTGGCCGTAAAAACGACCCCCGAGAGCCTCAAAGCCCAACTGACTGAATCTTTGTAACCAACCGGTGCCTTCTTGAGCTGCAACGTAGTTTCCGCTGTAGGCCACAGCCTTGGTGATCTGCATGTGTGTGGCCGGTTTGTGAACTCAGCGAGCGCGGGAAATTCAAATTCAAATGACGACTGAACAAGAGTGATTAAATAAAAATTAAAAAAAAAAGAAAAAAAAGAGCGACTCGCATACATAGGATCGATGGACAGTTGAATGGGGCGTCACGAGTACAACCTCAATAGCTATTTATTCTCTTTAGGGAAATATGGGACAAGAAAGACGCGAGCTTAGTTCGCCAGATGTCAGACGATGATTCCCGAACACTTCCGAACAGCGTCGCTTGCACTATAACAAAACTTAATATTTTCACTATGTACAAATTACATACAACATACATTATCTATGTAGCCGTAACAACAATAGAAAAGTTTATCTTGAAAAATAAAAAATATACTCGAATCTTTATTTCCACAAATGAAAATTAGTTAATGTTAATTTATTTGCAGGAGCGTTCGAAGAAAAGGTTGGTTTAGTGACTTCTGTCAAAAATATAAATTCTGCCTTGGGCACAATATTTCAGTTGGCAGGGATGTCTCTTCTGTGTGACTGTATTGCACCGTTAATGATGGAACGTGTGAAACCATTACTGCCTCCTCCAGGTACCAAGTTTGATTTGGTCATCCTGGAACCATTTTTTTGTATGGTAAGTCGTATGTCCTGTTAATCAGCAATGTCAATTTAGTTTAATAATAATTCTTTTGAAAATTAATGACTCAGAAAAACAGTGGTTAACTTGGAATTTCCTTTAGAGAAAATACGTAAACACATAATGTTTATAATAACATGTAATTGGTTGTTTCAAAGGTCATTTTAGCATGTGGAAAATTAAAAAGGGTCAATAAAATTACCGGCCACATTGGTTTTTCTATAGTGTCCAACGCAAAATCTTCATAACTGAAAACGTAGCTACTTTACTTGCACTACAAAGTTTCTTAGCCGTTCAAATAATAATGTCAATCTGAATTTTCATATTCCTCCTTACAATGTGTTTAGAGAATTTTGGCGCTCAACGGGACGTCTGGACGCATTTAAAATATACTAGAGACAGGCTGAATACGAAAAAAATGCAAATATCTCCGTTAATATTAGAGATACAGAAACAATGGAAATTAGAATCCCAACTAGATCGTTTGTTTTATACAATTATTCGATCCACCCCATAATAACGTATATTTCGAATTTGTAACTCCCCCTCCATCCCTCTCTAAACCACCTGCCATTGGTTGGATTGCAGCCGTTAACGAAATTGATCTTTATTTTTTATTAAAACATTAAATTAAATACAGAGTTTGAAAGTGGACGTTAATAAATAATTTAAAAAAAATAATTTAATTTTTTACAGAGTTTGATAAAAATTAAACCATAGCGGTAATAGACTCACACAGACACACACACTCTCTCTCTCTCTCTCTCTCTCTCTCTCTCTCTCTCTCACACACACACACACACACACACACACACACACACACACACACACACACACATACAAACACATATATAGTGCAGGGAAATAGTTTGTTTATTTAATTTAAAAGGAATACAAGAAAGTCATCTGGCGATCCCATCAGATTTTTGTAGGATCTTCACTGGAAGGAACATAAGATTGCAATGCTAGTTTTAAAACGAGTTTTTATTAGCCTCTTTTGTTGCAGCAAATATCATTTCGATTTCAATATTCAGATATTAAAATAAAATAACTTTTTCCGCACATTGACTGATCTTTTAGGTACTAAAATTACAACTAGATTTTCTATTACAATTCGAACTTCACGTTGCCTTCCAAGAATATTTAATCTTTTTAGAACTTTTTGATTGATTAGTTTTATTAATACTTTGGATATTCATAAGTACAATAATTGTCCACAGGAGCCATTAGTGGCTGCTAGCAGCGTATACAATGCTCCAATAGTTGCAACACTTCCTTTGCCTCTGATGCCTTCAGCTGCGACGGTTACTGGAAACCCTCATGCCACATCTTATGTACCAAACTACAGGTGGGCCTCTCAAATCTTTATAAAATCACTCAAGTAGATTAAATGATAAAAAATAATTAAATTTAATGAAACAGGACACCATTCACTGGGAAAATGACCTTCCTGCAGAGAGTCTGGAATACGTTGGTGAATGTTTCTGAACTGCTGATGAATACTATATTTCACTATCCTTACATGGTAAGTTGGATTTAGTAACTATAATTCATTTTGTATAATAATAAATAAATATAACAGGAAATTTTAGTTCACAATTTCCATGTACAGCAATGTATTTGCTGTATATTTATGTGTATCTACGTATAGCCACGAAATACGCTAAAGCCTCTAAGTAGGAAGGCTATTATATGTTCTTATAAGAACATCTTATAGGAAGGCTTATATATGTTCTTTCAATTGAGATAGTTGTCTGTTTTGATTGTATAATCTTTGTATGGAGTGTTCAATGTCAGGCGTTATCAAATAAAACTAACAACAATTTATATTTTATGTTATGAAATTCGTCTCGCCTGTTTTGTCATCAAGATAATTTTTCATTTAAAGTAAAGACTTTTAAAATCTATTCATACTATATACGTTTAGATACTTATATTTTATTTTCTCCTGAACATCATTTACTCTTTCCTTGAATTAGGAAATAAGTTTCCATTATAAATATTTCAAAGCAAATCGATACACCTTGAAAAGATTTTATAGAATATATTACACTATTGCTAATGATAGTAGTATATAGAAGCCTCTATGAATGATACCCATAAATTGCTTAAGTAGTAGGGTAATTTTTCATCCCTCTTTTACGGGATTCTTTTGAGGGTGGTAGAAAGGATTCATGCAACATTTTATTCAATTAAATATACTTAATATACGTTATAAACTCCAAATTTCAGTAGGTGTAATTTATACTAGTGCTTTGTAAACATTTCCTGAATACAAGATATTTCCAATTCTGACTGGTCCTGGTGAGGTAGTCCTCAGATGCTCAGGACTTGTTATTGTGAGACAGTAAATTCTAAAAGTGGTTGACGGCATCAACCAATAAAACGCTGGAAGGATGAGGATTTATTTTAAGTCCAAGGTAGAAAACCATTTCGCTCCAGCCAACGTGTCTAGGGTGTCGTCAATTCTTGGCAGCAGATACGGCTGTCTTTCTTGGTGACGTCATTGAGTTTTCTGTAGTCAACACTGAATCTGGTGCTGCCGTCTTTCTTCTTTAGAAGAACTATTGGGGAGCTCCACGGACTCGAAGATGGTTCAATTCATTCCGCTCCATTTCGTTGACAAGTTCTTTAACTTCGTTCCGCTTCGCTAGGGGAACACTCCTGGGTGCTTGTTTTATAGGTCTCGCTTCACCGATATTTATTTCATGTTTTACTACTGCTGTTCTACCTGAGCTTTTACTGCTTAGGGTGAAGACGGAAGCATGTGTTCTTAGACTCCTTAGCTTCGTTTCTTTCAGGTGATGTCAGTCCTTGCATCCATTTTTCCAGTTCTTCTGCTAGTAATTCGCGTTCTTTGGCTGTCATTTATGGTCATCCTGAATTTTTGGCACAGTTAATTATTGCTTCTGCTGGCTCACATTGACCTATTTAAAATTTTGTTTTAATGATGTTCTCATTGTTGGATAGGTTAAGTACTCTCACCGACTCGTCCGTCGTCGCAGGTTTTCACGGAGGCTTTAGCTGTTATAATGTTAAGTTCTTTTGGTTCTACTACCACCAACCGGTTATCCTCACAATCTTCTCCCACACATGCCCAGACTAAGGTTTCTACCTGCGGTTGAAGTTTCTGGCGTCCGACGGTAAATAGCCACCTTATTGCGATCTTGCTTTCGTTAAGTACGTGCTGTAAGTTAATGGCACTGCACTGTCTAAAACACGGCACTATACTATTACTTACAGTTACGGCACAACACTGTTCTTTACATAAAAACACCTTACCGCACTGCAACTAAGTCTCACTGTAGCACTGAACGCACTTGAAGACCGCTGAGAAAGAACTAAACTAGGGTTTTTTTTTTCTTTTTCTTTTTTTTTTTTTATCTGAAGCCCTAGTATAACTACTGATTGGTCGGTTTCCTCAGGCCTGTCAGACCTGTTGGGGTGATGACAGTTCCCCTTCCACTGAACGAAGAACGCTCTATTATAAGGGAGAAAGGTGAAATTGGTAATTGTTGGAAATAGAGCGTTTGTAAAGGAGCCCGGTAACGGGCGGTACCGGGATGGTTGTGAAGACAGGAGAAAACTAAAGAAGAAGGGATAGGGATAGTAGGAGAGAAGATGAGAAGAAAAAGAAGAAAGCAGCCGTGACCCGGCCAGGGCGAATTTCCAGAAGGAAAAAACTAATTGCTAAACTAACCTATTCTAAAACTAAAAATTAAAAGTGGTGTCTGAAAGAGGGGATGGTGAAAAATTTGTATGGCTGTAAACTTATCTCGAGGGTGCACGCCAGTGCCTAACCTAATTTAACCCACTTAAAATAAACTAACCTAACCTAAATCTGATGTAGTATGGTTGTAATGACTTATGGGTGGTGGTTCCCAGCACGATGTCTCGGGGGGGGGGGGGGTTCGGCAAGCCGTACGAGATCGACAAGGGGCTCGTCAACGTGGGCCCTCTGCCAATTCGTCGGTTGCCGGGGAGGGGAGGGATTGGAATAGAGGGGATTATCTATTTGGGATAGGGAATCGAAGAATTTAATGTGGTGTTTGGCGATGGTGTGGGAGATTGGTTCTAGGGAGAGAGAGGAATGAATGACCTCGTTCTTGGCCCGCTGTAAAGAAGTATGCTTTAAAATCTTGCGGACGATGCCATTCTGGTAGGACTGAAGGGATTGGAGAGAGGATGTCGTGACGTAGCGGAGGATGGGGGTGCCGTACAGCAGGAAGGGTTGGATAACACCTATAAGGATAAGGAGCTTGAGACGTAGGCTGTGGGTGGGAGAGTACAGGAGGTGGTTAAGGGAGCGATATTTTCGTCTGAGGGTAAGGAGTCGGGAGCGGATGTGAGTGGAAAAGGTGAGGTGCCGATCGAGATGAATACCGAGGTAGCATATCGATCGGGAAGGGGAGATGGAAGATCCGTGTAGGGTGAAGGATGTGGAGATAGTGGCGCCAGATGCCCCTTTTTGGTAGGAGAATACAAGGGCATCGGTTTTGGTGGGATTAACAGTGATGTTGAGGGATTTGAGGTCATCGGAGATGGCTTGGCAGGCGGTTTCGGCAAGGGAAAGGGCACGGGAAGGATTCATTGAGCTGCTGACTATTGCCGCGTCGTCCGCATAGGCCGCGATCTCAGTCCCTGGAAACCGTCGACTCAGCACCTGAGCGGTGTACGCCGTGAACAAGGAGGGGGATAGTACGGACCCCTGTGGGACTCCAACTTTGAGAGGGTAGGATTTGGATAGGGATTCGCCAACCCTCACTTGGAAGGTGCGGCCGTATAGAAAGAATTTAAGCATGGCTAGGAGTTGAGGGGGACAGCCATGCTTTTGTAGGATATTGAGGAGTTTGGCGTGGTCGACGGAGTCAAAGGCCTGAGTGCAGTCAACGGATATCATCACCGTGACCATATTTCGGTGGAGGTTATTGGAGGTATTGGTGTACAGACGGGATAGGGGGTGGAGGGTGCAGTGACGAGGGCGGAAACCTGATTGCTCGTGAGGAATGAGGGAGGCCTCCTCACAGAAATCTACAAAGTACCTATGGATGATTTTCTCCAGCACTTTGGAGATATGTGAGAGGAGGCTGATGGGACGGTAGTCTTCGGGGGCCATGCCATGTTTCAGGGGTTTAAGGAGGGGTATGATTATGGCATGTTTCCATTTGGACGGGAAGTGGTGGAGTCGGAGGCAGGAATTGTGGAGGTGGTTGAAGTAGGACAAGGCCTTACGTGGAACCTGGCCTAGGAGTACATACTTTATCCAATCCAGACCAGGGGATTTACCTCCTTTGGTGCGACGCAGTATGGCATTGAGCTGCCTCGGGGAGGAGAACATGAAGTTATCTCCATGATCCGTCCGGGGAGCCTCATCGTCATGAGATACCTGGACTGATCTGTTGCAGCCATATGGGCTGCCAACTCCTCAGCCTGGTCTGCGGGACTCATGACTGCGTTGTCAGACTGGAGAAGTACGTATCGCCTTTTGGTGGCCCTGGACTTCACCAGCTTCCAAAGCGTTCGATGGTCTCCATGTGTCAGGCGGATGGTTTCATTCCACTGGCGCTGTCTACCACTGCCTCATGAGGGAGCGGATTTGATTGGTCAAGGAATTTAGGGCGGGACGGAGGGAGGGATTCCTGGTGCGGTACTAGGAGTTCTTGATTCAGTTCCTCTGCTTAATCAGCTCGAGGATGTGTGCAGGGGGTTTCTTCAATCCTGGGGAACCTTTATAAACTTGGGGATGGAGGTGTCTGCTGCTGCCAGGATTATGTCGGTGAACTCTACTATCTTAGCTTCAAGGGTGGGGGCATCTCCGATAATGGAGTAAGCCGGGGTTGTGTCGTACATAAGGGACTTGTAACATTTCCAGTCCGCCTTATGGTACGAGAAGGACGTAGCTGTGGGTATAGGAGGGCGACCGTGCAGCACGTAGAGTACTGGACGGTGGTCACTAGTGACAAAGTTCAGGGCTAGGCACCTTGACACTATGTGTGGGATTCGGGTGAGCATGAGGTCTACAGTAGACATACCAGTTTCGCGTCTGAAAGTGTGGGCGTTGGGATGGACGACGGTGAAGTTAGACTTCGCAACCGCTATGCCGGATTTGTTGGCTGAAAGATTATTCCAGGAAGGATGTCTGGCATTCAGATCTCCAACGATGATGTGATTCCTGTCGCACTGGGCCAGGTTTAGGACATTGTAGAACAACTCAGGTTCAGCTTTGTGTCTTCTATACAGGCCGGTGATTGTGTAGGTGTGACTGGCTATCAGTACCTTCACTGTGATGATGTGATGTTTTCTTTCGACAGGGGGGGGGTGATCGGATCTATCACTTTCAAGGGCGTGCCTGTTCTTATCAACATGGCCACCCCCCCCCCAGATTTATCTCATTTCTTTATGTTGTCGTTCCTTATGATTTGATAGCTAGTCACCCGGTAATCGACGTGGGGTTTGAGGCGGGTATCACATAACACCGACACAGTGGGGTCATATTTTTGCAATAGAGCTTCAAGCTCGGACTTTCGGAGGGTGGCTGAATTAACGTTGAAATTCAGCAGGGCATAGTGACGAACCATTATTTGTTCAATTGGGATTTTAAAGCTAAGCAGAGGACCTCGACTGTATTGAGCAGCCTCTTCATCATTTTGTTTAGGTTATTGACCCAAGGTGGTTGGTGATAAGTTGATGCGTGCTGATCGGGCTGATTAGCAGAGGGGGGTGGAGCGTAGGTACGGTTGTTGGGCGGGGGTGGTTGGGTGTGGGATTGTGGGTGGGACTGAGGAGGATTGGTGGGTTGGGCTTGACGAGCAGTCCAGGCATTTCGGGTGGGAGGGGGGGGGGGCAGGAATGTAGGTGGGCTCGACGTTACTCCTCTTGGCCTCTATAGATTGCAAGATCCGTATTCGATGCGGACACTGCTTGAAAGAGGCAGGATGGTCACCCTGGCAGTTGAGCATTTCAACGGATTTTGCTCCCAATCACAGTCTTGCACATTGTGTTCACTCGAGCACCTCACGCACTGTTTTTTTAGGTGGCAATAGGCTTTAGTGTGGTCGTATACAGCGATGACATTGTGGTATGGTCTGTTCTGGGTAGTATTCCCTGACTCTGACCACAATGTGATCGATGTCTTGTAGTTTGGCTATATTTTCCATGGGGTCATATTCCGGTTTAAAGGTAGCCAGGATCGGCTGGATTTCATATTTTGTGCCACCCGTGTTTGTGCTTCTCATTCGCATCACACTTATGAGGTCCGGGTGATCTATGGCTTCTCGAACTGACTCTATGGGCTGACTGCGATCGAGGCCAAGGATGAGAAATTTAAGGTTACCTCGAGTACCCTTGGGAGCATAGGTGTGATGAGGGACGTTTTCATCGTCCCTCTTGTATAGGGAAATTATGGCTTTGTGGGTGTCCATGTCTCCGGGAAGTATCTTAATTTCCCGTCGGGTGGTCTGAATCCGGAACTTAGTAAAGCCGTTAGGTGGGCTGGGTATTGTCGGTTTGCTGTTCTTTGGAGGGGAGAGAGGAGAGCGGAGTGAAGGTGTTTGAGGTGAGAGTGGGCGTGGTGGTAATTGGAGGAGGTTTGGGGGCGCCTTTTTTTATAGGCGACGGGCGTAAAACCGTCCTCGTCAACCGCTTTGCGTTTGAGAGGCTCATGTCTCTCTATATCCATAGCGTCCGGGGCAGAGGATGTGGAGGGAGGCGGAGTGGGAGGGCGGCTAGAGGGGGTAGAGGGCTGTACGGCAGCGGGTGGGAGGGGGGGGTAGGAGTCTGGTGGTGGGGGCATCGTGGTGTTGTGACTATGGTCAATTAGTACCTGACGGAAGTCCTATGGAACGACCCGGTGGGCTACTATGAATTCTAGAGAGGGCGTATTATTTTTAGAGGGCTGAGGTGGTTTAAAAATATTCTTTCTTCTGGAAACACGGGGTCTGGGGGGCAGGGCTGAGTCCTCAGAAGGACTATTGATGTGAGCCGTTGAAACGTCCTGTGAAGGGCCGTTCGAGGTCATGAGAGGGGTACAGAGAGAGAGGGGGTTCAGTGGAATGAAAACTGTCAGACATTACCAATTCTGACAGGGCGACCTGAAGGGTCCGTGATTGATCTCAGCCGGTAACCAATTCCCTTGAGTCCCCGGGGGCTCGGCTAGGGAAACCGACCAAGGCAGAAGTTATACCGGTACTCTCTTCTTGTCCTCTGGAAAGCGGCAGGTCAGCAGCTAAATGGCACAATGTTCCAAGAACAACTGCCAGGAAGAGACCGTATACCTGACATGTTTCCTCAGTGAAGCCTGCTAGCTGAATGATCGTCGTAAACTAGGGCACTGTCAGTGCCCCTTATATATAGCTTGTCGGAAACATCAAACAGAATGGCCAGAAGTGGCTAGACAGGTTGCCTGGAACGTACGCGGCCCTAATAGATGCCGCCGACGCCACTAATCTTCATCGGTCGGCTCTTTTCATGTCCCTTCGTACTTCCCAAATACGCGGCTATCTCTGTCAATTTTTCATGTATTTAATTTTCGCAACACTATTATGATTCTTATAGTGTATGCATTTCATTTAGAATATATTATTACTAACAATTACTGTTTCAGGACAAAGTTATGCGAGATGTGTGGGGACAGCCAGACCTACCATACATTGGAGACCTTCTCAAAAACATATCGCTGATACTCATTGAGACACACTTTTCCATCAACTACCCAAGACCTTACTTGAGGAATGTTGTAGAAGTTGGGGGTATTTCAGCTTATATGAACGATCCATTACCTAAGGTAAAAATATACTAGGTTATCTTATTGAATAAGTCTGATCAATTTTTAACTTTTCCGAGTACACCAAATTATTTTATTTTTCTTATATTCTAGCTCCACTTTGTTGAATACGTATATAGATCAGAATGTAAAGACTGTTTCGTTTTCTGCTGTATAAATTCTGTCAATCTAAAAAAAAAAAAAAAATTCAGAAATTGTCATGTTCATGTTTTGAGCTAAACCTTTCTTTTCGTCCAACCTCCAGCAACTCACTTCTCTCCTAACGTATAAACATCCTAAGTTATTACATTGTATCTATTGATTACACTAATAACTCTCCTCCAGTATTTAATAACGTTTAACACAGAATACCCAACATTATTTATTTTCATTTTTATGGATCATTTCTTTTAGTCTGAGCCTGCATTTATTTTTTTTCAAATTTAACTTGCAGGCCAGTAGGCCTCTGTAGCTACTTACATTACTAAGTCAAACAAACCTTTATGGTCAGTTGATACAAACTGATTTTTTTTTTATTATTGTATTTATATGAAATGCCAGATTTCTTATTTTTTTACCGTAGTTCAACTAATACCCTTTTGAATTTTCCACCGTCGTTTGCAGGACTTGGAGAGCTACATGAATAAGGCCGAGCATGGAGTGATCTACTTCAGCTGGGGGTCTCACTTCGAACCTAAAGACGCCGAGAAAATATTACAGGTTCTGATGAACGTATTTTCTAAACGGAAGGAGTCAGTTCTCTTCAAGTGGTATGAAGATATTCCCAATACACCTTCTAACGTTCGTGTCCAGAAATGGTTCCCTCAGCGAAGTATATTGGGTACGTACTTTTAAATGTGGCAACCACAAGTAATTTTGTAAGGTTTTCATTTTATACAAAACAAAAAAATTCTCAATTTTGAAATTATTCATTATTTTCTGTTATCCATAACAGTATGGCCGAAAGTTTTAACATTAGTTGAGTCTGCGTTTCAGACAATGTTTCGCTCAAAGAAATAATTCCCTTTATCAATGATTTTCAGCACACAATAAAACCGTTCTGTTTATCAGTCATGGAGGATTGAACAGTATTAGTGAAGCTGCATACTATGGTGTGCCTGTTTTGGGAACGCCATTGTTCGGAGACCAGTCGTACAATATCGGGATACTAGAATCCTTAGGAATGGCTGTCAATTTAAATGCCCTGGATTTAGACGATGGGATTTCGTTTCTAAGGGCCCTGGAAAAGATTCTAAATGACCCCAGGCAAGGGTTAAGATTTATTTATATTGGCTCTAATAATTCTCTCTATGGAGATATTCGAAAGGTGAAACTTGAGACTATTTTTCTAAATCAGTTTCAGAGAGAATGCTATTAAAGAGAGACTGAGGGTTCGTGACAGGCCATTGGGAGTTGTTGAAGAGGCAGTCTATTGGATCGAGTACATTGTGAAGCACGGTGCAGAACACCTCCAGCCAGCAAAGACTTGCCCTGGTATTCCATAGCTCTCTTGGATGTTTCTCTATTCCTCATCTCCATTGCAGCTATCATCCTCTACCTCGTCTATTCGCTTCTCGCCTTCTGTCTCACTCTTTGCTGGAGGAAGAGGCCAACGCATGGCGCTACAAAGAAGAAAAAGCAATAATCTAAATAATGACTGAACAGTGTCTAGTAACACTAAAGTTTTGTAAAGAAGCTTTTTTAGGAAGCGCGTTGAACTCTTTTCCAAATATCAAAAAGTATATCTGTGATTTTTTCTGTTTTTTCTTCTTCTTTTTCATAACAACTTTTTATTTCATTTAGAGAACAATCTATATTTCTTGGTCACCTGATATTATAGACTATAATGAATATTGTAAGACTGATACAGTAAATCGGCTTTATATATAGTTGTAATGCTTTTGTAAAAAACTTTTTTAACACAATCACAAAATGTATCTATATATATATATATATATATATATATATATATATATATATAACTCTCCCGAGATCGGTGCCTATTTACAATAAAATAAATAAATAAAAAATGTGTGTATTTATTTAATTATAGAAGATTTCTAAAATAAAACTTTAAAAATAAGATATTATTTTAATCATTTACCTCATTATTAATGTTCATTATAAGAGCACACTACAGGTTACCTAATTGCCTAGAGAACTAATGGAATTATAGAGCGCACCTTACACCCCGACTGCTATAAAACAAAAAATCAAAAAAAGCAGCGAATACTAACCAGATTTCCCACGTGCGTCACCTCAAACTTTGCATTTACCTCAAAACGTAAAAGTTCAATATGAAGAATATTTGGTACCTAGGTTGCAAATACTGTTTTTTATAATATAACAGCTTATTGTTAAAATGACAGAGCAGGTGTGAGGGTTTACTGAAGGCCGAAAACTAATAAATGCAAATATCACGGTTAATAATCAACACAGTTAAAAAACGTATATAACAACACTTGTATAACATTACATTTGCAATAAGTTCGGTTCAATATAAGTTTTCGATCCGACTCATAACAACGGAGATATTTCGAATTTTCGAAATTCCCCCCTCTCCATCAGGAGGCTTATTTGTTCTAATTTTTATATCTTTGTTCAATACACTTTCTAAGTATCTAAAATATTAACAGAGTTATTTCCTTTTCCCTCCCCTCCTCTTCCACATTATCTATTAGAACGATAAACGTCTAACGCCCAGTTAACATTTCAAGCTTTATTTCCACGGAGGTTTTACCATTCGTAAAAGAGAAGAGAAGGCGAAATGACGCCACCTATTGTGATTCTATCACGTGGGTGTGCATTTTTCAGTTTAACTGAGATTAAAGATATTTACTGCAACATAAAAAACACGGACGATATTATTTTTTTGAGGAAACAAAAAATAATAATTCAGTTACCGTTCCTTTGCCTAAATTTAGACTAACATCCTCCTTCGTCTCACGCGTCGTTTTTCATTTGATAATTTTAATAAACTTTATAAATAGTCATATAAATAAAATTACATTAATTTAACACTACCCTCTCTAATCATCACAATCTGAACGTGATCTAAAAATATTACAAACTAACCAAATAAAAAGTATTTGTGAGCCATAAGAAAAATAATGCCAGACACACTTATCATTGGGAGGGACATGTTATGTTACTATTTTTAATCTCAAGAGTCTTGTGGCTAGACCGGAGACTCCCGAACACCAGCGAACTACTCCGATGGGGTTCATAAAACATTCAAAACACGCAGTGAGCATCCAGTCATCGCCCAACCACCGGGAAAAATGTATCGCTATTTGATAATTACTTTAGCCTTTCTGGCGGGACCGGCGTTCTCAGCGGACATCCTGGTGGTCAACTCGTTTCCAGTATACAGCCATTTCATGCCGTTCATGCCTATCTTCAAGGAGCTAGGCCGTCGAGGGCATAACCTCACTGTCATCTCTACCTTCCCTCAGAAGCCCAATCCACAGGGGTTTACGCAGTTTGCTATCAATTTGACTGAAAAGGAAATAGCAAGTAAGGAAAAACTTATTAATATTAACAAAATTATCACCGGGCACGAGAAATACGTATATGTTTAATTAGTATACAAAAACAACCACTTATTTATGAAAAGTTTACTCTCTCTTGTGTCCATGGTAACTCCAAAAATAGAGGAATAGCACTTCAGGAATGAAGCGATATAGTCAAACATTATTTCGTGAATTAAATTAATCTCGTTTTTAAATCTTTTTCAATAAACAAGATCCTTCTAGCAGGAGCTGCTATGAAAACTTGTTTGATGTATAAACATTTAATGTAATAGCCGTGACAAATGTTTTGCTTAGAATGCTTATTGCCAGTTTTGTGTTGTTTCCCTCCTATATTGATTGATCGTTCTTTTAGCAGATTTCCCTTAGGGGTAGTCAATCAGCTATTCAGGTTGTCCTCATGATGGCATTTTCAAAATCTTTATATGTATATATATATATATATATATATATATATATATATATATATATATATATATATATCCATCTGTTAATTGCTCGCAATTTTTGTATGATCGTTACCAAACTCGATATTTAAACGTTTATTGTACAAATGAAGATCAAGTTCGTTAACGGTTAACGTGCGAGGGGGGGGGGAGTTTAGAGCGGGAGAATTCGTAATATCAGTTGTTAGGGGTCGGACTGAAACTTTGTATAACATCAATCTTATTGAAAATGTAATTTTCTATAAATGCTATCATACAGGGTGTCTCAGACGGTCCAACTATTTTACAAGTGAACAAGTCGCTCAATACGTGGAGCGGAGTGGCAATGCTAGCAAGCTCAGTTCTTACATTTTTAGTTAGCGCTAATCGAGGTTGAAAATGATTATGTTCTGACGTTAAATTATGTAAACATAATGTTAGAGAGATTTAATGATTTGGACAACATTTTGTTTAGCGACAAGGCCCATTTTCACATGAACGGTTATGTGAATCGCCAAAATAGCCGATTTTGGGCAGAGAACAATCCAACGTTGCTACACCAATGCCCTTTGCATAGCCCCAAAGTTACAGTTTGAGTAGCAATGTCCACGAAGTGCATAATTGGATCTTACTATTTCGAACTCAACGACTTCTTGGAAAAGTCTTCAATAACGTCCGCACAAGGTTTGAAGAGTGTAGTCAAACAAACGGGCGTCATTTTAGTAATGTCATATTTAAAAAGTCCGTCTCGCAGGGTCTGCGTAAACTAAGCAGATTTCCCATGTGAAGTTCTACAATAGAGAAATCTGCATACAGGTAACACAATACCACCGTAATTGAATACAAACGGTAATGAGAAATAATAATTAAAATAAATTCCCAACTGAAACGGCTTCTGAATTGTAAGAATAATTTATATTTTAATAACTCAATTTTTAGTAGTCCAAGAACTAAAGAAGGGGGGGGGCGGATGAACAGAACGTATTTGCATAAATCTCACAATGTAAGGTAAGGTTAGAAACCACAGGTAAGGTTAGAAGTACCTCCCACCTGAGCCAAGCAATGACGAAAATGGCCGATCTAATCCGAACTATACCCGACCACAGACTTCATAAAAATTCAAATATCTCGATTAATATTCAAGATAGAGAATAAATGTATATAACAATATTTACGAGTATAGCAAATGTAATTTGCAATAAGATTGGTTCTATACAAGTTTTCGATCCGATGTATAATAACGGAGATATTTTGAATTTTCGAAAGTCCTCCCCTTCTAAACACCCCCTCCCTCTAGTCCGATTTCAGCCATTAACGAACTTGATCTGTCTTTTTACATGAAACGGTTAAATATCGAGTTTCCTAACAGACAAATATATATATATAATTTTGAACGGACCTCATTTTCGTCATCTCCTGGGTAGGATCGATGGACATTTGAAGAAATTTTTCAAAAAGCGAAAAATCGCGTCATGAGTACGACCTCAATAGCTGACTTAAGGGAAATCTGCTAAAAGTAAAATTTCCCTCTTTGTTAAAATTTTGGTATCAATAAATCACTAATTACAAATAGCATTTTTTTAACTGTTGTTCGAAATAGTTGGATCCTTCTGAGACAACCTGTATACATGTTTTCTCTATATTGGATATAAACCCAGATATTATCATATTTTAGTTTTCGGCCATCAGTAAACCCGCACTCCTAATTATGTCATATTAACAATGAGGTGTTATGGTCAGGAAGCACTTCATTACAAGGTTAAATACCAAGTTTATCATTAACCTTTTACATGTGTACATGCTAACTCCAAAAATAGAGGAAGCACTTCAGGAATGAATATAGTCAAACTTTATTTTGTGAATAGCATCAATCTTGTTTTTTCAATCTTTTTCAATAAACAAGAACCTTCTCGCAGCAGCTATTGTGAAAACTTGTTTCATGTATAGACATTTATTGCTACAGCCGTGACAAATGTTTTCCTTAGGTTGGTTATTGCCAGTTTTGTGTTGTTTCCCCTATAACCCCTCCCCCTCATATATTGACCTATCGTTCTTTTAGCAGATTTCACTTAGGCATAATCAGCTATTGAGATTGTTGGGATTTTCAAAAATTTTCTTCAAATGTCCATTGATCCTACCAAGGAGATAATGAAAAAGTCCGTCACGCAGGGGCTGCGTTAACTTAGCAGATAGGCACTCCTTTCCTATTAATATTCCGAGATAATTACGAAAAGATTAAATACATAACAAACTATTAATTTATCAACTTTATCGATATTAATCATAACTTGGTATTTGGTAGAGTAAAACCTTTTCCGCCTATCTAAATGATACAACCATACTGGAATACTCATACAGCGTAGCGCCTTACATGAGTGCGGATAGTAGATAAGGACATAAGTATCGGTTTGGTGGGTATAAACTCTGTATCCGATGCAAAACAAATCGTGTGCCACAACCAAGAGTATCGCCAAATACATACTCTTCTTCTCCAAACCTGCTTTCTGGTCCAACGATCTTCTCGACACGCTACGCAGTGCTAATTTTCGGTAGCTCTACTGCTAATTTCCTCACACCATACATTGACACTGCACCATACATTGACACTGAATTCGGTCCCAGTCAGATTTAAACTGTGAGGCGTGGCGAGCTGAAAGCCGTTTTGGTGAAGAAGACCATTCAGCCCAGCGAGGAAGTCAACGAAACCACACAGATAAAGACAGCTCATCCCTATACTACAAAGCCCGTCACGCAGAGGCTGCGTAAACTAAGCAGATTTCCCACGTGCTGATATAACAAACTTGTGTTCTCATCTCACCGCGTATTCTCTATTTACATGTAAAAAAACCTCTAAGTATAAGAGTGGGGGTACTGAAGGCAGAAACAAGAAAGCACGAAGAATGCTTAATACTTGAGTTAGCAAAAAATGCAACGAGTAGCAATTGTAGAAAACCAAAGTTTAACAAGATTGGTTCTATAACGGTTTATGATCCGACTCATAATAACCCAGACATTTTGAATTTTTGGGATTCCCCCTCTCTAAACCACCCATATTCCAGGTCAGATTTCAACCAATAAGAAATATCATCTCTAGTGTTGACTGAAGCGGCTAAATAATCCAGTATGGTGAGATCAAATAAACACTTTCGAGTAAAGAACGAAAAATCTTAATTATTTTTACGTACGTATTTACATGTGTCTCACAAGGTAATAGTTCAATGAAAACCATATTCGATATTTAACCTTTGAATGAAGTCATTGATGATATAACAGGTTATTGTTAATAAGGCATCTGAAGGAGTGGGGGTTTACTGATGGCCGAAAAATAAAATACAGAAATTTCTCGGTTAATACTCATTAGAGAGAAGAAATGTATATAATAACATTTATAGAACATTGCATTTGCAATAAGATTGATATCATTTTTTTCAATTCGACGTACATCAACGGAGATATTTTGAAATTCCCCCTCTAAACCCTCCCTCCCACTGGTCCAATATTAACCATTAATGAACTTGATCTTTCTTTTTACATAAAACGTTTAAATACCGAGTTTGGTAACGATCAGACAAGAAAGCGACCGCTAGAGCGTTAACATACAAATATAAATATATACACAATTTTGAACAGACCTTATTTTCGTCATCTATGTAAGTTCGATGGACATTTGAAGAAATTTTTCGAAAATCCCACCAGGAGTACAACCTCAATAGCTGCTTTCGCCTAAGGGAAATCTGCTAATACAATATAGAAACAAGGAATGCTTCAATCACTCTAACGCGTGTTACTAAGAAGTAAATAACGCACTAGGAACGCTTTACCCAAATATTGCGTTATCTATAAAGATTAAATAGTCTGGGGGGGAGGGTGTCCCGTTATCTTCAGCTCTTGAGGCAACCTGTTAAAGGCTTTTAAACCATAATTTATTTAAAAGCATATAACACATGTTAATCTCTTTAAATTAGTCTCTCTTGTACTCTTGAACACAAATCATTAGTTCACTTAAACTCAAATTAGAATTCTTTAGACAGCCATTTAGCCTTGGGGGAAAAATGACATTTTCTGTATACCTTGCTCAGAATTATACGCCTAATTGTTATCATTTGTTTTTAGCAGTTTTCCCTTAAGGGAACTTAGCTACTAACGTTGTCCAGATTACGGGATTTTTGAAATATTTTCTCAAATGCCCATCGATCCTACCCACGAGATGACTAAAATGAGGTCCGCTCAAAACTATATATATATTTACCTCTTAACGCTCTAGCGGGCAGTTTTTTTCTGATCGTTTTATGCAAAAAGAAAGATCAAGTTCGTTAATGGCTGAAATCAGACCAGTGGGAGGAGGGTTTCGAAACGGTAGATTCGAAATATCTACGTTAATATAATTCGGATCGAAAACTTGTATAGAACCAATCTTATTGTAAATTAAATGTACTACAAATATTATTATATACATGTATTATCTATCGTGAATTTTAACCGAGATATTTATATTTTTAGTTTTCAGCCTTCAGCAAACCCCCACTCCTACTCATGTCATATTAGTAATAAGCTGTTATACCACATAGTGACTTATTCCAAGCTTAAATCCGACATATTGTTATCGTCGGGAAATTAAAAGTGAGTGTATAGAGATGAATTTCGAAAATTCAAAATATCTCCGTTATTATGAGTCGGATCGTTATCTATATCTATATATATATATATATATATATATATATATATATATATATATATATAAAATTGTAACCTCTGTCTGTACATTGATTTTTTCGCGAAATTTCACGATAACTTTTCGTTTCACATGTCATAGACACCATAACTGCATTTTGTTTCTTTCGTGTATGTTTGTTTGTTTGTTTGTTACCTTTTCACGCATAAACGGTTGAACTGAATTTTATGAAACTTGGTATGTATATTAGTACTAACCCAACTTAGACTTTAGGCTATATTAAAATTCTCTGAGAGGAACAGGAGTGGGGGTTATAAGGGAGACCTGAAATTAAAAATAGCGATATTTCGTTTCCTATTGGTTTTTCGGCAAATATGAACATAACAAAAGTTGTTTATTTTGTTATTTAGAGTAACTTTTGTTATACACTTTTTTAGTATACCGAATTATAAACGAGATATTCGCTAAAACCTATAGCGGAAGTGAACAATTTTATTTGGGACAAAACACTCAACCGAAATAAATAAAACTCGGTGTACGTATTAGCACTAACACTTTCATTATAACAAGCCATACCAACATTTCTAGGGACGGGCAAAAGTGGGGGTTATAAGGGAAGCCAGAAATTAAAAATAGCGGTATTTCGTTTTCTATTCGCTTTTCGGCAAATATGAACATAACAGAAGTTGTTTATTTTGTTATTTAGAGTTACTTTTGTCATATTCATTTTTGTCTTTTAACAAAGTATAAACGAGATATACAATATAAACTAAAACGGGAGTCAACTATTTCATTGGGCGCTAACGATTAAACCGAACTGAAAAAAACTCGGTATGTCAAATAGCATGAATTCTTCCATATATAAGCTATATAAAAATTTTTAGGTTAGAACAGGAGTGGGGGTTATAAGGGAGGCCTGAAATAAAAATTCCAGATATTTCATTGTCTATTTGTTTTTCGACAAACATGTGGACTTTTGCCGTTTACGGAAGCATAGATGAGTTATACGCTATAAACTATAGCGGGAGTCCACAATTTTATTTGGTACTAAAGACTCAACCGAATTAAACCAAACTCGGTATGTGAATTAGTACTAACGCCTACATTAGAATAAGCTATACTAACATTTCTAGGGACGGGCAGGAGTGGGGGTTATAAGGAAGGCCTGAAATTAATAATATTAAAATTTCGTTTCCTATTGCATTTTCGGCTAATATGCACATAACAAAAGTTGTTTTCTTTGTTATTTAGATTAACTTTTGTTTTAAACATTTCTCCAGGAACAATGTGTGGAGCAAGTAATTTGTGTAGAAATATTGATATGTTCAACAATTCATTCCAATTTGAACTATGAGGTACCTCACCTGGAAAAATGAAATCAAATCCATCTTAATATTTTGTCCTTAATAACTGAAATCTATGCATATTGCACAGGAGACGGGAAATATGACAATATGGAGGACATTTGGTCTTCAGACTTACATAAAAAATTAATTTTATTATTAACAAATGCCAACCACGGGTATTAACCCCAAACACGGGGACGGTTAAATGTAAAATATTGTGCAAAGTAAAGCCTTCCCAAAAAAATACCATCAGCATTCAGCCCCAAATCAATTCCCGGGCGAAGCCGGGTATCTGATCTAGTATGTCATAGAACCAATATCGTTGCAAAAATAATGTTCTAAAATTGTCATAAACTGTCATTTAGACATAAATAAAGAACATGTGGTGATATTAGAACACTAATGTGTTATACGGGTAGGGGGGTGGGAAATATGCTTAGTTTACGCAGCCTCTGCTTGACGGACTATTTCTATAGTCCGTACATTGTTTCATTTTAATAGTGTTATTAAATCTACAATATTAATGTTTATTTATGTTTGTTTATGTCTTATGTTTATTAGTTGTCTGTATTACTAGTATTTAATGATTAGTTGTTGTATTTAATTTTTTATTTGTTGTTTCAATTTTTGTTATTTTTCTATAATTTTGTTTCATTTTACATTGTGAAACTTTGAGCCAAATCGCCAAGATGCGGGTGCTCCTGTATAAATAAATAATAAAATAAAATAAAAAATCTACAGCTTACACCTGGTAAATGATCTCGTGAATACATAAACCTGATTTTCATGGGAACGACCAAATAAATAAGAGGGTCACAAAAACAGTGGTTTTCCGTTGTCACCTGCATAATGGCATCCAGCAAGCACTAGTGGTGTGTGGACAAAATCCACTAGAAGCCAAAGTTGCACTTGCAGCCTGCATAAGCTGACTAATGATATGCATTAGCCAATATGAGTATGCAGGCTACAACTTTCTCAAGGGTGGTAACCTGTAGATAACCCGTCCCAATTAGCCTGAATGGCAAAAAGTGGACGTTAATAAATAATAATAATAATAATAATAATACAACTTTCTATCCTCCAGTCTTGCCTCGCTGGCTTGTTGAGTATTTAGACATTGGGGGATAATGTCTAATGAAGGACAATTTTGACTGGTTAGTGATTCCACGGAAACCCTGAACGATGATTCCCCTGAAAAATTACAAGCCGGGTACTGTTATATATGACATGTATTCAATATCATAAAAGCGGAATATGTATATATGAATATATATAAAGTAAATAAACAAATTAATAATTCTACAAATTGGTGGCTCAGTGAATATTTGCAGTTTGTATATGATGAAACATATTTTTACAGATTAAAGTTCTAAGCTTGCGATTTTTTTGTGTAAAAAATTTAAATAAATAGTCAAAACAAATAAAAAATGAATATTTTCAGTTAAAATATATAAAATACAATAAATAGTAAAAAAACAAATTCAAATTAAAAAAGTCCGTCGCGCTGGGGCTGCGTAAACTAAGCAGATTTCCCGAGTGAAGTTTAAAAATAGATAAATCTACATACCGGTAACACAACACCACCGTGAATATTAAGTGAATAAATACAAACGGTAATAAGAAATCTCCCGACGGAAAGCATCAGAAATGTAAACAAACAGTTCCGCCAACTTTTTACCGGAGAGAAAAACAATTACTGTAATATATCTGAATATAACGTATTCATTTGATTGAAAACTATTTACTATATCTAGTACTGTAATTATCTTATCTTAATTAATCAAATTTAAGTAGTAGTTAAGTAGTCCAAAAAACTTAAGAAGGGCGGGGGGTTACCAGAACATATTTCCATGTATCTTGTATAGTAAATGTTTCATATATATATATATATATATATATATATATATATATATATATATATATATATCTATATATATATAAAATTGTAACCTCTGTCTGTACATTGATTTTTTTCGCGAAATTTCACGATAACTTTTCGTTTCACATGTCATAGACACCATAACTGCATTTTGTTTCTTTGGTGTCTGTTTGTTTGTTTGTTTGTTTATTTGTTTGTTTGTTTGTTTGTTACCTTTTCACGCATAAACGGCTGAACCGAATTTTATGAAACTTGGTATGTATATTACTACTAACCCAACTTAGACTTTAGGCTATATTAATATCCTCTGAGACGAACAGGAGTGGGGGTTATAAGGGAAGCATGAAATTAAAAATAGCGATATTTCGTTTCCTATTGGTTTTTCGGCAAATATGCACATAACAAAAGTTGTTTATTTTGTTATTTAGAGTAACTTTTGTTCTATACACTTTTATCGTATACCGAATTATAAATGAGATACACGCTTAGACCTATAGCGGAAGAGAACAATTTTATTTGGGACAAAAGACCCAACCGAACTAAATAAAATTCGATATGTGTATTAGCACTAACGCCTTCATTATAATAAGCCATACCAACATGTCTATGGACAGGCAGGAGTGGGGGTTATAAGGGAAGCCTGAAATTAAAAATAGCGATATTTCGTTTCCTATTGGTTTTTCCGCAAATATAAACATAACAAAAGTTGTTTATTTTGTTATTTGTTTCTTTCGTGTCTGTTTGTTTGTTTGTTTGTTACCTTTTCACGCATAAACGGCTGAACCGAATTTTATGAAACTTGGTATGTATATTACTACTAGCCCAACTTAGACTTTAGGCTATATTAATATTCTCTAAGACAAACAGGAGTGGGGGTTATAAGGGAGGCCTGAAATTAAAAATAGCGATATTTCGTTTCCTATTGGTTTTTCGGCAGATATGAACATAACAAAAGTTGTTTATTTTGATATTTAGAGTAACTTCTGTTATATATACTTTTGTCGTTTACCAAAGTATAAATGAGTTATAAACTAAAAACTATAGCGGGAGTCATTAATTTTATTGGGCTCAAAAGACTCAACCGAACTAAATAAAACTCGGTATGTTTATTAGTGTTGACGCCTTGATTTTCATAAGCCATACCAACATTCTTAGGGACGAGCAGGAGTGGGGATTGTAAGGTAGGCCTGAAATTAACAGTAGTGATATTTCGACAAACATGCACATGACAAAAGTTGTTTATTTTGTTATTTTAAGTAACTTTTGTTATATTCACTTTTGTCGTATAGAAAAGTATAAACGAGATATACACTAAAATCTAAAGCGGGAGCCAACAATTTTGTTGGGCACTAACAATTGAACCGAACTTAGCAAAACTCGGTGTGTGAATTAGCATTAATTCTTCCATGATTATAAGCTATATTAAAAATTTTAGGTTCAAAGGGGAGTGGGGATTATAAGAGAGGCTGAAATGAAAAACTCGCTTTTTCTATTTTCTATTTGTTTTTCGGCAAATATTCTATTTGTTATATTTCCAATAGAAATATAAACTATAAGAGCATTTCCATTATTTAATTTGTATAATGTACCTCGATGTTATTGAAACAAATATGTAATACAATAACAATTAAACGTTAATGGTAATGTCATCATGACAAAAAACAATATGCGTTTAAACTCGATGTGATATTTTCAGGGTACCACTATTATTTAATTCCATCCGGCAGATAAATTATAAAATAATGTTTTGCATCAATAATATAAGTAGAAGAATGTTGAGAAGTCTCAAGTGGGAGCGAAGATGACGGGAGCCTTGCCAGTTAATTGAGTTTACTTATTTCCCGTCTGGCATTACTGGAAGCAATTTCCAGTGAGATTCACTATTACAAATATAATCTTACGTGCAAAACTTTGCCTATACTATGTGAGCTCAGATTGGCTTTTGAAAGGATATATGTTCATTAGAGATGATATTTAATTGTAATAAATGCTACCCATGATTATGGTTAGAACTATTGAAAAACGGTGAGTCAAAAAGTGTAGAAGGATAGATTAGGAACACATTTTAATTTATCCTTCAAAAATAAAATTTCTATTCTATTAATCCCCAAAAGTTACCCTTCAGGGTTGGCGATTTCGGAAAATCATTACGTCGTGGAGGGAAGTGTAATTGTACACATTGAAGTCTTACTATCAAAATACCAGTCGAGAATGATTTCCCGGGCATCGCGCGCCGGGTACCTTACCTTTGTGATATTCATTTTTGTCTTTTAACAATGTATACACTATAAATATGAGATATACACTATAAACTAAAGCGGGAGTCAACTATTTTATTGGGCGCTAACGATTGAACCGAACTTAACAAAACTCGGTATGTCAATTAGCATTAATACTTCCATGATTATAAGCTATATTAAAAATTTTAGGTTCAAAGGGGAGTGGGGCTTATAAGGGAGGCCTGGAATAAAAATTCGCGATATTTCGTTGTCTATTTATTTTCGTCAAACGTGCACATAACAAAAGTTGTTTATTTTGTTATTTGGAGTAACTTATGTTTTATACATTTTTTCGGGAACAATGTATGAATCAAATAATTTGCGTATAATATTGATATGCTCATCAATTCTTTCCAATATGAACTACCAGGTACCTCACATGGAAAAATGAATTCAAATCTATGTTAATATTTTGACCTTAATAATTCAAAGCTATGCATAATGCACAGGAGACGGGAAATATGACAATATGGAGGACAGTGAAGTCTTACATAAAAAATTAATTTTATTATTAACAAATCCACAGCAAACACTGGGACGGGTAAATGTCAAATATTGTGCTAAGTAAAGCCTTGCTAAAAAAATACCTTCACTATCCAGCCTCAAATGAATTCCCGGGCGAAGCCGGGAATCTGAGCTCGTATATATATATAACGGACCTCATTTTCTACGTAGGAAACTTGCGTCATGAGTACAACCTCAAGAGGTGATAAGGGGAGGTGCCTCGCTTGCACTATTTTTAACAAAACTTAATATTTTATAATATAAAAATTACATACTAAATATATTTCTATGTTGGCGTCAACAACATTAGTAATTTATTTTGTTATTATTATTATTTATTAACGTCCACTTTTTGCAACTCAGGCTAATAATTTATTTTGAAAACTATAAAATATACTTGAATTTTTATTTTCACACACGAAAATTGAGTCAATATTAATTTATTTGCAGGAGCGTTCGAAGAAAAGATTGATTCAGCGAATTCTGTGCACAATTTAAATTCTGTCCTGGGCAGAGTATTTCAGTTGGCAGGGATGTCTCTTCTGTGTGACTGTTTTGCCCCACTAATGATGGAACGTGTGAAACCATTACTGCCTCCTCCAGGTACCAAGTTTGATTTGGTCATCATGGAACCGTTTTTTTGTATGGTAAGTCGTATGTCCTGTCAATCAGCAATGACAATTTAATTTGATAATAGTTCTTGTGATACATTACATAGTGGTTAACTTGGAATTTCCCTTAGAGAAAATAAGTACATACATAACGTTTATAATAGCGTGTTATTGGTTGTTTGGAAGGTCATTTTAGAAAATAGTGCCCAACGTAAAATCTTCATAACTGAAAATGTAGCTGTTTTTAATTGTACTATATTGATTCTCAGCCGTTCAAATAATAATGTCAATCTGAATTTTCATATTCCTACTTACAATGTGTTTAGAGAATTTTGGCGCTCAAGAGTTCAACGGGATTATGTATTTTGACCCTTCCTGAACCCATGACGTCTGAGAAAATAAATAAAATATACTAGAGACAGGCTGAATACGAAAAAAATGCAAATATCTCCGTTAATATTAGAGATACAGAAACAATGGAAATTAGAATCCCGACTAGATCTTTTGCATTATACAATTATTCGAACCGCCCCATAATAACTCATATTTCGAATATGTAATTCCCCTCCCCCTCCTCTCTAAACCACCTGCCCTTGGTTGGATTTCAGCCGTAAACGAAATTAATCTTTATTTTTGATAAAAACATTAAATTCAATACCGATCAAAAGTAAACCGTAGTGGTAATAGACAAACACACACACACACACACACACACACATATATATATATATATATATATATATAATTTAATTATTTATTAACGTCCACTTTTTGCAACTAAGGCTAATTGGGACGGGTTATCTACAGGTTACCACCCTTTTCTAAGCAGGGTTGGACTAAGGATTTTATTTAATGTATCCCGTCACTGAATGAATTCCCTTGCCCAGGCGGGAATCGAACTCACCACTCTAGGATTACCATGTGAGATTAAAGGCGACACATCCCCCTTAAGGGAAATCTGCTATTGAGGTCGTACTCATGACGTGATTTTCGAAAAATTTCTTTAAATGTCCATCGATCCTACCAGGAGGTGACGAGAAAATGAGGTCCGTTCAAAACTATATATGTATATATATATATATATATATATATATATATATATATATATATATATATATATATATATATATATATTTGTCTGTTAACACTCTAGCGGTCGCAAATTTTGTTTAATTGTCACCAAACTCAGTATTTAATCGTTTTATGTAAAAAGAAAGACCAAGTTCGTTAACGGCTGAAATCGGACCAGTGGGAGGGGGGGGTTTAGAGGGGGGATTTTCAAAAATTCAAAATATCTCCGTTATTATGCATCGGATCGAAAAATTGTTTAGCACCAATCGTATTGCAAATTAAATTTACTATAAATATTGGTATATACATTTATTCTCTATCTTGAATAATAACCGAGATATTTGCATTTTTATGAAGGCCGCTCGGCTCAGGTGGAAGCTTCTTCTAACCTTACCTTAACTTCGTTACTTTGTGTGGTTTATGCACATACGGTCTGTTCATCCGCCCCCCCCCTTTCTTTAGTTCTTGTACTACTAAAATTTGAGTTATAAAAATATAAATTATTTTTACTATTCAGAAGCCGTTTCAGTTGGGAATTTATTAAAATTAACTGAAAGATTTCTTCTCACCGTTTGTATTTAGTCATGGTGGGCTTGTATTACCAGAATGCAGATTTCTCTATTGTAAAACTTCACATGGGAAATCTGCTTAGTTTACGCAGCCCCTGCGTAACGGACTTTTCACTCACATGGCTAACATTTCAATTTTAATATTCAAATAATAAAATAAAATAACTTTTTGCGCATATTGACTGATCTTTTAGGTACTAAAATTACAACTTGACTATCTATTACAAATCGCATTTCACGCTGTCTTCCAAGAATGTTATACTTTTTAGAACATTTTGATTGATAGTTTTATTAGTACTTTGGATATTCATAAGTTTGAAATTTGTCCACAGGAACCATTAGTGGCTGCTAGCAGCGTATACAATGCTCCAATAGTTGCAACACTTCCTTTGCCTCTGATGCCTTCAGCTGCGACGGTTACTGGAAACCCTCATGCCACATCTTATGTGCCAAACTACAGGTGGGCCTCTCAAATTTTTATAAAATCACTCAAGATTCAATGGTAAGAAATAATTAATTTTTATAAGGCAGGACTCCATTCACTGGAAAAATGACCTTCCTGCAGAGAGTCTGGAATACGTTGGTGAATGTTTCTGAACTGCTGATGAATACTATATTTCACTATCCTTACATGGTGAGTAGGATTTAGTTATTCTAATTCATTTAGTATAATAATAAATAAATATAACAGGAAATTCTACTCCACAATATCTATATACAGCAATGTTTATGCAGTATCTATGTATACCCACGAAATCGCTAGAGCGTCTGAGTTGGAAGGCTAGTCTTTCAATTGAGATAGTTGTCTGTTTACATAATCTAAGGAGTGTTCAATGTCAGGCGATATCAAATAAAACCTACAACAATTTATATTGTATGTTATGAAATTCGTCTCGCCTGTTTTGTCATGACGATAATTTTTCAAGTCAAGTAATGACTAGAAAAACCTATTCATATTTTACACATTTAGATACTTATATTTCATTTCTTCCTGAACATCATTTACTCTTTTCTTGAATTAGGAAATAAGTTTCCATTATAAATATTTCAAAGCAAATCGTCTTGAAAGGATTTTTTACAATATATCACACTATTGCTAATGATAGTAGTATATAGAAGTCTCTATGAATGATACCCATAAATTGCTTAAGTAGAAGGGTAACACATAAACAAGCCATAGATATCTGGCATGATGTTTACTTTTTCTAATGCAGTTTTTCAGGCTGATTACAAATCTGAAAACTGTTTTGCTCTATCATGTCAGGTTTTTTTTTTTTAATGCGACGCCGAAGTTTCCCAATAAAGCCGTACTGGCTTACTTTAAATCGCTCTAAACCCTGTTCTAATTGTCCTAGGAAGGTGGAAGCGATGCCGTTTTACTCTGTTAAGCATAGCCTTTCACTTGACAAGAAAAATTTACTATAATCTAAAGTTTGTTACATAAACTTTAGGTTATAGTAAATTTTTTTTCCAAAACTCAAAATCAAAATTTTGATTATTTTGAAAAGTGGCTCCAAAAAGCTGGGCTCATGAAGAACTTCGTGAAGACTCTAGACAACAACTCAAATGCTTTTCGGTACCTATCCAACAAGTTTCCAGAGTTGAGTTATGCGAAAGTGAAAGAAGGTGTGTTGATAGATTCACAATTAAGGAAGATCGTTGAAGACAGTCACTTCGAAGTCTTACGCAGCAATACTGAAAAAGATGCATGGTTGGCATTCATGTCTGTTGTAGACAACTTCCTTGGAAATTATAAATCTCCTGACTATGTAAATATTGTGCAGAAGTTCATTAGCGCGTACAGCTTGATGGGTTGCGGCATGTCCCTCGAGATTCATCTCCTCGGTTTGTTTCGCGAGAACCAAGGTTCTGTCAGTGATGAAAATGGAGAATATTTTCATCAGGACATCTCGGTAATGGGTCACAATATCAGGGTCGATGGAGTGGATCAATGTTGGCTGACTACTCCTGGATGCTTCAAGCTCCACATCCCAAATGCTCAGCACAAACGCAAGTCTACAGCCAAGAAATTCAAAACTAGAGTAACTAATTTTAAATTAAGGACCTTCTTGTTATATCTATGTATTTTATATGTTAGTTATACCTTAAGCTAGATGGTGCTATATAGTTTCTGCCAATTAGTACTCTATTCAGCAGTATGTACTCTACTGTAAATTGTCTGCGAGTTGTTTGCCTTGACACAGTTGAACATATATAAATGGCTAATGTCCGACATCTCAAAAACGGTGGGTGATAGAGACAAACGGTTTCCAAATTTTTAATCAGCATGTCTAATTTGTCTTAAAACAAGTGTTGGATACCAATATATCCGCTGAAAGGTTTTTTTGTTAATCAGTATAATTTATCATCCCTCTTTTCCGGAATTTTTCTAGGGGAGGTAGAAAGGATTCCCCGATTTATGCAATATATTATTGAATTAAATATACTTAATATACATAGGTGCAATTTATACTACTATTTTATAAACATTTCCAGAATACAAGATATAACCCCCTCTAAAGACCTTACGGTGGTTGGTTATAACTAATTAACCCCCTCTAAAGACCTTACGGTGGTTGGCTATAACATCGTAGGAGACCACATCGATGGAAGAAGTGACAAGGACGGGGGAGTTGCCATCTTGATCAGGCATGACATACCTTTCAAAGAAGTGGAACCAGCCCCCCCCCCCCGTGCCGGCTAAACACCACATCGCATCAGTGAAGGTCCTTATAGCCAACCACACGTACACTATCACCGGCCTGTATCGTCGGCCTAAGGCCGAACCCGAATATTTTCAGCCCCTCATAAGTCTAGCTCAGACAGACAGAAATCATCTTGTAATTGGAGATTTGAACGCCAGACACCCCTCACCGTCATACACCCTAATTCTCACACTTTCAAAACGCCCTATAGAATGTCCACTGTGGACCTAATGCTCACCCGTACCCCTCATATTGTGACTAAATGTCTCGTCCTGGACTTTATCACAAGATATCACCGACCAGTAATGTATGTGCTGCGAGGTCGTCCTCCCAAACCCACTACAACCACATACGCGTTTCATAATGGTGACTGGAAATTTTACAAGTCACTTATGTAAGCAATAACACCGGCGTTCACCGCTATCAGTGACGCCCAAACCCTGGAAGAGAAGCTGGACGAGTTCACCAACGTCATCTTGGAGGCAGCGGACCAGGCGATCCCGAAGAACGTCAGAAGACCCCCAGGACTCAAACCCCCTCCCCCTCAAGTTCTACAGCTAATCAGGCAGAGGAATACCATTAAAAATTCCTGGTATCTCACCAGGAACCCCGCCCTACGTCCCGTCCTTAACAACCCCACTGCCCAGATCCGCAACCTTATGAGACAGTGGAAGACGGTGGAGTGGCACGAAACCCTCAGACAGACACACGGTGACCATCGCAAGCTCTGGTGGTTGGTGAAGACCAGAGTAACCAAAAGGCGATCTGTTCTTCTCCAAACCGGCAGGGGTGTGATGAGCCACACATATCAGGCTGAGATGTTGGCGGCACATATGACCGCAGCAGATCAGGCTAGGCTACGTCAGACTGAGGAGGCGCCTAGGATGGAGAGCGATAATAATTTCATGTTCTCCTCCCCCAGGCAGCTCTCTGCCATCCTGCGCCGGACCAAGGGAGGAAAATCCCCTGGGCTGGACATTGGTACCCATTTCGAAGTGTGGCTACAATGTAGGAGACACCTAGCCGTGAGGCCTTAATCCAGCCTACACCAATCCAACGCTTCATGGTGACTGAGGATTCGCTACGATGGTCAGAAGCGATCATATGGAAGGGACAGTCTCCTACTACCCAGCTCCCACACGAAGAACACATGTACCAGTTTACCTGGCCTGTATGTCCCCGTGCTTTGAACACACGACCTCTACGTCTATGACCGGCAGTGAAGGCAAGCCTCCACTCCGGACACCACCCAGCCCGTAGTTCACATTGAGTAAGCCGCTAGAACCTACCCCATTAAGGCAGGAGTGATCCCCTGCCCGGAACAGCAAAGCCGACTAATGACCTACTGTTCCTACGGTTCCCCTACCCAGCAGCTACTCAGCGGGGGCTTACTGCTGCCACTGGGGAGGGCCGGCCCCGTGCCGGAACCCCTGGGCTGGACAGGGTGCAGTACGTGTTACTCCGTCAGCTTCCACGGAAGTCTCTTTCCTATCTCAATAACCTCCTAAACTCCTGCCTCCGCCTCCGCCACTTCCCCACCATCTGGGAACACGCAATAGTCGTCCCTCTCCTTAAACCCTCCAAAACTGGATCCTCTCCTGATCACTATCGTCCCATCAGTCTCCTCTCACATATCTCCGTAGCGTATAATCCTCAGGTATCTTGTAGATTTCTGCGAGGAGAAATCCCTCATCCCGAACGAGCAGTCCGGATTCCGTTCCCAGCACAGCACCCTTCATCTCCTTGCCCGCCTCTACGCTAACACTGCCACTAACCTCCGCAGAAACATCGTCACGGCGATGATTTCAATAGATTGCACTCAGGCGTTTGACTCCGTCGACCACGCCGAACTCCTCAACACCCTAGGTGGGCATGGCTGCCCCAGTTAACTCCTAGCCATGCTCCGTTCCTTCCTCCACGGCCGAACCTTCCAAGTAAGGGTCGGCGAATCCCTCTCCACATCCCGTCCTCTCAAAGTAGGGGTTCCTCAGGGTTCCCCTCTTTCTCCTACCCTCTTCACGGCGTACACCGCAATGGTAGTGAGTCGACGGTTTCACAATGCTGAGGTAGTCGCGTATGAGGACGACGTGGCTAATGTTAGCACCTCCCTCAACCCATCCCGCGCCCTATCCTTGGCAGAATCCGCCTGGCAATCCATCTCTGACGACCTCCGATCCATTAACATCCGTGTGAACCCCAGGAAGACAGATGCCCTAGTGTTCGTATTCAGAAAACGTACCTCCGTCCCTGACACCTTCCGACTCGACAACACCGACCTATCTGTCTCCCATACCATACTCTACCTTGGAATTCGACTCGACAGACATCTGACATTCACAGCACACGTAAACGGGCGACTTAAACATCTACGGAACAGGTTCAACTCCATCAACCACCTCCTCCTCTCTCCAGTCCTCAGCCTACGACTTAAACTCCTTATACTCAAAGGCGTCTTTCAACCCGCCCTCCTATATGGTTCACCTCTTTTCTGATACCTTACCAAAACCTCCCTTCAACAGTTCCAAAACGGTATAATCCGTAAAATTGTCCGACATACCTCCCTCCAACGCGCCACCAACCGGACAATCCATGATACCCTCTCCCTAGAACCCATCTCCCACGCCATTTCCCGCCGCCATGTCAAATTTTTCGACTCCCTCAACTACGCTGATAATCCTCTCTACCGCTCCATACAACAGCCGGTGAGATGGCGACAGGTTGGTCTAGATGAGCCCCTAATCGATCTCACCCGCTGCTGACACCCATCCTCATAGTGCCCTAGGATCGGCCAATAATACATAAACAGGGCCTTTCTTCACCCCCTTATTATAGCCCTGTAGTTTAAGTTAGGTTACCTAGTTTTAATTTAGTTTAGTCTTATTTTAGTATAGAGTAGGTTAGTTTGATATTTGGGCACCCCTTACCCCCTTTAACAACACACAAACGGCTTCTTAGGTTTATTTACTGGCGGTAGCGGCCATCTTTCTTCTTTTTCTTCTTATCTCCTCTCCTTGTATCCCTATCCTTTCTTATTTCGTTTTCTTCCTATCCATCACAACCCACCCGGTATCACCAGCTACCGGGTCACCCACCCTTATTAGTTCCATCACACCCCGTCAAAATCACCATCTCCCTTAAAATGGAACTATAGTTCAGTAGAAGGGGAACTATCCTTTCTTACCCCCGGTGGGTCACACCACCTTATTACCATGAAAAATATGAAGAAGCTGGGTCTCAGTTAAAAAAATAAATAAATAAAAAACAACAAGATATTTCCAATTCTGTAGTTGTACGAAATTCTGATTGGTCCTGGTGAGGTAGGGCTCAGATACTCAGGACTTGCTATTTTGTCAGACAGTAGATTGTAAAAGAGGTTAACGGCAGAAAATATTACACAGGAAGGATGAGTTCTTCCAAATTTGTAAAACCCGAATTTCTAAAATCTTAGTGATTAAACACGAGACAAGATAGTCTCTCACGCCAAATAAGCTACAATCTGACTATTGATAAATCTGTAAGTTGGGGGTCGTGTTTCTTTCAGTTATCTAATACAGTGCCAACTGGATTTACGTCAAAAAACATTATACTTTTGTGGCCCTTGTATCTTCTCCAGTTTATCTTATTTCTATTATTTATTTCCGAATGCCTGCGTTCCTACTAAATTGTATTCAAATTTTTTATCTCTTGCAAAGCTATTTCTAAAGAGACTTCTCACGGATACATTTTTTTTTGGTTCTTATACTATTATGATTCCTATAGTGTATGGATTTCATTTACAATATATTATTTCTAACAATTACTGTTTCAATTAATTATTATAAAAATTTACGTTCACTTTATGATACTTCGGCTAATCGGGACGGGTTATTTAAAGGTTACAATTACTGTTTCAGGACAAAATGATGCGAGAAGTCTGGGGACAGCCAGACCTGCCATACATTGGAGACCTTCTCAAAAACATATCGCTGGTACTCATTGAGACACACTTCTCCATCAACTACCCAAGACCTTACTTGAGGAATGTTGTAGAAGTTGGGGGCATTTCAGCTAAAATGAACGATCCATTACCTAAGGCAAGAATATACTAGGTTATCTCAATGAATAAGACTGATCATTTCTTAACTTTTCCGAGTACACCAAATTATTTTATTTTTCTTATCTTCCAGCTCCCCTTTGTTGATTACGTATATATATCAGAATGTAAAGATATTCGTTTTCACGCAAAACTGCTTCAAAATTCTGTCGACCTAAAAAAAAACAGAAATTGTCTTCATGTTTTGAGCTAAACCTTTCTTTCCCTCCAAACTACAGCAACTCATTTCTCTCCTAATGTATAAACTTACTAAGTTATTAGATTGTATCTATTGATTGCACCTACCCCCCCCCCCCAGTATCTAATAACGTTTAACACTGAATACCCAACATTATTTATTTTCATTTTATCCATCCCTTCTTTTAGTCTGATCCTGCTTTTCCTTTTTTTCAAATTTGACTAGTAGGCAAGTAGGCCTCTTTAAATCCTTACATTGCTAGCTCAAACTTACCTTTACGGTCAGATATTGATTTTTTTGTTATTGTATTTATATGAAATTCCAGATTTCTTATTTCTTTTTTTACCGTGGTTCAACTAATATCCTTTTTAATTTTCCACCGTCGTTTGCAGGACTTGGAGAGCTACATGAACAAGGCCGAACATGGAGTGATCTACTTCAGCTGGGGGTCTCACTTTGAAGCTCAGGACTCGGAGGAAATATTGCAGGTTCTGATGAAGGTATTTTCCAAACGGAAGGAGTCAGTTCTCTTCAAGTGGTATGAAGATATTCCCAATACACCTCCTAATGTTCGTGTTCAGAAATGGTTCCCTCAGCGAAGTATATTGGGTAAGTACTTTTAAAAGTGAGTACCACAAGTAATTTTGTAAGGTTTTTCTCAATTTGAAAAACAGTATGACCGCAACTTTTAAAATTGGTTAAGTTTGTGTTTGAGATCATCCTTTGCTCAAAGAAATGATTCCCTTTATCAATTATTTTTTTCAGCACACAATAAAACAGTTCTGTTTGTCAGTCATGGAGGATTGAACAGTATTAGTGAAGCTGCATACTATGGTGTGCCTGTTTTGGGAACGCCACTGTTCGGAGACCAGCCGTACAATATCGGGATACTAGAATCCTTAGGAATGGCGGTCAGTATAAATGCCAAGGATTTAGACGATGGAATTTCTTTTCAAAGGGCGTTGGAAAAGATTCTAAATGACCACAGGTAATGGTTAAGATTTATTTATATTGGCTCTAATAATTCTCTCTATGGAGATATTCGAAACGTGAAACTTGAGACTATTTTTCTAAATCAGTTTCAGAGAGAATGCTATTAAAGAGAGACTGAGGGTTCGAGACAGGCCATTGGGAGTTGTTGAAGAGGCAGTCTATTGGATCGAGTACATTGTGAAGCACGGTGCAGAACACCTCCAGCCAGCCAGCAAAGACTTGCCTTGGTATTCCATAGCTCTCTTGGATGTTTCTCTATTCCTCATCTCCATTGTAGCTATCATCCTCTACCTCGTCTATTCGCTTCTCGCCTTCTGTCTCAGCATTTGCAGGAGGAAGAATTCAACGAATGTCTCGACCAAGAAGAAAAAGCAATAATCCAAACAATGACTGAGCAGTGCCTAGAAACACTAAACTTTTGCAAAGAAGCTTTTTTTAGGAAACCTTGATGAAACCTTTTCCAAATATAAAGAAGTATATCAGTGATCTTTTCAGTGTTTTTTTTTTTTTTCATAACAACTTTTTATTTCATTTAGAGAACAATCTATATCACAGGATCACCTGATTTTAGCCAATAATGAATATTGTATGACTGATACAGTAAATGAGCTTTATATATAGGTGTAATATTTTGTAAAAAAATAAAGGTTTTTAACGCAACCAAAAAAAAATGTATGTATTTATTTAATTATAGAAGATTTCTAAAATAAAACTTTAAAAATAAGATATGATTTTAATCTCTTTCCTTATTATGAATATTTATCCTAAAAGCAAACTACAGGTTATAATCACTGTTTTGACGTTCAACTTTCCAACAAAAGATAAATAATGGAATCATAGGTCGCTACGGTGCTATCAGAAAAGTCCATCACGCAGGGGCGGTGTAAATTAAGCAGATTTCTCACGTGCGAGACCTCAAAATTTCCATTTACTTTAAAACGTAAAAGTTCAATATGCAGAATATGTGCTTTATAATATAACAGCTTATTGTCAATATGACATGAAAACAGTGAAGGTTTACTGAAGGCCGAAAACTAATAAATGCAAATATCTCGGTTAATAATGATGATAGTGAAAAACCTGACGTAACAACACTTATATAACGTTACATTTGCAATACGTTCGGTTCTATATAATTTTTCGACCAGGCTCATAATAACGGGGTTATTTCAAATTTTCGAAATTCCCCTGTCTAAACCCCCCTCCCACTGGTCCGATTTCAGTCATTAACGAACTTGATTTTTATTTTTACATAGAACTACAAAATATTGAGTTTGTTGGCTAAAATAAACTCCATAAAATGTGCGATACTCAGCTGATACAAAAATGTGTCTGCGTGTGAGTGTATGTATATTAGTGTAGAGACTGAAATAATTGCTTGGGACAATCCTTAAGGGAAATTTACTGGAACTATAAATCAACGTGCCGGTGTTCAGTGGACATTAATGCCCAGTTTCAATTAGTCACGAACTTTCACGTGGCCATTTTCCAATTCCATGTATACATGACAAAAATATTTACCCTCGTCAAAATTAGGTTTTCGAATTTTGAAGAAACATTGGTAAACAGTGTTGACGTTGGCTGTGCATATGAGCTGTAATGTGGAACCATCAAAGATGAGAATTCATCCTTGAAAAAGATAAATCCAGATTTATAAGGCTCGATGCGTTATCAGCTGATATTTATTGGAATCAATGAATTTAATTGGGAGCTTGATAGCCACCATATAATGTACCCAATGAATAACGTATGGGAAGCTCATCTTTGATATTGATATTTAGTTGGAAACTGTGCATATTCAGATTTATATACAAACTTATTTTACATTAGGTGAGAAAGGAGAGGGCTTTTCTTCTTCACACGACATAAGCTGTCAACAGGTGAATAAGAGATAAATGTGCCAGTTGTCAAAGTCCGTCCGCAGAGCCTGCGTAAACAAAGCTAACTTCCCACGTATGACTCTCTACTGATCTCTTCTCACATCATATTTTCTTAAGTAGAAACTCAATAAATTGAAGTGAGGGTCTGCTGAAGGTTGAAAACAAGAAAGTATGAATAACTCCCATTATTGTCATACCTATTGGTGGAGACCGTCGTCACTGGCTGATGGTTGAGTACCGCTGGCAAGCGCTTTCGATGCGATGACATCATCTTCAAGCCTGCCAATAGTTGTACTGAGTTGGTTGTCCGGCAGTCAGTGTGTTTTATACTCTGTTCACCGTATTAGTTGTTTACGTTTAATCCAGATCTGTTTACTTACCACTAAGATCTGTCAAACGAGGGATGTTGATGTTCAGGTAAATAGTTTTCGTGTGGTGGGTTGTTTACGTTTTAAATCGAGATCTGTTTACTTACCACTCAGATCAGATAAACTATATATGCAATTTGGCTTTCTACATTCTTGATCTATACTATTAACAAGCGACAACCGTCAAACTGAGTTTGAATTGAACTTTAAATAACGGTTTTTATTTGTAACTTTAAAATGACTGGTTATTTTTGAGAGGAAAATATGCTAATAATAGAAAGTCTAGTTTAGATATTAAATAGATTTAAGCTAAGTCTAGAACCTTCTAAACAACGAAAATATAATTTGGGCGTTAACATTTAACAGTTTTTAGCAGATTTCCCTCAAGGGAAATCAGCTATTGAGGTCGTACTCTTGACGCGATTTTCGAAAAATTTCTTCAAATGTCCATCGATCCTACCCAGGAGATGACGAAAATGAGGTCCGTTCAACGGTCGCAAGTTTTGTTTAATCGTTACCAAACTCGGAATTTAATCGTTTATGTAAAAGGAAGATCAAGTTCGCTAATGGCTGAAATCGGACCAGTGGGAGGGGGGGGGGGGGTTTGGAGGGAGGAATTTCGGAAAAATCGAAATATCTCCGTTATTATGCGTCGGCTCGAAAAATTGTATAGAATCAATCTTATTGAAAATTAAATTTACTATAAATATTGTTCTATACATTTATTCTGATCTTGAATATTAACCGAGATATTTGCATTTGGTCGGCAGGAGTGAGCTGTTTGGTACTTTCCGAAGAGAGCTCTTCGTCCCTCGTGTATAATTTCAGTGATCCCTTACTGCTTACTACCCTTGTTATTGGGCAGATTTCTCTTTTGTAAAACTTCACGTGGGAAATCTGCTTAGTTTACGCAGCCCCTGCGTGACGGACTTTTATTAGATCTGTTTACTTACCATTCAGATCTGTCAAACGAGGTGCGTTTAAACTAGTGTTCAGGTAAATTGTTATCATGTAGTGGGTCTTCCCGTATCCGTCTGGGTGTTTACATTTCTAGTGTTACTGTTTCTGTGATGGTCTGGTATAATTTGATTTGTAGACACGGGTGTAATGTGATATTTGTAACATTGTTATTATACAATAAAAATGATGTATCATAGATAAATAAACAAATGATTAAATACAATATGGAACTACCTGCGTCGTCGCTTTGTCTGTTGGTAATCCTGCGTGAGTCCGTCCGTTGGCGTCTTCCGTTTATTATTCCTTTTAAATAGTTGTAGTGGTCTGAAGATCGTGTCCGAGCTAGTGTTGAGCTG
The DNA here is from genome assembly GCA_019009955.1 of Riptortus pedestris. Classification (NCBI taxonomy): domain Eukaryota; kingdom Metazoa; phylum Arthropoda; class Insecta; order Hemiptera; family Alydidae; genus Riptortus; species Riptortus pedestris. The sequence continues at coordinate 210,848,540 of CM032228.1, read as the reverse complement.
TTCGTTGATGATGTCTCCGTTGAATGTCCGTTGTTTGTATATCTCCATATTCTCTAATATGTCCAATCGTCGGCCTTTCGTTTGTCGGTGTAGAAGTTTCATGCTGTCGGCTATACTCGTCGGGTCGTGGCAGTGGTCGTTCAGGTGGTTGGCGAAGTTGGAGTCTCGTTTGTTAAGTCTGAATGAGCGGATATGTTCGGTGTATCGCGTTTTCAGTCTCCTTCCAGTGTGTCCAATGTATGTGTTGTTACAGCTGCACGTGAGTTTATATACTCCGTTCATATTGTAGATGCCCTTGTTCTCGATGTCATTTGTGAGCTTTTGTCGTAGGGTGTTGTTGGTTCTGAACGTAGTGTGAAGTCCTTCTTTCCGAAGTGCGTTTGTGATTTTATATGTGTCAGGACCCGTGTATGTGATAGCGTGGCGTTTGGTGATTGGTTCAGCTGGAGTGTTCGCGTCTCGTTTGGCGTTACTGGTTAGTTTCTTGAGTAACTTGTCGATCGTGTGTCGTTTGTAGCCGTTATTGTAGGCTATTTCGTGTATTGTCTTCAACTCCTTGTCCCACTGACTGACGGACAACCAACTCAGTACATCTATTGGCAGGCTTGAAGATGATGCCATCGCATCGAAAGCGCTTGCCAGCGGTACTCAACCATCAGTGACGACGGTCTCCACCGATAGGTATGACAATAGTATCATTTATATTGGCGGTTCTTACCCTTTATTTGAATTAACTCCCATTATATTTAAGCGATGAAAAAATGTATGAAATGCATATTTTCGTAACTCAAGTATTAGCCGAGTTAATATCTGCCGTCCCCCCTCTTCTACTCATTGGTTTGGTGTATTATACCAGCACGTGGGAAATCTCCTTTGTTTAAGGAGCTCCTGCGTGACGGATTTTACGGATTGAGGTTGTACTCACGACGCGATTTTCAAAAAAATTCTTCAAAGGTCCCTCGATCCTACCTAGTAGATGACAAAAGCGAGATATTCGAAGCTTAAACACCAAATATTGTTTTCAAGAGACCTATATTATAGATAAATGCAAATATGTTTTGTTAATCCCCCCTCCTGTCTTAATTTTTGGATTATTAAAATTTGAGTGACTGAGATAAAAATTATTCTGATTCATTATAAATTACAGTACTAGATATAGTAAATAGTTTTCAACAAAATTAATATGTCGTATTTAGGTATATTTAAGTAATTATATTTATTTTGGGTGAAGAATATTTCTATCTATTTGCTCAATCAGACAGAGGTCGGCTATTCAGTTTGGTTATGGCTAACCGTTGGGAGGTTATTAAAATTGACTGAAAGATTTATTATTACAGTTTACATTTATTCACTTAATATTCACGGCGTTGTTAAGTGTTACCAGTATGTAGAATTATCTATTGTATAACTTCACGTGGGAAATCTGCATAGTTTACGCATCCCTTGCGTGACAGACGTTTTGAGTTTAAAGGAGCTCAGGTTGTCCGCGTGAGCTAAGGCGTTCGTCCAAATACGCTTTGTAAACCTAGTCATGGGAATTTATTCACTGACATCAGTGACTACACTTAGTGCCGCCCTGGGTAGAAACGATGGTAATCTGTAGATAACTCGTCCCAATTAAAGACAATAAAATTTAATAACATATGGAAATGTGGTTTTAATTCAATTAACAAAATTTACATATATGGGTTATCTTAAAAAATGTTAAAAATAAGTCATGCTAATTTCATTCGATATTTTCATCCCTTAAAATTATAGTCATATTTGAGGTTTTTACTAATCACAGAGACTAAAACTCCATACCTCTTTAAAATAACCTAAAACAAATACAGCAGAAACCCAGGATTTTTTAAAATATATATTTCAACAAAGATTTGAGGATATAATGGGTGACCTGGTGATAGAAGCTCAAAGAAATCGTTCAGCCGCATTTGAAGATGAGGAGTACCAAAAATATTTGTTGTCAGGTATGTCACATGTATTCACTGGCTTGACTTGCCGGTAATGCTTATTTACTTTTAAAATAGACTGACAGCACACATTTGCTCATTGCGTGATGACTTGAAGTTTCAATGTAGGCTTACAATTATCAAAATAACAAAATGGGGCACTTTGGCCACGAGCACAGACACCTGTTATCAGTTTATATCACACTTTATTACTACTGTCTCAGTGGTATTGACTCAGACATTGTGATATTTGGCTTATGCTTTAGATAGAGTTAATACAAGCAATTTCAAATAGATATAAACTTGCAATCGTGCGAAAAGAGTATTTATTATAAAAAGGAGAGAGTAAAACGAATCCTTCTAACAATCTATATTTATATATTTTATCGTACAAAGTATATGGTAACAGGATTTGTAATTCATTTTGGACATTTTGTGGCCGAATATAACCTTTAGAGTTGCAAGAAACAATTAAATAACGTGATGGTATTAATCAAATAAACTTTTTCGAGAATAGAAAGTAAAAAAGTCCGTCACGCAGGGGCTGCGTAAACTAAACAGATTTCCCACGTGAAGTTATACAATAGAGAAATGTCCATACGAGAGTCGAACAGTTACGGAAACGGTCGAACTAGCTTTTGCCTGGAAACTCACTCTCGGTTATCGGCCCACATTTAATAAAAATGCAAATATCTCAAAGGTTAATATTCAAGATAGAGAATAAATGTATAGATGTAAATAAATGTATTTATAGTAAATTTAATTTGCAATAAGATTGGTTCTATACATTTTTTTGACCCGTTTTGATCCGACTTATGGTAACGGAGATATTTCAAATTTTCAAAAATCCCCTCTCTAAACCCCCCTCCCACTGGTCTGATTTCAGCCATTAACGAACTTCATCTGTCTTTTTGGATAAAACATTTAAATATCGAGTTTGGTAATGATCAAACAAAAATCTCCTCATGGTAATAACCTCATTTTCGTCATCTTCCTGGATCGATGGACATTTGAAGAAATTTTTCGAAAATCGCGTCATGAGTAGGAACTCAATAGCTGATTTCCCTTCAGGGAAATCTGCTAACAGATAACATATCTGTATCTCATCTATTAATGTTGAAGAAAAACAACTCGTTATTGGAGCTTAGAATAACAGGTGTCATGTATATTAGCCTCTTGTTACTATAACATGTGTGGAAGTGTGGCTCATGACTAACAAAAATAAAAATACAAATAACTCGATTAATATTACATTTAGGAAAATAGACAAAATAATTAGTTCAGGCCACTGAAGCGCTGGATAAAACAACATAAATTAACATAACTTGAAAATGAATATCATACAGAAACCAATAAAACGTTTTTGGTATGTTTCAGAATCAGAAGAAGAATTGCTAAAAAAAGAATATTTAACCCGAGATGACATTAACAGGCTTAGAACGTGCCCAGATTGTGAGTATGTATTTTTAAAATATATATAATTGTCAAAAACATTATACACATGTACAAAAATGTACAATGCTAAACTATTAGTTAAAGTCCATGTACAATAATAAAAGTCAAATAATAACAAGCCAACTGCAGGCATGCACCCTACCTCGGAGTAGCATGAATACTAACGATTTGTTTGAGGACATAAACCTTCCACGTAAATGAAAAGTCCGTCACGCAGGGGCAGCGTAAAGTAAGCAGATTTCCCATGCGACGTTTTACAATAGATAAATCTGCATACTGGTAACACAACACCACTGTGAGTAAATACAAACGGTAATGAGAAATCTTTCAGTTAATTTTAATAAATTCCCAACTGAATTGTAAGAATAATTTCTATTTTAAAAACTCAAATTTTAGTAGTCCAAGAACGTATTTGCATAAAACTCACAAAGTAACGAAGGTAAGGTAAGGTCAGAAGAAGCTTCCACCAGAGCCGAACAGTTACGGAAACGGCCGAACTAATCCGAACAATACCCGACCTCATGTCCCACAGACTTCATAAAAATGCAAATATCTCGGTTAAGATTCAAGATAGAGAATAAATGTATATAAAAATATTTATAGTAAATTTAATGTGCAATAAGATTGGTTCTATACAATTTTTCTATCCGATGCATAATAACGGAGATATTTTGGATTTTCGAAAACCCCCCCCCCTCTGGTCCAATTTCAGCCATTAACGAACTTGATCTGTTTTTATACATAAAACGGTTAAATATCGAGTTTCGTAACGATCAAACAAAAATTGCGACCGCTAGAGCATTAACAGACAAGTCGAGTCATGACTACGACCTCAATAGCTGATTTCCCTGAAGGGAAATCTGCTAAAAACAATGTTTACCACTTAATATCATAAGAATATCCAAATTGCTCGGGAAGGGAACTACCATATTGTTGTTCTCATTCATTTTTTTTTTTTTTTGTAAACTGAAAACGAAAAAAGTCCGTCACGCAGGGGCTGCGTAAACTAAGCAGATTTCCCATGTTTTACAATACGGAAATTTCACGAGAGCCAAGCAGTTAAAGAAAAGGCCGAACTAGGTTTTGGCGGGAAAGTCACTCTCGTCCGTCAGCCACCCAGATTTAAAAAAAATGCTAATATCTCGGTTAACTATTCAAGATAGTGAATACATGTACGTAACAATAATTATAGTACTTTTAATTTGCAATCTGATTGGTTCTATACAATTTTTCGATCCGACATATGGTAACGGAGATATTTCGAAAATCCTCCCCTCTAAACCCCCCCCCTCCCCCTGGCCCGATTTCAGCCATTAACGAACTTGATCTTTCTTTTTACATAAAAAGACTAAATATCGAGTTTTGTAACGATTAAACAATAATTGCGACCGCTAGAGCGGTAACAGACAAATATATATTCCTAGATAGATAATGTATATACACAGTTTTGAACGGACCTCATTTTCGTCATTTGGGTAGGATCGATGGACATTTGAAGAAAAATTTCGAAAATCGCGTCATGAGTACTCAATAGCTGATTTCTCTTAAGGGAAATCTGCTAAAAGAATGATAAAGCATCCAACTGTTACTTCGTCTCTGAAATAACATAATATGACACATTAAATGTAATGTGTAATTAGCATATTTCCCTTAAGGAAAGTTAGTTGAGGAGAGAAATCTTGGCCCGATTTTAGAAAAATGTTCATCTATCTGACATAGAAGACGAGATGAATGAGGTCCGTTCATATATAAATTTGTCTTTAACCGCTTTAGCGGTCGTAATATTTGAGTGATCGTAACCCAACTCGATACTTAGTGATTTATGTAAGATGAGTTCGTCGACGGCGGGCGACAATAATTCGAAATATTCCCACTATTATAAGTCGGATCGTTATAGAACCAATCATATTGCAAATTTAATTTTCTACCATTAGTATACATACATACATACATATATATATATATATATATATATATATATATATATATATATATATATATATATATATATAAATTCCCTACCACTAATTTTAACCCATAGCATAGTTTTATTTTTCAATTATTACTCTTATATTATTATTATTATTACCCCCAAGCCTTATAAATTCCAAATTAACAATAAACCTCTAAGTGTCTTATTTTATACTTTAAATACGACGTATTGTTTTAAGAGGGCAAGGAGGAATGAAATAAAGTAAATAATGTAATCTCCATTATTATGAATCGGATTGAAAAATCGTATCACAAATTTCTTTTTTTACAAATATTGTTCTACAATTTGTTCCCTAGCCCGATTATTAGCTGATATATTTGCATTTTTTTTATTTTTCAGTCTTCTGGACGCCTCCACTACCACTAATCCATTTTCACTTCGAGCACCTGAGCCACTAAATATTTCCTTTCCGGCTTCAACTCCTAAGTCCTTATTACATTTTAATAAGAAAATCGAAAATAAATCCTTAGCTTGTCCAGCATGTGGTAAATCAATTCAGTTTACGCTGCAACTGTGATAGACTTTATTGTTAATCACACTGCAATTCAATGGCCGGTCACCCGGCTGCACACAATTACACGTTAGTTTGCCTGTTGACCTTTATCTTTTACTTTGTAAAAATGAAGAAACCGAGAACCAACGCGCTGTGACTGAGAACACTGACATGATTGCTAACGTTTTAAGTTTATAAAAATAGTAACAATGTACTTATTATATGAATGAATAATTAATGAAAAACGTGTTTTTAGTCAAATTAATCTACTATTATTTTGGGTGGATAGACTACGGCCTTTTATATAAAAATAGGTTGTTGGTCAGATCCGGCCATTGATTTAATGGGCCGAAGGCCGAATCAATATAGCCCCTAAGTAGAAGAAACGCTCTTCACAATTGAATGTATATCTCAATTTACATACTCAAGACATACTTTATACTCAAGAAAGCCAATAAAATGCTTGTAATTAATTTATGAAAATATAATATTTCACTATTTTAATTATCCAGAATGTGTTTTAAGACATGTTCATTAACACTGCTTTTAGGTTACCTATGCTCCAGAAGTCCCAACATTTATGGGATAGAGTTCATAAGATATTCAGTTAGAGATTTTGAAAGTGGAAACAAGCTTTTTGAACTGAAAACAAAGGATGGTAAACTTTTTAACTTAATAACGAATTCAAGAATTTATTTTGTTTAGATGATCTAAAACTGCGAAACTGATGAGAGGGGAAGGTGATTTTGCTGCAGTAACTTGTGGTTTGAATGATAGGTGAAAGAAACCGATAGAAGAAGTAGCCTTATATCTTGGAAACCGTACTCAAAATAGTCTATTCTGAAGTATTTTGTGCAATTCATTGGTATTAGAATTGTGGTGATATTTCGGATATGGAAGGCAAGGAATCAAAGCCTGGCAAAGGCATGAATGGTTCCAAGGCGACTAGGGAATCTTAACTGTTCAGGAGGGATGATGAATTGCTTCTGATACAACTCTATAAGATAGTTGTTGTTTTTCTCTGATATGTTATGTGCGAGAGAACATGAGTAGGCCTGTAGAGCTATCGAATTTAAGTCGAGTTACCACTAGAATGAGGAGTGTCGCAGGAAGTTGCAGATCAGGAGGGGATCGAGGAAGCACCAAAACTCTCAAGGACGGGAAATAAGCAATCTATCCATATCTGTAATTTTCCATGCTGCGGAGGCAGCTCGTTCCTAAATGAGTAGCGGGATGTAGCAGCAAAGCCAACCTAATGTCTTCTTAATCCAAGGGTCGGGTTAACCACCCAACTCCAGGGGGATATCCCTGACGCAAAAAGTAATAATTCGAAGTATTTATGTTTAGAACTAACGAGTTCACCGTCTCAAGCAGGCTTTTCATCATGTCCTTGAGCTCGTCGACACATGACCGAACACCAGGGGGGGGGGATAGCATTGGAATAGGGAGGGGGTTGCTTAAAGAAGGAGGAAGCAGAGGGCTTGAGGAGCAGGCCAAGCATTGAGGTAGAGGCGGAGCGGGGGAAAAGAAGGGCTCGTGGTACAGAAGACCACTGGACGATGTCAACCAGGTGCTCCCATTAGCGGTATGAGGCAGTTAAAATTCTTAAGATTGTTTGTCTGAGGGTTGCATTCAGAGACCATGTGAGGTTAGAGCACCTCACACATGTGGGAGACATGTAACAATAGGTCTTTGTAATCTTAAAAATCTCGTCTATCAGGTGTGACATGTCCAGTCCTAATATGAGGAATTTTTGGTTCATTTTAGTACCACGGGGGATATATGTATTGATGAGGGGCGTTTTCTTCAGGTTTCCTGCGTTCTCACGGTTTATGTAAACTATTTTTGTTGTGAATTTGTGGGCCTTTCCCATGAGGGAGGCATGACTGTAAAGCGTGCCTGAGGAGCGGAAGTGAAGCTTCTTTTTACGTTGACGCCTTTACTAATGACGTTTAGGACGGGCTGTTCTGATTGGTCAGAAGAGATTGGGCCAGAGAGAGGTCGTTTGAGAACATAAAGTAGAGTGACGAAATGGGCAAGGGAGTGGCTTCAGAAAGAGTGGAACTGTCAACCCTTACCTCAGCTGAAAGGTCGCTCTGGGGCACCACTGTAATCCCAGTCGCAATCCAATTCCCTGGATGCTTTTATCATCATTGATTTATTGAAATAATTATTATTATAATTATACACATTTTAGCAGATTTCCCTTAAGGGAAATCAGCTATTGAGGTTGTACTCATGACGCGAGTTTTGAAAAATTTCCTCAAATGTCCATCGATCCTACCCAGGAGATGACGAAAATGATGTCTGTTCAAAAAAACAAAATATATATATATATATATATATATATATATATATATATATATATATATATAATTATTTGTCTGTTAACGCTCTAGCGGTCGCAATTTTTGTTTGATCGTCACCAAACTTCATATTTAAGCGTTTTATGTAAAAAGAAGGATCAAGTTCGTTAATGGCTGAAATCGGATCAGTGGGAGGGGGGATTTTTGAAATTCGAACTATCTACGTTATTATGCGTCGGATCAAAAAAGTGTATAGAATCAATCTTATTGCAAATTAAATTTACTATAAATATTGTTCTATACATTTATTCTCTATCTTGAATATTAACCGAGATATTTGCATTTGTATTGTGTGTGGTCGGCAGGAGTCGGCTATGTTCAGGACTATCCGCCGCCGAGAGCTAGTGCGGCCGTTTCCGTAACTATTCGTCCCTCGTGAATAGGTCTAGAGATACCTTACTACTACTGTTGTTATTAGGCAGATTTCTCTATTGTAAAACTTCACGTGGGAAATCTGCTTAGTTTACGCAGTCCCTGCGTGACGGACTTTTACAGATTTCCATTATGTACAGTTATACTAAATGATGGGTTATTTACAATTACTTATAGAAGTAGAACACATCATTCCTTAGGATATTTCTCCACACGATGAATCTTTGCCGGGGTTAATACTCAGCAAGCTTAAGGTTCCGCGTATGTAGGATTGGATGGGCTTGTTTCAGCTCAGGAATGGTTGGGCATCAATATGTCACCAGGCTGGTTGGAGGTTAGGCGGTGACAAAAGCGGTTCTTTTGTGTCAATGACAAGCTGAGGCCAATTTTTCACCAGGCTTTAATGATGAGAAGCTTGGCAAAGGACTATATACTTTTCAGCCCAGGAGTAGAATCAATAAATAGAAAATAGATTTAAGTCTAGGTGTGCAAGTAGGTACTTTGAACTGCTCAGCTCACAAAACTGACTTGTGAATAACAATAGTAAAATAAGTATACAGCTTCAGAAAAACAAAGTATTTTTAATTTGATTATGAATTATTATAAAGGTATGAAGTTTTAATATGTTATCTACCTTGTATAAAGTTCAAGAAAAGTAAGAGGTAGGTACTTTTGAAATTTTAGGATAACAGATCCTCCAGCTTGAATACTTGGCCGATGAACAAACATCAGTGAAGAATGATACACTCCTCGTCAAAAAAAACGCAACACCCTAAAATTTATTAATTTCACTGGGTTTTTACTGAAGCAGAGAATCATACCTTATTGTGTCTTATAATACAAGTACATAGGAGTAATAAAAAGTGTATTTCAGAAAAAAAAAATTAATTCCTTTAATTACAAAAAAAAAAAAAAAAATTTTATCCTAAAAATGAAAAAACAAAATTTTAACTTTTTTTTAAATTAAATTGACTATTCTTACACTAATAACCAGTGTTGCCACCTCTTGCTCGAATGACAGCCTCCATACTTGTGGACATGCTCCTGATCAAGTCCTGGACGGCCTCCTGAGGCAATCTTTCCCACTCTTCCAAAACGGCAGCCTCAAGCTCCCTGAGGTTGAGCGGTGCTGGTTCCTTGGCTTTTAGTCTGTCCCATAAATGTTCTATGCAATTTAGGTCAGGGCTCCTCGCTGGTCACAGCAATGTGTCGATATTGATTTCGTTTAGGTAGGCCCTAACAATACGGGCAACATGTTGCTTTGCATTATCATGCATAAGAAATGCATTTTCACCAATAAATGGCATGTAATGGTCCTCCAAAATGTCTGCCACGTGTCTTTGTGCAGTCAAAGGGCCCCCACGAATCGAAACTAACTCCGTGCGAGCTTCTCATGAGATGCCACCCCAGAACATCACGGAGCCTCCACCATAAGGCTCCCTTCCGACTATACAACATTGGCTGTATCGCTCACCTGGCCTCCTCCACACTCTTCTGCGTCCATCAGGAGAGTTTAGCGCCACTCTGGTCTCATCGGTAAACAGGACTCGTCTCCAGTCATCGACAGTCCAATCTCGGTGCTCCTGGGCAAACCTAAGGCGGGCTCTTCGGTGCTCTCTGGAGAGAAGTGGTCCAACCATGGGCCTTCGTGCCCTTAGTCCACTATTCCTCACTCGTCTCGTAACTGTTGATTCCGAAACATGTAAGTTTCGGACACCAGCGACCAAGTTTCTTAAGTCGTTTGCTGTTATTGGCCGATTTCTGAGAGTCTGAAGCCAGATAAAACTGTCGTCTTCCGCTGATGTGACCCGTAGTCGGCCAGATCCAGGTCTTCTTGCGTATCCTCCTATCTCTCTGAATCGTTTCAAGACCCGCGCGACAGTTGAAAAGTGGATCCCAAGTCGATTAGCAATGTAACGTGTGCTACGGCCTTCTTGGCGCATCGTCACTGCCCTAATAGTGTCATCTCTATCTAACCGTGCCATAATTACTCATGAATTCTAAAATAATGCGTACTTGATGAAATTAACACAAATACTGAGCCCTAGTAATTTTTTTTGTATCCCTAAGTTGCTAAGATTGACTATGGAATTAGTGCTGTTTATAAACAATAGGATTAAAGATAAGAAGAAGTGCTGGAATTCAAATGAAATTGTTGTTTTTCTCCTCCAATGTATTTGTCTGATTAGAAACATCAACATAATATTTTTTATTTCAATTAAAAACTTGTGTAATCAATAAATTTTAGGGTGTTGCATTTTTTTTGACGAGGAGTTTAATTGTAAAATTTAGGTGTACCACAGGAAATAGGAGTGAAGATCATGGTTAGACGTTTGTCCTGTAATTTATAATCATGTAACCAAAATCAAAAGTTCAAAATAGATAAATCCATATGATCAGAAATAAGAATGAGGTATTGATAAAAACGGACGTAAACTTCGGAGTTTTACTGGTTGTATTTTTTTTTAATGAATGTTGTGGAATGTATAGGTTTTAATTTATATTTCAGGTGAACAAGAGAAAAACAGTACTGTGAAAAATCAATGGATGCCAAAATCAAAAGGCCAAAAACCCAGGCACTCCGAGCAAGAAGAAGTTGAACATATATATAACAAAAATTTAAAAAGTAATGGAAAGAGTTCTATTTCAAAAAACAGAAGCCCATTAGCTTTTGAAAAGCTTGAAGGACAGAGGAATATCAATTCGGAAGTAAATTTATTTTCAATTACTCGAGACAATCAAAGTCAAGGACTTGACTATTTTCCAGATAATATAGAGTGTCAATTTATATCAGACAGACATATTAGTTATAGGCTTACAGCAGATATTCTTCAAGTGCCTTCAATAGGAGCAACGTAAGAATTCAATAAATAATCTAAAATTACAATAATCTAATCAATCCCTTACAACATGGGTCAAATGACTAAAGAGTGAAGATACTCTTTAATACGGGGGCTCAGATTGGCCGTGCGAGTTAGGGGCTCGATTCCCGCCAGGGGCAGTAGAAATTTATTTAGTGACGGACTCATTAAATAAACACCTTACGCCTACCTTGGCTAGATAAACTCCTTACGCCCACCCTGGCTAGAAAAGGATGGTGACCTGTAGATAACCCGTCCCGATTAGCCGTAGTAGCATAAAGTGGACCTCAAAAGCATGGCAAGTATTAGGGCTACTCAATGTGCTAGAGAAGCATGTGACAGTAGTTTGTCACCAACGCAAACATAAGATAAAAGGGAATCGAAACATTCACTTGAGGACTTCTTAAAAAAAAAAAAATGTACACCATACCTGTCACTGAGATAGAGATGGTTTAATGCAGATGCCAAGCCAAAAACCTGTGGGCTATGAAGAAAAGGTGTGTTTTATTCCACCCAATAGCAGCAGTGGATACAAATGTGGACCATTTCGTAGAAGCATAACACATAAAGCACTTCATTTCACTGGACTTCAATAGTCCACAATGCTTTCATTACTGCGAGTAAAGAAGCCTTCTTTCTAAACCTTGCTTGGTCACCCTCACCTTAGAGCAGAATCATTTGAGATAGTAGCTCTTTGTTGTCACAACAATAAGAGTGACCCCCCCCCCCTCCCCATCATATAGAATTGAATTTACTCCTCTACAGGAGTTATAATATAAATATAAATAAAATATTGAGTGCAGACAACTTTCAGGTAAAAATCACATCTAATGATGCCACAAGTGACACAGTAAATAAAGTTCCTTTTAAAAAAGAAATTGTAGATCCACCCCAATACAAAAATATGATTTATCACATTTGCATGTTTTCCATAAAAACTAAACCATAAAAAGCATGTGTGCTTGAAAAGTCAAAATAATTTATAATAACTTAAGCTTCCTTGAGATTGGAAAGAAATTGAAAGTACTAATGTTATATCTTGATAATATATATACTTGATGAAATGGCAGTGTATTCACTGCTTGATGGGACATAATTTGACTTTGATATTTTACCATAATATAAGTATGTAAAGGTAATATCCAATGAATTTCATTGCTACAATTACTTCATACATACTTTTAATTTTTTAAACTAATTATTTTTACTTTATAGAGTTGAATTTAAAATTGGAAACCAAGAAATCAAAAACCTCAGAATGGTTGAATTACATTTTTTTAAAGACAAGCTTATTAAAACCTTTTACTTCGATTTTGGATTCTGCATTCCAAACAGTGTAAACAGTTGGGAGCACATTTATCAAATGCCGAAATTGCCTTCTGAGATGAGTAAGGAATATTCCCTTATGGGTATAGAAATTAGACTATTATTCCCAATTAAATAAAAAATTAGCTCACGCCAGAAAGGTGGCAACACCCCCTTGACCTACAATAATGACAGATGCTTTTGCTAGGAACTTAACACCAATTTAAATCACCCTCACAACTACCAAGTTTTTTTTTGGGGGGGGGGGGCAAAGAAGTGGGGTTTATTATAGACGTTGAACACATCACACCTTAGCACAAAGAACAGACAAGAATAATATATGTTTTCAATTCATTCATAAGAACAGTAAGCACACTGTTAATAGAGTATTATAGATAGCTATTTTGGAAATTAACCGAGTTGAAGCCAATTTTTTGTTGGGGCCTAACTACTTTCTTGGCATTAAAGTTTTTCACTGGAACCTAAAAGTTTTAAAACAATCAATATTACACAACTGAAGATATAGATTGTGTTATCTAGAATGTTTATGGATTTGTGATGAGTATATTTCCATTATAATGCAAAATTCAAAGCTGAAATCTGAATCACAAATAACAATAATTTTTACTGGAGGAATGGAGATAGTTTTAAAAAATTGATTTTTCAAATACTTAATATATGATAATGCACTTCTTTAACCAGATAATGTTTAAATTCTGCATTAAAAAAAAAAATGAGATATTTTATTTTATTTAAACAAAATTATATCGTTTTATTTAAATTTTAAGTCTGAACTCTTATTAAAAAGTGGGTCATCCTATATATGTAAAGGTGCAGAAAGTTATTATTCACTAAGTTTTAACCCTTCAGTGGGTGCGGTATGAAAGTGCGGGATCCTCACAGGTCTACTGGAGTTTGGGGCAAGGATTTCAATAGATTATAAATTGTGGGAACTCAATTTAAGGGTTTGAATGTTTATTTCAACAAGAAAGCAACATTTATTTATTGTATTATGTTTAAACCGTAAAGAATTTCTTTTATATTTTATATAAACTAGTGGACCCGGCAGACGTCCTGCATGATATTTCAAGGGATTAGGATATTAAAATTTAATAATATTTTATTTAAAACAAAACCTACTTTTAATAACACAAAAAACAACACTTGTTATGTGCACGTTTGCCTAAAAACAAATAGAAAATAAAATATCGCAAATTTTTTATTCAGACCTCCCTCATAACCCCCCACTCCCGTTCGAACCTAAAAAATTTAATGTAGCTTATAATCATGGAAAAATAAATGCTAATTCACATAGAGAATTATGTTAAGTTCGGTTCAATTGTTAGTGCCCAATAAAATTGTTGGCACCCACTTTAATTTTTTAGTGTATATCTCGTTTATACTTTGTTATACGATAAAAGTGAATATAACAAAATTTACTCTAAATAACAAAATAAACAACTTTTATCCTGTGCAGATTTGCCGAAAAACCAATAGGAAACAAAATATTGCTATTATTATTTTAGGCCTCCATTACGACCACCACTCCTGCTCCATCTTCTGGGCTGATTTGTAAATCTAAACCAACCAGGGCGTCACCCAGACGTGTACAAAAAAATTCTTTCTAATCAGTTCAGCCATTTAGGAGTTCAGTGACATACACACGTACAGTAGAATTATATATATAAAGATTGGGCCTGTGAGATCCCGTACTCACCCGAGGGTTAGCACAGATCAATGTAGGAAAACTGCCCATGTCTTGATATCTACATTATAAATCCATCAGGAATATTTTGTTTTTAGTTTTGTAATGTACAATTACCAAAAATGATAATGTGGCAGATATTAACCCTTTCATTGTGCAAAGACACTATAGTGTAAGCAAAAGTAGGAGCAAAGCACAATGCTGACAACTCTTCAAACTAACTCTGGATTCTCAACTAAATAACTAATAACTCAAGTTTCTTCAAACTAAATAATATAGAAATAGACGAAGTCTATTAATCTATAAATTCTCAAATACTCTACTTCTCTTATAAAAAAAATGGTCAAGATAGGAATATTGTCCAGAAATAAAGATTACATTGCTTAGGGGAATAAGAGGAGTTGATCAATAAAGGAATTGGAGACTGGACTATAACTATGAAAAAACCCCATTATAGTAACTCTTAACACTAAGTGAATTTCCTATTACATTTTAAAGCACTTTAGAGTTTTTTATGAGAATCTCTAATAACATTGTAGCAACTACAATTTTTAATTTATGTAAAAACACAGTATTTCATTTTCTTAAAAATGGTACATGTCATTTTGCTGATCATATGGAAAAGCCCTAGAGGGGTTTCAAGGAAGTGAAAGAAAAGGTATTCAGAAGCCTTCATGTAGATTGATGATGCTAACAAATTGTCGTGAATATACATATGAATTTGATGTATATAGGTATACAATTCAATGATAAACAACACAACAATATACAATTCAGTGATTAACTACTGAAAAAAAATAAATCATGATTTAAAAATTTATTGAACTATGACGGCAATTGCCATAAGATAAAATAAAACCTTTTTACGAATGACATTGAAGATGTTTAGAATATAAGCATGTTAAAAAAACTAAAATTTGAATAAGATCTTTTGAAACGAGCAGCTAAAATACTTAAACAACAATATATGTGAAATTCCATGCTTAAACTATAAAGATTCTTACATGGGGAATTATGTTAATCCTAAATGTACTAAGTGTTAATTAAATAAAATAAAATGGAGACGGTTTCTTTACTCTTAAGATTACCATTCTCAGAGTGACTCAGAATAACAGAAACAATTAATCTCTAAAGTTTTTAAAAAATGAATTAATTTTTCAGTTGAAATGAGAATCCAAAACAATAAGTAATATAGTTTCAATTAATTTTGTAATTATAATAATGTATTAGAAATCATGTTTAATGTAATTAATGGTAATTTTATTATTTTCAGTCAGAGAAATCATAAATTCTCCTTATGGGACCAGATCGGAAACATTTTATTTTGTAGATAAAAAACTAGTAATTCATAATAAAGCAAATTATGCATACAAGAAAGGAAGTAAGGCTGAATGGGACTGAAAAAAAAATGACTGCCTGAAAAATAAAGTTCATAAATTTTACTGCCGTAATTTATATTATATTATACTATTATTAGTCATAAAACTCCCAAGGTGGGAGACGCGAAATAAAGATGGTTCATGATTGGGGCCTTTTCTTTTTATTATTGTTGAAGAAGCCATTACAGAGCTAAGACAATTTTAAAGACATAGCTCAGGTTCAAATACCTTAAAGTAAGTAAACAACACTTGTTTAACTCTAGAAGAGCAATTAGAGAGTCCTTACTCTGAATTATTTACATTTATAAATACACTAATCTGATTTTATATAATTAATATTTTAATATATTTTTCTTTTCTTTTTATTTGTTATTAATGACAAAATTTATATCAATGGTTATTGGCATTAATAGGGGACTCACGGAAATCATTTGTCAACGCTACTATAAGAGTTAAGATAGTGCTAATCCTAGTTCTTAAGTAGAATCACGTTTTCTGTCAGTCCCAAACTTTGGTAAAAGAGGAGGATTGAACATGTGAAATGGGCATTCTCACCTCTTTAAAGAAAAATTAATCTCGCCTGGTAAGATAAATTATTCTCAGAACAAAGTAAAGTGAAGATAAATAGTTTTGTTCCTGAATGGACCCATACAGATATTACAAGGTCCAGACCAACAGTCTTGATCTTGACAAGAATGAAAGAAGAAAAGCCTGTCACGCAAGGGGTGTGAAAACTCAGCAATTTCCTCCTGCTTCATTGACAAACACATCATATTCTATTACCTATTTCTCTTATAGTCTTATAAGCTCGAGTAAAACAATCTTGAAATTTATATTGGGCATATGATGCAAAAGCTTTAAGTAAAAACCAAATAAGAGTGATTATTGAATATGTGAGTGTGTGTGTGTGTGTATGTATATATATACACACACACACACATATATATATATATATATATATATATATATATATATACATACATACACATTAAATTATTTAATGTTGTTTATTATATTCATGAAAGCAAATTATTGCCATATAAATATTTGAAATATTTTAAATCTTCCTATCATTGTCTATGTAATTCCAATTAACGTAGTTTAGATTCATTTCTTTCTTCAACTGGAGTAAACCCAGTACAATGTATAATATAAATTATCTATTATAGGTTGGCCAATTAATCACATTATCAAAGGTGTACAAGACCTTTACATGTGAAATTATTTTAGATTAGGGAAAAAAGATTCTGAAATTAAAAATAAAGAAATGAAATTCATTAAATATAGTCTTTATTCTTTCAACTGAAAATATAAAAATAGACTGAAAATAAATATCTTAATAGTGATGATAAATCTATATTCATAAATAATCAAAACAGTAAATGTAATGATCTAAATTAAAATATAGTGTTTTATAGCAATATTCTTATTAATAACTAATCATTAGATGAAGAAACACAGTATTTTCTAAAACAACATACTGTCTAAGACATGAACCTAGGTGTAATTTTAACTTTAATATAAATATCATAATTATTACACTAGCATAACTCATTTCGACATTGGTTCAGGGTGCTGGGATATTTCTTAGATATGAGTGGGAATAATCATGTATTGATCATCTGGCAATCTATGAACACATAAAAATCTTGGATTTTATTGAATAAGCTATCTATTTATCAATCCCGTGAAAATTACTTCATTGTTGCCAAAGATAATGCATTTTGTATTTTCAATTTTAAGTATATCTGGTATTTTCAGTATTAAATGTAAATATATCAGCTGCTGATAGAGAGGAATACTAGACCAGAAATTGGCCAATCTAGAAGTTTGGAATAGATTTGGGGAATTTCGTTCACAAAGTATAAAAACTTGGATGTAAGATCAGGAAGGCTTGCACAATAGAGCACCTCAAGGACTGCAGTGGCCTCACTCATATTTAAACGTTTTATGTAAAAAGACAGATCAAGTTCGTTAATGGCTGAAATCGGACCAGTGGGAGGGGGGATTTTCGAAAATTTGAAATATCTCCGTTACCATACGTCGGATCAAAAAATTGTATAGAACCAATCTTATTGTAAATTAAATTTACTATAAATATTGTTCTATACATTTATTCTCTATCTTGAATACTAACCGAGATATTTGCATTTTTATTAATTGTGGGCCGATAACAGATGACTGAATTTCCCGCCAAAAGTTAGTTCGGCCATTTGCCGTAACTGTTCGGCTCTCGTATGGAGATTTCTCTATTGTATAACTTCACGTGGGAAATCTGCTTAGTTTACGCAGCCCCTGCGTGACGGACTTTTTTTATCTATAGATGGTATCATATTTACAGGATAATAAAATTAGAATAGATTTGGCTCGATGGGTTTGAGATAGCAATAGGTAATGCCTTGAAAAATTTTTTTGAACTGTAACAGGCCAGATATTTTTCTACTTTAGACTTAATGGAAGTTTGTGGACAAAAATCATATGTATTAAACATAGTACATACGTAGATATATGGTATCAGGATACTTTGATATTGTTTATGCCTATCATCTCACATCTTTTCTTATTTTTGACATAAGTTCTAAGGCCAATTACCAATTTCTTTTTTAAAGAGTCTACATGTGTAACCACTTTGCTACAAATATGTCGACCGCTTACTAAACGTAGTTATTGTTCTTTATCACACTTCTTTCCTCTGCCCACACAACTGGTCAAACATTTTCAAAGAAACAATAAACCTGTAAGCTGCTCTAAGACAGGAGAAATAAATATACATCCTACTTAACTCCCTATTCTTTCTTATTCAGCAGCACTAATTTAAGGTCAGGTCAGATCTTTTCAAATCCTTGACATCATCAAAATTATAGACTAACATTCTAATTTTAATTTTTCATTTGACTAGTCTCTTCACTATTATTTGACAGAGTAGAGAACCTAGTTCGATGAAAATGAAGCGCAGCTCATTCAACAATAATGACACTAATAGCATATAAATAAATTGCTTAATATACGCAGACTTATCTTCATTTACCATCCTTAACCCTTTAGCATTGTAAACAAACTTCAATCATTCTTTAGATTCTTCCTGTTGTAATTTCTTCTTTAAACGTTCCTTTTTTATTTCTTGTACACGAGCCAGTGTTTCTTGTTGCCTTATCAAAAGTTTCTTCTTTTTGAAACTAATATTTTTAAAAGAAGGTTGGATTGATCTTTTTGGCTTCCTATTCACTTTATTGTTAATGGTTTGTATAATGTTAACCTAAAAACAAAAGCTTAGGAATTAAATAATAAAACTTACGATAAATATGAACAAAAATATGAAGTAGTATATACAAAAAACATTTTATTGAAATTCCCTCAAGCTAGAATGAGTTCAGCCCTTGTTTGCTATAATTGTCAGAGGTTACAGAGCCATTTCATATGAAGCTGCATGCGCACTAGCTGATTTTATCCCATTTCCTTACTCTCGAAAGAAATATACAATTGTCACCACATACTGGAAAATGCTAACCATGAAATTCATAATCAGAGCACAATATGATTCAAAATGGATACACCCCATTGACAAATGCTATAATAGCGGACTACCAAAACTACAGAACAGCTACAGCAGACATTTACAAAGGAGGAATCAATTGGTCATGTATTTGCAATATACAGTGTGTCCAAAATAAACTGGATCAAATGCTTTTCACGGCTAAACAGATGATTTAATCAAAAATTGCCAGAGGAAAATGCTGTAGGTTTCTATCTCTAGTTTCACTATTAATCATTCTTATGTTTCAACTTTAATATGCTGTAGAATGTTACGGTCTCCAGATGACATTATTTTTTATTACTATTAAAATTATTGATCTGCTTTACATTTTTATTAATGATTTTATATCTTTTATAGGATATATAAATTGTATTTATAAAAAAAAAAAAAAAAAAAACGGTGCCTAAAACAGCATGCATTAATAAATACACTCATCGAATATTTTTTATAGCCAATATCCAACCATCCTTGATTGTCACCTCCTAAATTTTAATGTCTTCCCATTATATTTTATTTATTATTATTTTTCTTTTGATTATATTATTGATTTTTTTTTTTTTAGAATATTTGTTGTTTATATGTTATTTACTTATATTTATTAAAGTCCACTTTTTGCAACTCAGACTAACCGGGATGGGTTATCTACAGGTTAGCACCTTTTTCTAGCCAGGGTGGAACTTATGGGGATGTTATTTAATGAATTCTGTCACTAAATAACTTCCTTTGCCCAGGAGAGAATCGAACTCTCCATTATAGGCTATTATATTACTTATATTTTGCTATTTGTTAGCTGGATTTAGTAATTATCATAAGATTTTAATTAATTATTCTTCTTAAAAACTAATTTGTATAAGTACATGTAAAATAATTATTAAACACTTTACTGTACATATCATAATGGGATGAATGATTAATATACTCTCTCATTTCAGAAATACTGAAATGAAGATAATAACAAATAAAAAAAAAAGGCATTTTAAAAGAAAAATGAATTCCAATAGAACACTTGGTAACTTTTTCAACTAAAAAAAATGTCATTAATGTAATCAAAAGTTAAATGAACTTTTATTTGAATGTGAATAGAATTATAAATTCAAAACTGAGCTAGAAAAGGGAAGTAACCTATAGGGAATTTCATTTCATAAATTTATTTGGGAAAAATCAATTTGTCATTTATAGTATTTCTTTCTCTTTTTTTTTTTTTTGTTCTTTTTTTTCAATAAATAATGTGCCACAAGAATGGGATATTATAAATATTCCATTTTCAATATGCTGAATCTATTACATGCATTTAAAGTCATCTCTATTTGGTCAAAACAGAAGTTCATTATACTTGTTTTAATACTAAATAATTTAGGGTGAATGAAATCAAACACTCAACAAAATAGAAGTCATTAAAAAAATAAAGTTCTATATTTTATTTAAAAAATAAATAACAATAAATTTTTAATTTTTAACATATGAATTGAACTTAGATTTTATTTGACACTTAATTTAGAGTTAATTTCACAACCACTTTTGTTATTACTGAATTCTACATTCCCATTTACTGAAATGCTGGCCAAAGCAGAAAGAGAGGGTAAACACAGCTTTGAATATTTGTTTATAACACTGCCCCAAAGTGTAGGATTGTTTGTAGCTTCATCTCTAAAGAATGAACCCCATCGTTGAGAAACTAAATAATCCCAAGAAGGATGCTCATGATCATTGTTCCAAATCTTTTCAGCGGCCAGTTCTTCATTTATTGCTAATGTGTCACACAACAAATTTTTGTGAGGTGTGTAAATATCTTCAACTACATTATCACCGACATAAAGAACCTTAGGATTGCCCGAAGGAACTGCCTCTTTCAAAAGAACTTGAAGATCCCTCCAATTGCCCTGACTATATATTTTATTCAGCTTCAAAGAAGCAGACTCTATTATGTGACTTTCTTTCAAGCCAGAAACTTCTAAAAATGGTCTTTTCAAGGTAAAGAACCCTGGCTTTCTAGCATAGCAAATGACAATATCAAAAATGTCAAGCCAGTCCTCACCAAGGCAATAAGAAGCAGTAAAAGAAGCATAATCAACATTTGAGCCTGTGACTAAAAATAATACTTTAGACTTGCTTACTTCTTTGAGCCAATTAATAAGTTCATTTGAGCATTTGTTTATGTATTTATCAGGGTTTAGTTTAAGTTCTTTAAAATAGTCACTTATATTAGAGCTAAAGTGATCTCTAGAATACATATAGACCAAGGCAGATAAAACATCATGGCCGACTGAAAAATAGTTATTGTCTCTATGCTCTTTGAGTGAATCTACTGCTCGGGCAAATGCTAAAGATGCAGGTAAGTCAAAATAGTCAAGAAGTATACGAAACTTTAATTTCATTTGTTCATCCCAAGCACAAGTCATATCTCTGCAGAGTTGATCTGAATAGTCAAATTTCATAGACTCACCATACAATAACTTCACTTCTGTTTCTGAAAGGCTTTTAGTTCCATGGCTGGCTTTAATTATTACCCCGTGTTCATCAAGTTTTAGTACATTTCCTTTTTCAAAGTCTAATATCAGGCCTCTTTGTAAGAAATCGACATCATCAGTTGTTAGAGGTGATTTCAAATATTGGGATTTGTATCCTTTCTCTTGAACAAGATATGTAGACATCACATCATATTCCATTTGGGCCATAGGCTTAATTTTATATGCACACAATGTATTATCAAGATCAAATCCAATACAATCATAATCACTTAGTTTAAAATTCTTGACTAGGTTCAAAGTTGTGCTTTTACTTCTTTCAGTTAAAAAAATATGTTTGTATAAATATGAAAATAGTCCAGGTTTATTTTGGTAACAATACCTTTTAAAAACTCTGTTGATTGTTGAAAATTCCGGGTAACACTTCGAACTATTTCTGAAACAACTGTATCTAAGTAACACATTATATGGGGCATTTAATAATTTATATTTGCATAATAATGAGCTGTTCATACTAGTTTATTACAAGATGAGATGTATGTCAAAATTGCTGACCTTGTACTAAGGTTAAGTTTAGATTAGAAGATATTAACTATTGACTATTATCTGTAGAATGTATCCTTCAGCCCCAATAAAGGAATCAACTAGCATATTGATAGATTTGTGAAATAGGGACCTCTAAAAATATACAATAACAGCAACATGTTTGTTATGATCCACCCACCAACACCACCCCCAGCCCAATGGGAATGTAGGTCAAGTTAACCTTCAGAGCAAAAAATTAGCAAGACTTGCATGCAAATGCTTACCTCTTCTGGGATATGCACATATCTGATGTTTCTTTCCCTCACGAAAAATAAGTCATAATAAAATTCGTTTCCACAAACATCGGTAAAAACAGCGTCAGACACAGCAATATTCATGGACCTAAAATGAATTAGCAGTAAGGAAACTAATAACAGATTACAAAAAAAAAGTCCAGAAGAAAGTTTATTACCCATCAACTTCATCTATTTTCCCCGAAACATACGAGTCGTTCCGCAAATCGACAGTAGTATAGTGTCCAGTTAAGCCTTGAACAAGGCAAGTTAAATCACAAAGCGATTTCAAACCAACTTTACCGGTGCTCATGATAAATAATAATATGTAAACATAAGTAAGTGTTAGAGTAGAAGTGACGAAAGGAAAACCTCCCCAGTTATGGTTATATCTATGTAAACCTGGTTACAAAACACGTGTTTGGGGTAAACAAGCTACAGGTGAATTCCAGGGATGCGTATCTACTTCTTTTCTCCCGCTCAAATACACTAATGCCATGTTGTCCCGCCCAAACACACTAATGCCCTTTGTCCTACAAATATGGGGGTTATAAATAGTTATTAAAAACTGCATCACAGATTTACTTACGGTCTATGATTACTTTCTTATTAAAACCTATCAAAGCTGCCTTAGGACATTGGTTCAATAGTTTATTAAATTAATGTGTCAACAAACAGAGACTATACTGAAAAAGTGTAAATTAAAAGAAAATATATCTACTGAATGATAGATTATCACTAAAGCTAAATATCTTCTGTGGCTTTTTGCTTTCGTTATTTTAAAGAGAACGAGAAGCGATAATCATTGGAGAACTATAACTTTCAAACATAATAAACTATGGCTAAAGTGCATTTTAGTCCCCCCCCCTAGCCGCCATCTTGTTACGTCACTGTCCGATATCTTGTTTGTCTCCGCAGTCTAAGGATCCAACAAATTAGGTGAGTTAACAAAATTTAAGTTAAAATTGCCCCCCTCCCCCCCCCCCGGTTTTAACCGCCGATGGCGTATTTTGGAAATTGTGTTAAAAAAGATATAGTAAGAAAAACAAAACCCCCACCCTCGGTGTTAGAAAAACAAGATAGCCGCCTTCCATCATCGTGCGCCATCAACGGGGGACTAAAATGCACTTTCACCTAAACTACACATGCAATTTGGCTTTCTACATTCTTGATCTATTCAATTAACTATACTTATATACTATACTATATAAGAGCTCAGTTTAAATTTAAGTAGCGATATGATTTCTTAACTATCGATGATTAAAACCGACAACCGTCAAACTGAGTTTGAATTGAACTTTAAATAACGGTTTTATTTGTAACTTTAAAATGACTGGTTATTTTTTAAGAGGAAAATATGCTAATAATAGAAAGTCTATTTTAGATATTAAATAGATTTAAGCTAAGTCTAGAACCTTCTAAACAACGAAAATATAATTTGGGCGTTAGCATTTAACAGTTTTCTTTTTACAGAGCTCGTTTGCAATGATCGACTTAACTATTTATTAGCTGGCGAGTTACCTGAAGTGTTGGTTACACAACACTTCGACTTCAACTAGCTCAGTAGCTCACTATTGATGTACTTGAAGAGAAATAAGGCAGTTGAAATGAGGCAGGGGCTGGCTAAACTAACCAGATTACCCACATGTTAGTATGAAATTTTTCGAAACTTGCGTCATGAGTACGACCTCAATAGCTGATTTTCCTTAAGGGAAATCTGCTAATACACTACTAATTCAGGGGTGAGCAACCTTTTTAATCAACGGGCCAATTTAAATTATAATTATTTTTGGCAGGCCGCACATAAAGTAACACTTATTTATAATTTACAAAACTTTATTTGTAATAAACATTAGAATAGAAAAATATAAAATTAAAAAAGAAAAAAAGTTTTTATATTCAAATTTTAGTGCAAAATAAAAACAAACAATAAAAGAAGAGAAAAACGAATTAACTTGAAATTTTTAAGCAGACATATGGCATTATTTTTCGATACAAGATGATCAATATCAGCCGGAATTGATGAAGTAGCTACAAGTACGCAGCTTTCTATCGTGTATCACCCAGTCTTTGGTGGTCATTTTTGATTAATTTCATGGCCGAAAATAATTGTTCGTAAACACATATACTTCCGAGCAGAGACATTATTTGCTTTGCATTTATCATCAAAAGTTCTCAGGTCTCAGATACGATTTATAAAAATTTTCGATCTTTACTGAGAAAAATACATTTTTTAAATCGGTATTATTCTGCATGTCACTCACTTCCATTTGAAAGTCTTCGGGAACTGTATCCCGTTCCGGAAACTTAATTTTGAATAACAAAAACTCTAATATTATCTTTGACATTAATATTGCACTCATGCCTTTCAAGAAATACAAGAATTGCTAATATTGCTAGTTAACAGCTTAGCAGGCCGATTGTGTGACAGAAGCAAACACTAACAAGCCCAGACGTGGCGAGAGTTATATAACTCGAAAGCCGGTTAGAGTTTTTAAAAAAGGCTTTTATTGAATTATACACGAATTTATAATTATAGTACAATAATACTTTACAACATCAACTATGAGGCGCAAAAAGCTCAGGGCAATGACCCGTGCTACAAGACTGACGGACTGAGACTGACAGGATATTTTTTTTTTTTTTTTTTTTTTTTTTTTTTTTATCTGAGGCCCATTTTACTTATACCACGGCTGTTTGCAAATGCGCGGGCCGTCAAGCCACGCGAGGTGGTACGGACAGTTCCCCTCCTGCTGAACTGAGAGTTCCATTTTAAGGGGGGTCTGTGGACTTGTTGCGGGTGTGAATGAAACTCTAAGGTAGGTTACCCGGCAACGGGCTGTTGCCGGGTGGGTTCGTGAGGATAGGGGAAAACGAAAGAAGAAAGGAAAGGGATAGAGGAAGAGTAGATGAGAAGATAAAAGAGTAAAGAGGGCCTAAAGCGTCCAGAGAACTTAAACCTAGGGCGATGGGTGTTTCAGAGCTCAGGTGAAAACTACAATCTAACCTATGCTAATTACCTAACCTAAACAAAACAAAAACTAAGACTAACGTAACCTAAACTGACCTAAGTGTCCGAAGACCCTAAAACTATGCCTGAGCTCTGCAGGAAAAGGGGTTGAGAAAGATGATGGGGGGGCGCACTTTTCAATGGGGTTTACAGGGCGTCGACGACCTGAGTGACGTCGACAAGAGGCTCGTCAATGTCGGCGTCTTGCCAACGCACCGGCTGCCGGGGTGGAGGGAAGGAATTATAGAGGGGATTGTCGAGGTATTGGAGGGAGTCTAGGAATTTGATGTGGCGTCGGGAGATGGTTTGGGCAACGGAGTCAAGGTTGAGGGTGTCGTACAGTTCGTCGTTCATCTTGCGTTCAAGGTAGGTGTGTCGGACTATTTTAAGGAGGATACCATTTTGGAAGGATTGGAGGTTTTTGAGGGATGTTTTGTATAGGAAACGGAGGAGCGGGGAGCCATAGAGGAGGGCGGGCTGGATGACACCTTTGAGGATGAGGAGTTTCAGACGTAGGCTAAGGACCGGGGATAGGAGGAGGTGGTTAAGGGACCGGAATTTATGGCGGAGGGAGGGGATACGTTTGGATAGGTGGGCTGAGAAGGAGAGGTGGCGGTCAAAGGTGATGCCGAGGTAACAGATCGTCCCGGATACTTTGATGGTGAGAGCGTTTGTGGTAGGAAAAGATGAGGGCATCGGTCTTGGTTGGGTTTACTTGGATGTTGAGGGTGAGGAGTTCATTTGCGATATCTTGGGCTGCGGATTGGGCTAGGGACAGGGCGCGGGCGGGGTTGAAGGAGTTGCTGATGATAGCTATGTCGTCAGCGTACGCAGCTATCTCAGTCCTGTGATACCGTCGACCTACGACATAAGCCGTGTATGCCGTGAAGAGGGACGGTGATAGGACGGAGCCCTGAGGGACTCCGACCTTGGAAGGGTAGGAGTTGGAAAGGGATTCGCCGTCCCTTATCTGGAAGGATCGGCCGCTGAGGAAGGATTTGAGGATGTTGTATAGTTGTTCGGGGCAGTGGTGTTCGGATAGGATGGACAGGAGTTTGGCATGGTGGACGGAATCAAAGGCCTGAGTACAGTCGATCGATATGACGGCAGTAGCGATGTTTCTGCGGAGGTCGTTGGTGGCGAGGGATTGGAATCGGTATAGAGGATGGAGAGTGGAGTGACGGGGACGGAAACCGGATTGTTCGTTGGGAAGGAGGGAGACCTCCTCGCAAAAATCTACAAAGTATCTGTGGACAACTTTTTCCAACACCTTGGAGATTTGTGAGAGGAGGCTAATGGGTCGGTAGTGGTCAGGGGAAGTACTGGATTGCGGGGTTTTAGGAGGGGAACAATGATGGGGTGTTTCCATTGCGAGGGGAAATGCCGAAGGCGGAGGCAGGAATTGAGATGTGTGAGATAGGATAGAGACTTACAGGGAAGTTGGCGCAGCAGCACGTACTGCACCTTGTCCTGACCAGGGGATTTACCCCCTTTGGTCCGGCGCAAGATGGCAGTGAGCTGCCTCGGTGATGTGAACATAAAACTGTTAACATGATCCAACGAGGGAGCCTCCTCGCTGTCGCGGGTCCGGGCTCGGGCCGCTGCCGACATGTGTGCCGCCAGGGCCTCGGCCTGGTCCGCGGGTCTCATCACAGAGTTTCCTCAGACTGGAGGAGAACAGAACGTTTCTTAACGATCTTGGTCTTCACCAGCTTCCAGAGCTTGCGGTGATCCCCGTGCGTCAGACGGAGGGTTTCGTGCCACTGTGCCACGGACGGAATTTTTTTTTTTTTTTACCTGAGGCCCATTTTACTTATACCACGGCTATTTGCAAATGCGCGGGCCGCCAAGCCACGCGAGGTGGTACGGACAGTTCCCCTCCTGCTGAACCGAGAGTTCCATTTTAAGGGGGGTCTGTGGACTTGTTGCGGGCGTGAATAGAAACTCTAAGGTAGGTTTCCCGGCAACGGTGCTGTCTTCCATTGTCTCATCAGGGTACGGATCTGGGTAGTCATGGAGTTGAGAGCAGGATTGCGAGTCCGGTACCAGGAGTTTTTTATGGAATTCCGCTGCTTTATCAAAGTTAAAATATGCTGTGGGGGTGGGGTTTAGACCAGGGGGGTATTTTACGAATTTGGGGATTGTGGCATCAGCCGCATCCAAGATGATTTTAGTGAACTCCCCTAACTTGGCTTCCAGGGTTTGGACGTCGCCGATAGACGTGAACGCCGGAGTTGATTCGTACATGAGCGACTTGTAGCTTTTCCAGTCCGCTTTATGAAACGAATAGGAGGTGGACGTGGGTTTGGGAGGGCACTCTCGCAGTTCATACAGAACCGGTCGGTGATCGGAGACAAAGTCCAGAGGTATGCACTTTGTCATGATGTGTGGGATTCTGGTCAAAGGGAGGTCTATAGTAGACAATCTATCCGCGCATCTATAGGTGTAATCATTAGGGTGCACGACGGTGAAGCCAGACTTCATTATCGCCGTGCCGTATTTGTTGGTTGAACGGTTATTCCAGGAGACGTGTCTGGCGTTCAAATCACCAACTACTAGATGATTTCTGTCGGTCACCGCTAGACTCAACAGGTGTTGGAGATAAGTTTCTTCGGCACTAGACCGTTTATACAGGCCGGTGAGGGTATAGGTCTGACTGACTATGACGAGTTTAATGGTGATGACATGTTGCTTCTGCGGTATTGAAGGCGCCACTGGATCAATTACTTTGAAAGGGGTGCCGTGTCGCACCAGGACGGCCACTCCTCCAGCTGTGTCGTCGAATCCATCAATGTCCTCTCTTATTACGCTATAGCCAGTCACCCTATAGTCGATGTAAGGGGTAAGGCGGGTGTCACATAACACCGCTACAGTGGGGTTGAATTTCGCAAGTAGAGTTTCAAGCTCGGACGTTCGGAGGACAGCAGAATTTACATTAAAATTAAGCAGGGAATAGGGCCTGACCATTAATTGGTCTGTTGCTTAGCACCAAGTAGTAAGAGGAGGGAGTTCACTGTTTGCATCAAAGTTTTAATCGTCTCCTTGAGGTCTAATACCCATTCGGGGACATGTTGTTGAAAAGATTGCTGTGGGGGTAAAGGGGCTGGGGCAGCAGCGGAGGGAGGTGGTGGGTGACTTAAGAGGGGATAGGAGGTCCTATATATACTCCTGGACAAGGACATTGAGATATGGAGAGGAACTAGGGTAGTTCATGATACAACTCCTCCACCCTTAACCGTGAGCTCCTGCGAGCGTGTATAGAAGTAGTCGATGGTCGCTGTTCATCGACTTCCATTGGAGTTGGTTCATTAGAATGAGTTGGACCTCTAATAAAAGGTATGTAACCTTTAAGTTTCATAAAATTATTCCAAAATATTCTTAATAAAATTGAAATTATTAATAAAAATAGAATACAACATATTAAATAAAGAATTAATGAATGATTTATGTTTTTATCTTCAAAAGGGTCAAGAATTTCTAAAGGTTCAAGCTTTACATTTAAATCATGGAGTTCATCAAAGGATATATTCAAGGGAAATGTCTCAAGATTAGAGGATGTTAAGGATTTATGCATTGGATTGGATTCATAGAAATGAGAAGGTTTAGGAAGATTACATATAGCCTCATTTACATCCAAACTTAATAAAGTAGTACTTTTGACATTGCTATCATATGAATTATTATGTTTACATAGATTAACAATAGGTATTTTATAGATTAAATATTTGTTGATTATATCAATATACTTTATAAAAGATGATGAATTACTTAACTCTAATCGTTTACAATGTTCATTAGTATTTTCATATAATAATTCATTAATACAAGGATTAGTAATATTTGATACATTTTTACAATAATACTTATTTTCTAATAAGTTACAATTACCATATAAAATATTATTATGTTTGATTATCAATGAAGGATATACATGAATAGAATAAGTTTTATTATTAGTAAAATAAGGGTAAGATAATAAGAAATATAAGAAATATATTCTACTAATGGTGTGTCCATAGATATATGTATAAAATAGTGAACATAGTCGTTAGTAATGGAACTTTCTAATTTACTTATTTGCCATAGTATATCTGCATTATTTGATATAAGTTTTACATTAAGTTTTCCTAGTTTTTCAATTTCATTTTTACTAATTATGCTATTATGAATAATACCTAGCTTACAAAATTCAATGGATGTGTCTATATCATTTATTTTACTGATAAGGAGATTTAAATAAGAATTCAGCAAAAGATAGTACTGAGTATTTTCTAGTATATTATTGATATCCATATTAAGTAATTTTTGTATTTTATTATTATTTTCTTTCATTATGTTTAAATTATCTCGGTATTGGTGTATACAATTTTTATTTATTTCTAATTGTTTTTTAACATTTCTCTCGATATGTAGTTCATTGTTTTCTATATTATTTATAACTTTATCATAATGTTCTTTGTCATTCGAGTCCATGTTTCCAGTTATCCATGATATGGCTGTGCCTAATCCGTTAAATAGTCCTCTTTTGTTTCTTCGTTTAGCATTTAGATGTACGTGATGTAATTTGTCTTGTGCGTAAGTAATTATGTATTTTATATTATCTAGGAAGGCTTTAACTACATTTGATTTGATAGAGTCAACATAAGTTTTAGGTGGTGACAATTTTGTTAGTGTATGATTTTTAAGTGAAAATCTTATATGATTTAACGTTTCTTGTAATTGTGTTATATTTATAGAATGTACATAAGTATAATAGTCTTTCATTATATATCCATCTTGGATTTTGATAGGTACGATTCCAGGTCCGTTTGAGATATCATAAATGTGATGAGCAGCCGCTAGGTCCAGGCCTATTAATATCATCAGGAACATCATACTTTAAAGATGAGTTAGTATTATGATTTTCAAAATTTCTAGGTCTCTTAACTTGATCTGGATGTATTTTCATTGATTTGTTTTTTGTTTTAATTTGTTTTGTTTCATCGTTATATATCACAGGTTTATATTTATTCTTGGCTTTATTTCTAGTGTTTGTTTTGATAAACAATTGTCCGTTAGGTAAGTTAATTTTTTCTCTTGATTTATTAAGGTTAGTTGTTCTATCTTCTTTTTCTTTTTCTGTTAAGTTTTTAATAAGCGAATTGATAGTTTGCAATTCTTTATGATACTGTTCTGTCTTATGTTCTAGTATTAGGTCTTTTGATGCCTGAGTAGGTTTTATAAGTCCAAAGGTAATTTCATATAAGTTTTATAAGTTTTTATTAGTCTTGTTGTTATATGCTATTAGAGCTAGTCTTATCGCTTCTGGAAGAGTTATATGTTTATCATCAGTTCTTAATAAGTTTAATAATTCTATTAATGTAGAATGTGCTCTGTTGATCAAACCATTAGAGTTAGAATGATTTGGTGTGGTTAAATGTAATTCTATATCATTATATTCCAGGAAATTTTCAACGCCTTTGTTAGCGAATTCCGAGCCATTATCGGATTGTATAATTTGAGGAGGTGGGAAATTACTAAGATATATTTTTAATTTATCTATTATTTCCGTTCCATTAGTGCTTTTAATTTCATAAGCAAATAGTTTCTTCGAAAAGCAATCTATTAAAGTCAATATTATTTTATTGTTATAAAAGAGTGTGTCCATTTGTAAGCATTCAAATGGTTTGTCTGGATTAGGAGTGATTTTATATTCTGTTCTGATAGGTTGCCCATCATATTTGACAAGTTTGCAAGTATTGCAATTATTTATATATTTTGTTACTTGGGTAATCATAGCAGGCCAATAATATCGTTTACGTAATTGGTTATAAGTTTCATTTATTCCTCTATGACATGTCTTTCCTAAATGTTGGTTTATAATTAATTCTTTTTGTTCTTCTTTGTCTTCGATGTCTTGGGCAAATTTAAAGTATCGTTTAATTCTAATAGTGGGATACTTTGATTCAATTATATTTTGGAAGGTTTGAAATATTGTATTTAAAACATCATTCTCAGTTGTTAATGAGTCGGAACAATAGACTCCATAAGTTGTTTTAGGTTTCAAGTATTCAAAGCATGCATCTTCTAAGTCGTTGGTATGGTGCCAAGGCCATGCTGTGTGTAAATTAATTCTAGTCTTATTTCCGAATATCGTTTTACTAGTGTTGTCTTTTGGGTTGCCTCTTTGAATAATAATTTGATGTTTTTCCAAATTGACAGTTTTATGTGGGTCGTCTATAATGAATACCTGATCTGTTGAGCTAATTTGAGAGTGACAAGTAGCAAGGCTATCTGTGTCGTTTTCTTCATTGTTAATGTTTTCAGTAGTGTCTTCTGTATTCATGTCTTCTGGGACTGAATCTGTTTCTATTCCTAATCGCGTAATTAATTCATCTAGGTCATCGGTTTCCACATCTGGGTTATCTTTTGAGGATAGAAATTGGTCAATTGCTTTTTGAGGGTCGATTTCTGTCTCTAGTACATATAAGTCAGTAGTCAATGGGTTCTGAAAGAGTTTGTCCTTTACACTTGCCGTATCCGTTTCCATATTTTTATGTTCTAAATCGGCTTTTAACTTTTGATTTTTAATTTTAACTTTTTTCTTCTTATATTCGCTAATATATTTGAGAATATTTTCTATTTCTAATAAATTCAAATTTTGTTTTATATCGTTTGACTTTACTTTATTATTATTATTATTATTATCTGTAGGACTTACAATACTAAACTCATTCTCATTATTATTATCTGTAGGACTTACATTACTAAACTCATTCTCATTATTATTATTATTATTATCTGTAGGACTTACATTACTAAACTCATTCTCATTATTATTATCTGTAGGACTTACATTACTAAACTCATTCTCATTATTATTATCTGTAGGACTTACAATACTAAACTCATTCTCATTATTATTATTATTATTATTATCTGTAGGACTTACATTACTAAACTCATTCTCATTATTATTATTTTATGGGGGAGGTTTATACTCAGTAAAAACTGGAGTAAAATCCATATCGGGGGAAAATCCAACCGATATGGAGTTTGTGAGTGTGACATATTAAGGGGAATTTAAAAATTTTCGCACGATTCTAGCAGTATCAAGAAGTACCCCTTGCTGTGCTTCTTTTATAATTGCTGTTGGCAGATTCAAGTTCTTGGTGCCTGCTATCGTTGTTTTTGGCACTAGTCCATTTGAACTTACTATAATAGGCGTGACTATGGCAGATTTCAGTTTGTATACCTCTTTGAGCTCGATAGCCAATTCTTGATATTTTCTTAACTTTTCGGCATGGGATTTTCGAATATTCTCATCATTGGGCACTGCAATGTCAATAATATCAGCAGTCTTATTGATCTTGTCAATAATGAGAATATCCGGTTTGTTATGGTGCACAGTATGGTCAGTTATCATAGCTTCATCCCAATACATCTTTATATTATCTTTTTCCAATAATTTTTGAGGAATATAGCGATAATAAGCGACCTTCTTGTCTACCATGCCAAATATCTCTGCTAGAGCTTGATGGTATACTTTCGCCACGTTATTGTGCCTTTGTAAGTATTCGGACCCAGCAAGTATTTCACATCCAGCCGTAAAATGTTGAATGGACTCATAAGCTTTGTTGCATAACCTACATTTGTCCAGGACACTACTGTCCTTGAGGATATAACGTCTGTATGATCTGGTGGCAATCACTTGGTCTTGGATAGCTGTAATGAAACCTTCTGTTTCTGAAAAAAGACGTCAGCCACGCGATAGAATAAGCCAAGTCTACCTCCGAGTCATAAAGGCGACTGTAGTAACGACCATGAAGTTTCTTACTTTGCCATTCTGAAAGAAAGTGGGATTCATCTTTAACTTCAGGATTGTTACTTCATTTCAAGTTCAAGGCTGTAAACCCGTCATCAAGTTTAACTATTTCTTTGAAAACGTGGCTATCATTCGATCTTATGTAATGTCTCAGGTTAACTTCCTGAGACCGACATAGGTTTCGGATGTTGAGAAGGCCTCGTCCTCCTTGTTTCCTCGATAAATACAGCCTGGCCATAGATGAAATCGGATGGTGCATTCTGGCTTTTGTCATCTCTGTTCTTATGAGTCTATCTAACTCATCAAGAGTAGTGTCAGACCATTTTATTATGCCAAAAGTATAGATAAGAGATGGTATCGCCCATGTATTAACTGCTTTTATTTTATAGCGGCTTGAAAGATAGCTGTTAAAAATAAGTCGCAAGCGCTTAATAAATTCATTTTTTAATAGGTCTTTTACATCCTTTTTCGCTATTCATTATTATTATTATTATTATCTGTAGGACTTACATTACTAAACTCATTCTCATTAGTATTATTATTATTATCTGTAGGACTTACATTACTAAACTCATTCTCATTATTATTATTATTATCTGTAGGACTTACATTACTAAACTCATTCTCATTATTATTATTATCATTATTACTTGATTCATTTGACTCACTTGAGTTCTCATTATTATTTTCATTATTATTATTAACATTATTATTTATTAATCTTTTATTTATTCTTATTTTCTTTTCTTTATTATTATTATACTCTTTAATAGCTTTTATAGCTTTATTACTTATACTTGTTTCAATATTAAACATTTTATTATTCTTCAAATAATCAATATATTCTTTACTAATACTAATTTTCTTTTTACTTTTATTTTTATTTTTAATAATACTTTTATTTTTATTTTCAATAATATTACATTCATCTTTACTATCTTCATTCTCATTATTTGCTTTAATATTTTCATTTACTTCAGTATTGTCTTTACTAAATTCTTTTACAACAACCTCCTGTGGCATGTTTGTTAATTTGTAAATATTTTCATTATGTCTAATACAATTATTTTTTAAATCAATAACTAAATTTATTTTTGATAACACTTCACTTCCCAATAATATATTATACTTATCACAAAAATCAAGGATGTACATTTTCACAATAATTCTACCTAATGAGGGGAAATGATGCTTTAGATTAACAGTTTAAATTCTGAACCGCTTTTGGTTCCTGCAGGCATAGTTACAGTAAAATCTTCTTTATACCTGGGTATATTTGGGTGTAAAGATCTTGGAGTTATAAAGTTTTTTGTAGAGCCAGTATCAATAAGCCGATATTTTAATGGGCAAAAATAATATGGGAGGGATCCGTTAGTGTTATTTAATTCTGAGTGCCTGGCGGAAGGCCATTCCAGGGGCAATCTACTAAAAAAGACTTCTCAACTAATCTTTCCGCTGCAGTCTCTGCTCTTTTCACTAAAGATTCAAATTTTTCTATTAATGCAGGGTTAGGATCATTTTGTTGATCATTTGTTTGACAATTTATATGATTTAATTCATGTGGGCCTAAAGGGAAACGCGGGGGTCTTGGTCTATCCCATGTTCTCATAGATACTGTATTTTGAGAAACTCTCGGTGGAGGTGGGGGTCGCGAATTGAAAATCTGTGCGTTACGTTGATGAACTTCATTTAATCTACGAATTTGAGAAGAAGAGGGACATTGAGGTCGGGGATTATTTTGTTGTCGAGGAAAGTTGTAATTTTGAAATTCGTCATGTGGACGTTCGTAATATTGGGGTCGCGGATTAAAAGGTCTTGGGGGTCGAGGGGGATTATTGTCGAAATTTTTCTTTTTATTGTTATACAATTGTTCTAATACGAATTGACATCTTGTATAAAGTATTCTTCTAAAGCTTGTTAGGTCTTGGGGATCAGAAGTCATAATGTGGTTTGTTAGTTGCCATGGAAGACAATTATATAAGTGATAGATAATATCTTTATCTACTTGTGCCATATGTTGTTGCACTATGTTTTCATTTAATTTATTTAAAATTAAACGTGTATTAATTAGATTTATAAGGTTTTCTGCTCGAGTTAAAAGATCGGAGGGGTTTTCTTTTGGGCTTAATTTTAATTCATAGATTTCAGATTTTAGGCTCTCTACCGTCCTATTATTTGCAAATTGTTCATTGAAAGGTTGTAACAATCCTGGAACTGTGTTAATATTAGGATGAGCTAGCGCATATTCTAAAGCAGCTCCTACAAGTCTACTTCTTACTTTTTGGTACAATAAAGTGTGATTAGCATCGTTTTCAACTATTCTATTTTAGTGGACTGAGTGGGGTAAAATAAATAGTTCTGTGCACTTTTCAAGTTGTATATTAAAAACAATAAAAACTTCTGTGCATAAAATATTTACAGGTAACAAATCTACTAGTTTCACTATTCACTATGGACCAGTTTGAATAACCACAACTCAGTCACAGTTAGCACGAGACACTAGATAATAATTTTTTCGCACTTGACTTTACACTCGCAATCCGGTTAACTATTTTCGGTACTTGTGTATTATATCCACCACATTTTAGTTCCACTAGTTCCACGCTAGAGTGCGGTACTGTTTTATGTAGTACGATTCATTGCCCGCAAGGGAGGTTATACTTACTGTAGAATAAGGAACAACACGTGCTGTCTCAACGAGCAACATTTATTAACTGAAGAATAAAAGATAAGCGAACATCTGTTTAACATAACCTTAACAACGAACATATGTTTACCACCACATCCTCCCTTCTCGCTCCAAGAAGAAGATTACTTGAATCTCTTCGGAGGTTTTACTTTTCTCCCGAATCTTGTTGTATAGCCTTCTGCACTATGACCTGATCCATCTTCAACATTCCCCTTTGTGTAGTCTTCTTTCGCCGAATCTTCTTGTCCATCATTCCCCTCAGTACCGTGCCCATTCTCCGGGTCTTGACATATTCCTTCCTCTCCCCCAGCTCCTCTACCCGAGGTTTTCGCTAAATCTTCACCACTTAAAGGTACAACTCCACTTCCATTTTTATCCGAAATGGTTTGGTATGGCGGGTAGGGACCCCAATCTGTGACCAAATGCTTGTCGGATGGTACCAAAAATCTTCTATTTCGTCTGAATGTTCGACTTCCCGATTTTATTACATAGTCTCTATCGGTAACACACTTTTTAACCACAGTCCCATAACGCTTCAGATCTGTAATCCAAACTATTTGACCAGGTTCGAGGATCGAAAGTTCTGTTGCTCTGTGACGTCTATCAAAATAAAATTTTGTTTTCTGTTTTCCTCTATTATATGAATCTTTATACTTGTCAAGGTTAGGCCAACCTGGATTCATCTTCTCAGGCAAGACAGGCAGAGTAGTCCGAATTTTCCTCCCAAACAACAATTCGGCTGGTGAATTGCCACATTCCAACGGAGTGGCTCGGTGAGCCAAAAGTCCTAAATAAGGGTCACTATTTTTATTCAGAATATTTTTGCATATCTGAACCGCCCTCTCTGCTTGACCATTAGACTGTGGAAAATGTGGACTTGATGTGATAATTCGGAAACCTAACTCTTCAGAAAATTTTATCATTTCAGCCGATACTAGTGGAGTATCATTATCGCATCTAAGGATCTTTGGGATTCCATGTCGCGAAAAAATAGATAAATAAGCGTTTTTTATGAATGCAGTTCCAGTTCGATCTATTGTAATTAATTCAATAAATTTTGAAAAGTAATCTTGAATGCAAAGATACATTTTTCTATTATGCTTCAAAATGTCAGCTCCAACAACTTCCCATGGCCTGTCCGGAATGGGTTGTGGCCTTAATGGTTCTACAGGATTAGCTCTATGTTCGAGACACTTATGACAAGTCTCTACCATCTTCTTTACATCTGAGCTAATACCAGGCCACCAAACAGATTCCTTTACACGGGCCATACACTTGTTTACACCTAGGTGGCCACTATGAATTTGTGATAGTATTTCATTTCTTAGTTCATGAGGAACATATATCCTCGTCCCTCGTAAAATCAGGTCATTGACCCAAGCTAAATTTCCCCGTTCGGTGTAGAATTCTGTTTGGCGCAAACTTGACCAGTCTCCACTCAAAATAGCACGTTTAATGATGCAACTCAAATTGTCCTCTGCTATAGCTTTCCTAATAGCTTCTAATTTAGAATCTGAGCAAGGTAAGTCTGACATTATTGCACCTACAAACATATCTAACTCATCATTCAAAACATCTGTAACCTTCTGGGTACCGGCGTTGACTGGGGCTCTTGAGAGCGTGTCAGGAACCAAAAACGTTTTTCCCGATTCAAAATGCATTTTATAATCAAACTGCATCAACCTCATTCGAAATCTTTGCAGCCTAGGTGTGAGATCAGACAAAGGTTTCTGTCCTA
Organism: Riptortus pedestris; assembly: GCA_019009955.1. Lineage (NCBI taxonomy): Eukaryota > Metazoa > Arthropoda > Insecta > Hemiptera > Alydidae > Riptortus > Riptortus pedestris. The sequence continues at coordinate 210,810,603 of CM032228.1, read as the reverse complement.
ATATTTGCAAGAGAGGCTTATGATCAGTGACTAAGATGATTCTTTTTCCTATTATGTAGGATGAAAAACGCTCACAAGCCCACGTTAAGGCAAGAGCTTCTTTTTCAACTTGTGAGTATCTGGTTTCCGCATTGTTTAACATACGAGAAGCAAACTGGATAGGTTTCCAACGTTCATCTACTTTTTGTTCGATGACAGCCCCTAAACCAAAACTGGAAGAATCAGCACAGACCCGTGTATCCAAATTAGGGTCATAAAGGTGTAAAACCGGAGCCTTAAGCAATGCTTCTGTTATTGAAACAAAAACTTCTTCATGATTTTGAGACCAATGCCACTCATTTTTTGAAGATAAAAGATCATTAAGAGGCTTAAGCTGTTTAGAAAGATTTGGCAAAAATTTCATCATATAATTTACCATTCCTAAAAATCGTCTCAGCTCACTTTGGTTTTTAGGCCTGGGAAACTCTTTTATTGCCTTGGTTTTTTCTGGGTCTGGCAATACCTTCCCATTATCGATTATGTGCCCCAGAAATACTATTCTGGACTTTGAGAATTCGCACTTGGTAGGGTTCAGTGTTACACCTAATTCCATAAGCCTTTCAAGTACCATATCAAGCCTAACATCATGTTCCTCTTTAGTTCTCCCAAAAACACAAATATCGTCTATCAAGTTGACAACTCCCTCCATTCCCATTAATACCTGAAGCATTTTTCGTTGGAAATGTTCAGGGGCTGAAGAAATGCCAAAGGGTAAGCGCTTAAAATAATATCTTCCAAAAGGCGTAACAAAGGTTGTAAGTTTGGCCGTTCGTTCATCTAATCGCACCTGCCAGAAGCCACTATTTGTGTCCAGTTTCGAAAAGTACCTGGCGCCAGAAATCTGAGCCAATGTTTCCTCAACAGAGGGTAAAACTAAACGCTCTCTTTCCACGAATTGATTAAGAGCAGTGAAATCCACACAAAGCCGAACATCGCCTGATTTCTTTGGCACTACCACCATAGGAGAGCACCATTCAGTTGCTTCCGTAATCGGAGAAATAACACCGTTCTTTACCATACGATCAAGTTCGTCTTTGACTTTGGTCCTTAAGCTTACAGGAATTCTGCGAGGGGTTACAACTGCAACGGGCGTTGCATTTTTCTTTAATTTAATATAATAAGGTTCACCAAAGCTTCCTAATCCATTAAATAATTTGGGGAATTTTTTTCTTATGTCTAAAGAAACTTCATTTATTTGGCACAAGGAGAATGCGATTATACCACCTCTTCCTAAAAGTGGCTCATTCTGGCAGTTTAAAACAAACAAGTCCTCTGAATGCGACATTCCCCCTGTTTCAAGCTTAACCTTCGAAACCCCTACTACTTTCAGCTTAGTATTATCAGGACCATTCAAACGAATTTTTGTTGGCCTCATTTCTAATCCAAGGCGTTCTGCATCCTTGTAACCTATACAACTGACATCTGCACCTGTATCTATTTTAAAGAGTACAAAATGGCGACCGTTAACCAACAGCTGGATAGTAAAAGGGTCAACTCGAATGCCCCTAGCAACGCTTTCTCCCACCGTAATAGAGCTAAGGCAATGATCTTGGTTAATTTGAACAGCTGATTCTATTTCTCTTACATCACGTTTTGAGCCACAGAAAAGTTTAAAGTGGTTCTTAAGGCCACATCGAAAACATATTTTGCCACGTGCAGGACAATTTTCAAAAGAATGATTCTTTAAAGACCCACATCGACCACATCTGGAAGTAACCTTGGAAAATTTGGTTAGATTACCACCGTCTTTAGACGCTCGATTTTCTCTCCTAGCTTCCATAACCTCCCCAGAATCTCTGTTAAACAATTCTTTTTGAGAATTTATTGCTTCTGACTGCCTAACCATCTCTTTGGCTTTAGTAAGGGTCAGACCTTCCTGAATCTGAAGATGTTTCGACAGCTGCTGATCCCGAATACCAGTAACTAGCTTAAGCAGTATCATATCCTCATGATATTTTCGACTCTCACAATCACTGCAAGCCCACTCGCATCTCTCCGACATTTTATGGAGGTCATTAATAAACTCATCTACCCTTTCATCAACAAATTGTTTTCTTTTTAGGAAAATTGCCCTATGATAAAATATATTTTTCTTAGTTTTAAAATATTCATTAAACTGCTTCACAACAGCATCATATGAAGTCCTAGCTTCGATATTCATCCCCATAGAGGTCAGCAGTTCCTCAGCGTCTGGCCCCATACAGTAAAGCAACATACTAATCTGTTGATCTTGCGATTTAGCAGATAGACCAGACGCCGAACGGAACATGGCAAACCGCTTGATCCAGGCACTCCATGACTGCGGATCCTGTACATCAAATATATCTGGAGGTTTTACCTGGTAAGAATTGCCGCCTCGCATACCAGCCTCATGTGTAGACAGCACAGAGGACAAAATGTCCTTCAACATCTCTGGTGAAACCGCCATCACCCTTATCAGTTTACACCTGACACCATGTAGAATAAGGAACAACACGTGCTGTCTCAACGAGCAACATTTATTAACTGAAGAATAAAAGATAAGCGAACATCTGTTTAACATAACCTTAACAACGAACATATGTTTACCACCACACTTACCTTATAACCTTCTACGGGATTATAATGATAAATAAAAGAAAACACAATTTTTAAAAATAAAACATTTTATTCACTTTTAGGCGGGAAATGTGTGGAAATACTGTTCTTCATATCTAAGGACACAACTCCCTCATGTAACTGTTCCAATCAATAGCAGTCTTATTGGAAATTTTGAGTTGTTTTTAGCAAAAATTGACAGATGCCAATTCTTCGCACCAGCAGTAAATGAACTTCAATGCATTACAAAATGGAATTTTACTTCCTTCGAACCAAGTGCCAATCCGAACGCCGACTTGCTTACCACACTTTCTTACATTACACTTCCAAAAAAGACTTTTTTTTCCACTATAAAGTTTCATATAATGTGATTTAGAACACTTTCTTCTGATAGCCAAAATATTCCTCTCCTGTAAATATTTAACAGCGTCTTCTTCAGTCGTTGGCAAATCCCAAAGAGGCATTTTTAAAGGACTAAGAAACTCTAAACAGCAAACGCAACTATGACAAAAGATAACCTCATTAGCCTGGGAGAGCTAGCGGCGCACTTCAGTAGCGCATTCTAGCGTGGGACTAGTGGAACTAAAATGTGGTGGATATAATACACAAGTACCCTATTTTCACTCACTGAACGTATTTTTTATAAAACCATCTGGTATTTTTTATACCACCAGGTTACCTTGTTTTGCGAATGACTCACGAGTAAGTGAGTCGCCGCTACACTATCATTACATACTAATGAAAAAGCAGCAGCAACGCTGGTTGTGAAATGCAAAAGATGTTTGGGATTCCCGTCGTACGTGGGGATGTGGTCATAGTCTTCCTTTCTGAGAGGTCGACTAATTCGTTCAATTTGTTGTAGGGCCATAGTAGAAGGTTTTTAAGATGAATGAAGAGATGATAACTTAAATCTATACCTGGAGATTTTGGTCTTCAGGGAGTCCAGTTCTGCTTGCCGGTCCTTCTTGTCAATGAAGAGCTAAGGGATGGTCTTGCTTTGAGCGTCCTCAAGCCGGAGATGAATTGCGCCACACCTGGAGTCTTTACGTCTAATTGGTGTCTTCTTCTTGAATAACGAAGAAGTCGAAGTGCAATAATATTGCAAATATCGCACGAGCTTCGCAATGAAGTGCTAAAGCAATGTATCGTACGAGCGACGAAGTGCAGTTCAAAACTCCCGTAAGCAAGTCCCGTCTTCGGGCGCCAGTTATATAACTCGAAAGGCGGTTAGAGTTTTTAAAAAAGGCTTTTATTGAATTATACACGAATTTATAATTATAGTACAATAATACTTTACATCAACTATGAGGCACTAAAAGGTCAGGGCAATGACCCATGATACAAGACTGACTTGGGAGGGGATAGAAGGTCCTATATATACTCCTGGACAAGGACATAGAGATAAGAAGGAGTAGGAGAGGAACTAGGGTAATTCATGATATAACTCGAGTTCGTATTGAATGTTCTAACAAGTCGCCGACAAGTAACTCGTCACAAAACATTGTTTCGGTTTAGTATGTTCTACCATTAAATTATAATTAATTATATAACAATATAATTATGGGAGAAAGTCGATAAAATAACTCCAATTTTAGTAATGCTTGGCGGCCCGTATAAATATGTTGAAAGGGCAGCAAGCGGCCCGCGGGCTCATCCCTGTTCTAATCTCTTCTCACCAAATAATCTCTACTTCTAACATAAGTAAACTCCGGCACGCAGGGGCTGCGTTACCAAAGCAGATTTCCCACGTATTTGCATTTATCTCAAAGCGTAAAAGTTCAATGAGGACAATATTTGGTATTTAAACTTAGAATAAATTGGTTTATGATATAACAGCAGATTGTTAATATGACATGAGTAGAGGGTTTACTGAATGCTAAAAACCATAAAATCCAAATATCTCGCATAATACTCATTATAACGAAAATATGTATAGAACAATATTTATAGTAAATTTAATTTTCAATAAGATTGTTTCTATACAAGTTTTTGGTCCGACGTATAATAACGACTATATTCTGAATTTTCGAAATTACTCCCATCTACACTCCTCCCCCTCCAGTCCGATTTTAACCGTGCACAAATTTTTCTTTTTACATAAAACGCTTATATACGAATTTGGTAACGATTAAACAAAAATTGCGACCGCTAGAGCGGCAACAGACAAATATATAGATACATATCTATCTTTTTATCCTTCTTTACACCCGCGTTGACGCTCTAGCATTTAATAATACAATTGTCCATAAATTTATAAATACCTTACTCCATAAATGTCCATTTATTTAATAATACAGTTGTCCATAAATTTCCATTAATTTATAAATACCTTACTCCATAAATGTCCATTTATTTAATAATACAGTTGTCCATAAATTTCCATTAATTTATAAATACCTTACTCCATAAATGTCCATTTATTTAATAATACAGTTGTCCATAAATTTCCATTAATTTATAAATACCTTACTCCATAAATGTCCATTTATTTAACCCTAGAATACTAACCTACGTAAATTTTACTCATAGAGTATAGGGAAACATATCCCGCCATTTTGGAATTGTCGCTGGCACTTCCTGGAGCCAGGTATACTTCCTCCATTTAGTAATGTTTGAGACGCGGTTAATATCACATTTGTTTAGCAGCCCAGTTCGGAGCGGTACATCATCAAAGTAAAGACGGTGAGTAAAATTTACGCATAGTTATTAATAAGAGAATATTATGTTCGTAATATTTATTCCCAGTTAGCAATAGAGTATTAATATTACTGGAGTATTTTTACTCATAGTTATTAATAAGAGAATATTATGTAAGTAGTATTTACTCATAGTTATCAATAAACATTAATGATTTTTTAAAATGGTTACAGTAATAGTTGTGAAATAATTTGGTATTTTTTATTATAATTCTGTTTCTGCACACTGACCATTATTCGGAGCATAGTATTACCAATATTGAAGAATTCTGGAGAGTTTTTAATGAAGATGCCATTGATGAAGAAGAGGAAGATATACTGGAGATTAATTCAGATGACAGAGACGCAGACCCTGATTATATTTTTGGAGATGAGGATACATGTCAGGAGAAGGATATTGAAGTGCAGGTAGTACTTTATATAATAGATTGTGAGAATGAAGAGGTTTTAAGGCCATTGAAGGAAATCAAAGTCGGAGAAAGTGGGGAAACACCTACGTACTCACAAAATGAAGCCCAATTACAAACTACCAAAGGTCGAAAGAAATATTGTTCATTATGTTCATACAATTAGAGGAAGTATACAACTACATATTGCGTAAAATGTTTTAAATACATATGTAGTGAGCACCAAGTAAAATTCTGTTCGGAATGTGGATCAATTTAAAAATTTTTTACTCATTATTTTTATATTGTATTATTTAATTTTTCAATTTATTTGCACCTATATTTGTAAATATGTTAACAATTAAATAAACTGAGATTATAAAAACATGTCTAGCGATCTATTTCCAGTCTATTTCGCCTAGAAGTAAAATTCACTCATAGTTAGTAATACACGACTACGAATTAAGGTTAGTATTCTAGGGTTAATAATACAGTTGTCCATAAATTTCCATTAATTTATAAATACCTTACTCCATAAATGTCCATTTATTTAATAATACAGTTGTCCATAAATGACCATTAATTTATAAATACCATAGTTCATAAATGTTCATTTATTTAATAATGCAGTTGTCCATAAATGTCAATTTATTTAATAATACAGTTGTCCATAAATGTCCATTTATTTAATAATTTAGTTGTCCATAAACATCCATTTATTTAATAATGCAGTTGTCCATAAATGTCTATTTATTTAATAATACAGTTGTCCATGAATGTCCATTAATTTATGAGCGCAGCAGTCCATAAGCATCCATTTATTTAATAATGCAGTTGTACATAAATGTCTATTTATTTAATAATACAGTTGTCCATGAGTGTCCATTAATTTATGAGCGCAGCAGTCCATAAATGTCCATTTATTTAATAATCCAGTTATCATAAATTTATAAATGCTGTAGTCCATAAATGCCCATTTATTTAATAATGCAGTTGTCCTTAAATGTCCATTTATTTATGAGTGCAGCAGTCCATTTATTTAATAATGTAGTCCATGTTAGCTTCAAAGAAGAAAAAAAATGGTTAAACTTCATTTTGCAATCCATTAGCTCTCTTGTTGGGTTTAATTGTGGAAACTACAATTCATAAAATAAAATAAAGGAAGGGTAAAATAGAATAATTATTCAAGTGAAAGGAGTTTCAATAAATCGTAATTCCTTTATTTATTTATATAATTTGTTTATTTAAACTGAAAAAGAAACATCATCAAGCAGCCGGTGCAAATCCTACTCTAAACTGGTCCATGTCAAATACTGTGTAATATTGAGATAAAAATGCTCCACCAAAAGTCCATTTAGCTGGTCCATCAGATTCATAATGTGTAAATATAGACAGGCAGAATTTTAGTCCAGCCATCTTTATCTACAAAAAGTAAATGGAGATGTATTCAATTTGATATTAATGGTGAATCCTATTGAAACAAATGCCAAAAAAAAATTCTTATAGATATTTAAAAAATAATTGGTCAGTAAGTCTGGCAGAATAAAAATTCCATATACAGATGAAGGAATTCATATTTTATTATTAAATTATACTGATAATGATGAGTTTTTCATTAATTAAACCTCTATAGGAACATGGCAAAACTATTTGATCTTAACTAGAGTGTTACAATAAACGAATTAAAAAAATAAATAATGACATAAATATATTCTCTTTAATATTAGTTATTTGCATTGATTCTTTCCAGGTTATTTTGAATTTTAATTGTGAGGAAGGGGTCCAATAAATTAATCCAGAGAGCAAAATAAACAAGCTAACAAAAATAAATTGACCAAAAAACTTACACAAAAAATGTAGTTTTATATTAATTAACAGGACCAACAGGAAACAATTTTTTTCCATGACTGAAGTCTTTGGGAAAATTTTGTATGAAGTATTGGCTTCTGCATTCAACTTTTTCCTCTTATCAAGATAGAAGCTGTAGAGGTTGGAGAGAAGAGAAAAATGAAATGTTAAAACAAAGTTAAATTGGAAGACAGATGCTACAAGTATCTTGCTGTTTGATCGGATCATATAATTTTTACAAGAGTGAGATCCTAGTGTCTAAATAGATGAGTAGTGTTCCTGCTGAGTAACAGATAAAGGAAACACTACTGGATGAAATAGAGGGTGTAACAAGGTTGCCACGGTTGTTCATATAAGCTGATTATAACAGGAATCCTTCCCTGGAGGAGGGAGTGCCTTTGGAGCTGGCTTGCAATGACCATAAAATAGTAGCAAATTTAGGTACTTACTATCTCGTAGTAGGTGACAAATGAGAGGACTCTACTCCAAATGAAGGCTAAGAATACTGCAGCCAAAGGCTGTTATTCAACTTTATAAAACACAACAGATAGCGGAGTCGTGTAGGAGCTGCCGACCTGATAGGATCGGAGCTAGAGCTGAGGATTATAACCGGGCATATACCTGCCCGGCCAAGCTAAGTTGTAGAATAAACTAACTTTTACTTATTTATTATATTTTATTTTATTTATAACTCTCTCTGCAAGACAGCAGTAGTGTCTTGCTACCAAGTAGCTTTTTCTTTAATTTATTTAGAAGATTTTTATTTATTATTTACATTTTTATTTCTCGGTTCTATTTTTTTTTTCTCTCATAACGATACGTGTTATTACTATTAATTATTCTATTTTTATTTACCCTGGGAGGAGGTCCACATAGTGGAGCCTCAAAATGAATAAACCCCCTGATATTCGATCACCTAATCGAAAAAGGCCAAAAAGAACATGGAATAAATCAGATGAACTCCAAATTAATGAAAACGTAGAAAAAGCCATAAATAGTAGCAAATTTCTGCTTATTGAAAGAGACAATGAGGGAGATCTTAAAGCGATCTCGCCTTTTTTAGTATATAAAACTATAACTAATTATTGCGGTGAGCCCCATAATATTAAAAAACTAAGGAATGGCACATTATTAGTAGAAACTAAAACAAAACAACAGTCAGATAAACTTTTAAACCTTAAAGCTTTCGGGCCTAGTGTTACAGTAACTGTGAAAAGCCATGAAAAACTTAACATTAGTAAAGGGGTCATATTTTGTCCTGATTTAGACCAGGTAGAAGAAAGTGAAATATTAGAAGAACTTAAAAACGACCATGTTAAAGAGGTAAAGAGGATAATATCAAAAAGGGCAGGAATAGAAAACAAAACACATTTATATATCCTTACATTTTCACTCCCAACTCTTCTAGAAAGTATTAAAGTGGGTTTTCATAAGCTCAGAATAAAAATGTACGTACCTAACCCCATTAGGTGCAGGAAATGTTTTAGATTGGGGCATTTTGCAGACTCCTGCTCAAATGCTCATTTATGCGCATTCTGTGCAAAGCCAGAACACAGGGATATGCCATGTGACACAATAGTTCCCCACTGTATTAATTGTAAGGGTTCACACCACAGTCTTGATATAAAGTGCCCAAAATTTTTAGAAGAAAGAGAAATTAAAAGTATTCAATTTCGGGAAAAGATAACTTATTTCGCTGCAAAGAAGATGTATAAAGAAAACAGACCTACCACTGCTAACAGGTCATATTCCGACGCTGTAATAAACGCAAAAAAATGTATGGAAGTAGGCTGTCAAACTGACTCGTTTATTTGCAACAAGAGTAATTCCACAGTAAAGGAGTATTTCCACAGTAAAGAGTAATTCCAGAGATAAAGGCCCAGTTTGCCAAAGGTTAGCATTAGTACTGGATTATCCCCACCTCTCGTGAAGACCCTTTCGCCTTCCCTACCCCTCCCTAGTGGCTCTTCCCCTCCCGCCCCACCCCTCCCTCCCCCTCTCGTCCCTCTCCTCCCTCCCCCTCCCTCCCCTTCCCCTATCACTCCTACTAACCCTAGCACTTCCTCGGAACCTATACTTCCGGGTGATAGGAAGTGTGAGGGTAGTCAAGTTCCACCATTGCCTCGGCGCAACACGACTAGCCGAAAAAAACATAAAAATAAAAATAAATTTAGTGACGGAGAAATGGAAACTACCTAAAATCAATGATGCTATTTTTTGTACCTTGCAATACATCTATTTCATTCATATTTCATTTAAACACAACATACACGAATGCACTAAATAGAAACATCGACGGAAACCCAAAAACTATAACACCAACAAAACAACTATAAAAACATCTACCAACAAACACATCAATAGAATACACCTTACTCAGAAACAATAGCAACAATAAACTACAAACTACAATAGATACAATAACTACAAACTCAATATGTATGCAAATTATTTTATAATAACAGTTGCAAACCATGTAAATAGAATACCAAATTTAAAACCCAATGACCATAATTAGCTGGAATTGCAACGGGATAAGAACCCAATTTGAAGAACTGAAAACCCTTCTAAAAGATACGGACCCGGCAGCAATATGTTTCCAAGAAACAAAACTTAAACCTAGATATAAGACAGTATAACATTTATAGGAAAGATAAGGAAATAGGAGCCGGAGAAAGAGCACATGGAGGTGTAGCAATAGGTGTTAAAAAACATTTATTCTCCACAGAGATTCCGAGAGATACACCTTTACAAGCAATAATCATTAGTGTAAAACTAACATTTACCTTGACCATTTGTAATATATATTTACCCCCGGATGAAGAAATAAATGAAGCGGCCCTTATACAATTAGTCAATAGCCTCCCTGCTCCTTACATCGTCGTCGGAGACTTCAATGGATCCCACTGTTCCTGGAGCAATGATGGATTTACCAATAGTAGAGGAAATGTTATCAGAAAAATAATCGACTCCACAGACTCACTGCTCCTCAACACAGGCGGAATGACACATCTTTGTCCACGATACGGAACCATGACCGCAATAGACCTTGCATTTTCTTCACCAACTCTTGAAAACCATTTAACATGGGATGTATGTAATGATCAATATGGTAGTGACCACTTCCCAACGAAATTGCTCTTCAATACGGACATGCCAATAATAAAGAAATTCCCAAGATGGATCATTGAACAAGCACAGTGGGAAGATTTCAAAAACGAAATAGCGTGTACAGTACAAGAATTACCAGTAAACATTGAAGACATGGTTTGGCACTTCACGGACTCAATATTAAACTCAGCTAACCAAAAAGTAAAGGGATGCATAAACCAAATCATGCTCCATGGTTTGATAGAGATTGCCGTGAAGCCGTTAAAACTAAAAATAAAGCCCTAAAACTATTCCAAACAAATCCTTCCACACAAAACTTTATAAATTATAAAAAAAGTAAGGCCATTACAAGGAACCTCATCAAGATGAAAAAGAAAACTTCCTGGATAAAATACGTCGAATCTATCAATATGCAGACCCCAATTAAAACTGTTTGGAAAAAAATTCATAGCGTGGCTGGCAAAAACCGTGCAGAACTCCCAATTCTCAAATTGAATGGAGAGATTGTTACAGACCCTCAAATAATCGCTGAATCTTTTGTCAAACATTTCAAACCAAAATGCAACCATCAATCGAGAAGTAATAGATTTTACAAAACCTCACCACTCAAAACAACTACAATATGATCAAAATTGCCCTTTCACAGACAGGGAACTACAAATTGCAATAGATAGTCTAAAACCTTCCACTCCAGGACAAGATGATATACATAATTTAATGCTGAAAAATCTTCCACCAAATGCCAAGAACACTCTCTTGTATATCTATAATAGACTTTGGGAAACTTCTACCTACCCAGATGCATGGCGGGAAGCAGTCATAGTTCCAGTTTTGAAACCTGGAAAAAGTAAATTGTCAACCAACAACTACAGGCCAATATCACTCACCAGCTGCCTATCAAAGTTAATGGAGAAAATGGTTAACAAAAGACTCTCATGGATACTAGAAAAATATAGCTTGTTATCTGATATTCAATGTGGATTCCGTCCAGGAAGATCTACAACAGACCAATTAGTAAAAATTGAATCTGAAATCTTAAACACATTCGTACAGAAAAAGGAAGCAGTAGGAATATTCTTTGACCTAGAAAAAGCGTACGACACAATTAAAAGAGAGGCCATCCTTAACACTCTGCACTCTTGGGGCTTCCGGGGGGCAATGCCAAACTTTATCAAGAGTTTCCTGAGTAAAAGATTTATCAAAGTAAGGATAGGAGACTCGATTTCTAGTTTAAAGGAAACAGTAAACGGTATACCTCAGAGAAGCGTCCTCAGCTGTACTCTATTTGCAATCGCAATAAACTCTGTTGTTGCAGTGATACCTAGGCCAATTAAAGCATTTCTCTACGTAGATGATCTCACAATACTTCTCAGGTTTTGTGCACGGGACTGGATGCAGAGGATCCTTCAAAGTGTTATCAACAACCTACAATCCTGGTCAGAGACAAATAATCTCCAGTTTTCCATTGAGAAAACGAAATGTGTTTTGTTCTCCAGACGACGATCACCTACCGAAGCACCTTTACTGACTTTAAATGGAAACACTTTGATATTTCATGAAGAAGTAAAATTTTTGGGGCTAGTTCTTGACAAGAAATTGTCATTGATGAGTCACATAAAATACTTACGAGAGGAATGCTTTAATCGACTTAGAATCATGAGAGTTTTAGCCAAAACCTCTTGGGGCGCTGACCGCAAATCCATGCTAATGCTGTACACGAGCCTGATCCGCTCAAAGATCGATTATGGTTGTATAATATACTCATCGGCAAAGAATAGTGCACTTTTACTGCTAGACTCCATTCATCATGCTGGGATACGACTTGCCACTGGAGCCTTCAGAACAAGTCCAATAGTAAGTCTTTGCACTGAAGCAGCCATACCCCCACTCGTTTTTAGAAGGCAGAAACTTATATATTCCTATATAACTAAAATAAAACTTCAACCAAATAATCCGGCATACAATATTATCTTTTACCCCCAATTTGACAGATTATACGAAAGACTGCCAAACTATCGAACTCCACTAGGTATCAGATTTAAAGAAATCATTAATGAAATCCATATGATTCCGGTAGACCACACTAGTTTAAACCCGGAAAACCCTCCATGGAAACGTATACCCCCAAAAATAGACTTAAGCTTAGCAGGATTACAGGGAAAATCCAAAGCAAATAAGGTCGAAGAACATCTAAGCAACTACTCAGGATATGATATTATTTACACTGATGGATCCCAACAAGGAGATAATGTAGGGTATGCAGTCATTAAAACAATTACAGTTATTAAATTTAAGTTACCAGTTTACACATGTATCTACACTGCTGAATTACAAGCTATTGCAACAGCATTATACATGGCCATCGATAGCATAAAGGATAAAATACTAATATGTTCCGACTCCATGTCAGCCATCAAAAGTATTCCAAAAGCCAGTAGACCTAAGCTCACATTAAACAAGATCTACAATTATCTTGACATATTACATCAGTTTAAAAAATCTGTAATCCTTTTATGGGTCCCCTCACATACAGGAGTTGAAGGGAACGAGGCTGCAGATAGAATAGCAAAAGAAATAGCTAATTCAAATGGGCCCATGTTGCAAATATATGAACAGACTGACGTAAAAAAATGGTTAAATCAAAGAATCAAAAACTACTGGGAATGTATGTGGGCAGAAGTCCCAACTACAAACAAACTACGAATTATTAAAACCACGACCAAACCATGGAACAGTTCAATAAGAGGTAACCGTAGAGAAGAAGTTGTTATAGCAAGGTTGAGAATTGGTCACGCAAATCTTACTCATGTACACCTTATAACAAGAGAACCACCCAAAGTCTGTGAAAGCTGTCAAGTCCCCCTCACGGTTCAACATATTTTAGAAGAATGCCCAACAATTGACCACAGATTTCAACAACTAAACATCCCTCGGGTGTCATCAATAGCCTTACAAGACTCACCTGAAATGATAGACAACCTAATTCTGCTCCTAAAAGAGATAAATATTTTCAATCAAATATAATGAACATAAAGAATTTTATCGTAAGGTCCGGGACAAAAAGATAGCCCACCCTATATTTTTTCTCTTAATCATTTTTAACTATTGATATAATTTGTATTTATTAATATGTAGTGTATTCTGCTCAAATTTGAACCGATGATCAATCTAATAGGAGTCGGAAAAAAATAATTTGTAAGAATTAATAAATAATACTTGATTTGGGGTAAGACAAAAAGATAGCACAGTGAACAATAATAATAAAATCCTTTATTAAAAATACGTTAAAAGAATACAAATGAAAATTCAATATCCTGCATACGCACTACCTTTTTCTAATGCAGAAATCATACGATTTGAAAGTGAGTTAAAATGGCGACGAATCAACTCTTGAGGTAGTTTGGTCCACTCCTCCTGAATTGTTTTTTTTAATTCTTCAACGCACTCAAATTGTCGGCTCCCACTGTAAACACTTCTAGCAAGATGTCCCCATACATTTTCGATGATACTAAAGTCCGGGGAACGAGCCGGCCAATCTATAATTCTGATCCTTCCTTTTCTAAAAAATTCTTTTGCATCTTTCGCCGTATGAACTGGAGCATTATCTTGTTGAAAAATTACGTTCTCTTTAGGAACAAGTTCAAAATATTTTTGTAGTTGGTTTTCTAACAAATTAACATATTGCTGACTGTTCATTCTACCATAAATAAGCACGATATCAGTTTTGTGATCATAGCCAATGCCTCCCCATATCATGACGCTGCCTCCTCCCATTTGCCTCTTGGAAAACATTTTTTCTTCTTTCCGTAGATCATGGTAATAGTGAGCCCAGCCATCACGACCGTCGAGGTTGAATTTTTTTTCGTCGGTGAACAAGATTTCTTTCCACTCGTCTTTCCATTGGACATGTTCACGGGCAAACTCCTTACGCCTTTCTTCATGCGCCATGCTTAGAGGTGGCATACCTTTCATTTTCTTTCTTTTGATGTGAGGAGCTTCACGAATGATCCTCTGGACGTTTTTCAAATTCGTCACTACACCAGCTCTAGCCGCAATTTGACTGGCCGTTAATCATGAGTTGGATGCGACCCTTAAAATTGCTCGTTTTTGCCGTGTTGTTAAAGCCGGCGGCCTTCCAGGAGATTTCTTTGTCCCATAGCTTTCTGGAGACTTCAAAAAATTTAAAATCACTTTTCTACTCCTACCGGTATTTTTTGAAATATCGGAAATACAAAACCCTCGATTTTTCATTCGCTGAATGATATTTTTTTCACCTGGTGATAATGATTTTGCTCGTCCCATTTCACTAAAATAATGTTAACAACTTAAAAGAATAAACAGAACTGGATTAGCCTTGTCTACTCAGAGGGATTTGATTTTCTTTGTAAAGAAACAATAGGTGTGCTATCTTTTTGTCTTACCCCAAATCAAGTAATAATATTAATTCTCACAAGCTGTTTTTCCTACCCCCTTAATTCTTAATGGATCCTTAATCCTTAATGAATCCTTAATTCTTAATGAATCCTTAATCCTTTAATCCTTAACCCCTATTGATTAAGAGAAAAAATATAGGGTGGGCTTTCTTTTTGTCCCGGACCTTATATTGTGTAAATAGGTTATTCAGGCTGATATTATTACATTGTTACGCTTGGACGTATGTATATATACAAACACATATTTGTAAATAGTATTAGTCCTAATTTAGACTGTATAAGAAGGGTGATGAAAGGAAAAATAAATAAATATTGTATATATTGTAATTCCTATAAATTACTTTTGGGGTGTATGTGGTATTGTTGTTACGTAGGTTAATCTCCTAATTAAAGTATCGGAGTGAATGGTATATATATGTAAATGGTTAATTCTAATTTAAAAAAAAAAAAAAAAAAAAAAAAAAAAAAAAAATAGTTAATAACCAATAACAATTGGAAAAATAAAATGTAGTATAGAATTACAAAATGTATAAGAAAGAAACTATGTAAAGACAATATATAAACTAACTACGTTTACTTACACAAATTAACAATGGACCCAAATAAACTGTATAGCAAAAATATGGAAGGGCGTAATAACCATGCAGTTGATCGCCCCGACAACAATCTCATCTACATCATCTACACAACAGATAGCACAAGCTTTTGAAATCTTGGTTTACTGCTTCATTTGAGATTTTTTTTTTTTATTAAGTGAATAGCATTCCCTGTCCATAGGAAATAATCTTTGCCAATAAGGATGAAAGGCAGCCCAAACCTGAGTTGTTTATGACAATCCAAGCAGGATGCGACTGAGTGTATCAGAAAATATTGCTTTGTTGAAGAATATACAGAGATAGTCTTCCTGTGGAACAGCATTTAGGAAACCGGATTCTGTATTAGGATGGATTAACTACGGCTTGTTATCAGACCATAATAAATGCGCCTTTGAATGACACAGTCACAAAAGCGTATGAGCTCTGCAGGTATAGAACCTCTTTTTATCCTCCTTTATTTGGATTCTTTTATTGAATCTTTAACATCACTATAAGAATTTATTAATGATTTGACCAATGTTAAAAAAAAAGACAGAATTATTAGAGATTTGCACTAAAAGTCTGAATTCTACAAATGTTCACTAAAAGCGTTAAGAAACACATTAACTTATAAAATGAAAAATTTCTTTAAATTACCTTTTGTACAAAGGCAGGACCTTTTAACTCATAATTTTCACCACCAATAGTGAAAATTAAAGAAGGAAAATTTTGTACTTTTCCACAATCCACCTGAAAAAATAGATAAATGAGTCATACATAGAATCTAAAATATACAATAATAGCAAGAAGAAATTTCATTTAATGTACCATCTGTTGGGGTTACATTGCTTCACTTTTTTTAGTTTTACCATGATAAATGTGTATATGTTACCGTGAAAGACTGAAATCAGAGAATGTTCACATTCACCAGTGATTGTCAACAAACACCAAATACGTCAGTGAAAGATCGAATATTGCAAATATTTTGGACATACACCAAGTGACTATGTGAATGTTGACATTCACTGGTGAAGGTCGACATTCTCCAGATTTCGGTGTTGTATACATTGCACTTTGTGGTATATTTTGAGTTCTATTGGGAATTTTGTTTTTATTTAAACTTTTTTTTTCAAACTATGAGATGAAGACTCTTGGTCAGAATGTATATTCAAAATGTTAAATTGAAGCAATGATCATTAAATACTGAAGGCAGAATACAAGAAAGTACAAATAACTTGTTTAATACTTGAGTTACACAATAATAATGAATAGAACAATAATTGTAGACCATCAATAGCTTAACAAGATTGGATCTAGAACATTTTATGACCCGACTCATAATAACAGAGATATTTGGAATTTTTGAATCCTCCCTCTAAACTCCCACTATTCCAGGTCTGATTTCCTCCAAAATAGCAACCTATAGTGTTGAGTGAAATGGTTAAATATTGAGTATGGTATAGATCAAATAAACATTATCAAGTAAAGAATGAAAAGTCTTAATAAATCATGTCATCACATAACATATTTGTATGTATCTTACAAAATAAATATTCAATGATAACCATATTCGGTATTTAACCTTGGAATAAAGTGCATCATGACATGAAATAACATGAGGAAAATATGTAGAACAACACTTGTTCTTTGGCAGAAAGACTGGTTTTATAACATTCTTTGATTTAACGGAAAATAAAAGTTGTTTAAATGGTTTTATATTTAAGGCGTTCTCTTGTTCAATATCGGCCATTAATGAAGTCGAACTTAATGTTAGTCTCTATCTCTCCCCTTCCTTTCTTCCCCCTTCTCACCTCTCTCTCATACACACATTTATTCTGACACTCTTCATCAGATTTAAACAGCACCAATGTAGAAATGAAAATCAAACAAAAATACAACTCAAATGTAAATAACCACAAGGGTAAACATTATTTAATGTAAAATTATTAATTTAAAAGTAATGTACTTACAATTTTCCTCCCAAACATAGACTTCTTACCACCTATAAGGCTGTTAATCATGTCTATATCTTTTGGAGGACCTCTAATTTCATTTGTACTTGAATCAATGATAGACATACAGCCACCCTGGCAAAATGCTTGAGCATAATTACTCCCAGTTTTATTAATAGTTATGCTGCAAAATTGAAACAATTATGTACAAACAATAGTGAAGCTATTAATAATGATAATCAAGCTAGGAGAGGAAAAACAAAATCAAAATGTAGATCTGTTTCAAACTCCTTTTTTTCTAAATCACTCATTTCAATTATAGTTTTACTGAATGCAAAAAGATAGGGGAGGTATATAATGAGTAGTTAACTTCTAACAGATAAGTGAAAAATATATGCAACATTAATTTCATTTATTTACATCCGCTTTATTCTACTTACACTAATTGGAAATGCAAAAGTATTTATTTTTGTTTAAAGTTATAATATGAAAAAAAAAAACACTAGAAAGTTTAATACTTTTTTAAATATTGTTTTCTGGGGGGAAATGTTTCCAATATCCTTTGAAGAGAAATTTGTGTAAATATTTTATATTGTGTTGTGTTTTCTTTGGCATTGAGGTAAGGGCCACAAACTAAATGCATAAATAAATTTTGATAGTGGAAAGGCTGAAAGACTACATCGATCAGATCACTTCAGAAGTTCAAGGAATTGGAAAAGAAATGAAAACACTTAGATCTACTAGGTTGTTAGTTGACAAGGAATTCAGTGAGAAGGGTGTATGCTTAGCAAGATAGATGGCAAGGTTGGTAATGTACACAAGCCTCTTGTCTGCACAATGCATGAGAAGCCCTCTACCACATCTCCTATTCGGATGAGGTGGTTGAATTTTATCTCCCTATTTACAACCAATATTTAGCATGTGGATAACAGGGACAATCAGATTGCAGACGCTTTACCTCAAGTGGAAGCAAATCACCTTGCTAATGATTTAGATCGACTCCCACCTCTGCAAAAGGAAGACTTAGAAGTCAAAGATCAGAAGAAGGAGGGGAATTTGCAATTGAAATTAATCACACTGCCGGGAGCAGCCAAATCTATCCTTTGTGAGCTATACCAGAATTAGGCGCAAGTCAATGTTCCAGTTGCACTTTGTCAATAGATCTTTGATTTTCCGCACAATGCGAGTAACACTGGAGTGAGAGCATCCTACGGGAATCAGTCTCTCAGAAGTATTTTTGGCTGAGTCTCAATAAGGATGTCAGCAGATGAGCAAAGACATGCAGTTGGGTGCCAGTGAGGTAAAGTTGGAAGACACGTCGTTATAGCCCCTGGTAGCTTTGAGTACACAGAGCGCTTTACGCACACACAACAGCCAAACACCTCGCAGCTGGAACTGGGAAACTCATAGTTCCATACAAATATTTTTGTATCTTTTTTCATAAACTGGGGGATGGTTACTGCATTAAGCTTAAGGATTATATATTATACGAGTATAAAGAAAGAATTAAAGAAAAAAGGCTCATTATATTAAATCTTATAGATAATATCAAATGGAAATTGGGGGTTCTGCAGTTCCAAAGTGCCTATATGTGAGCCGCCACTGGTCAGAAGCTGTGGCAGTGGAGGAAATCATGACAGAAGAAATCGAGTAAGTTTTTTAATTAAGGCTGGACAATTTGGAGTGCCATCAAAATTAACAACGGACTAGGGCCGTAAATTGGAGAATGAGCTCTTCTGTTACCTTACTTAGTTCCTTGGTACCAACAAAATCAGGATATACCCATCCACAATCTAACGGATGCATTGAAAGATGGCATAAAGCTTTAAATGCAGCTTATGTTGCCCATTTGAATATGAAAAACAGAGCTACTCTAGTTCCTACTGTGCTTCTGGGATTATGGACAGTAATCAGGGGAGACACAGGCTCTAATGTTATGGAATCGGTTTATGTTCAAACTGGGTTCGTTGGTTAAGGGAGGATATGCACCATCTGTGTCCTACGCAGTTTGAGGATATAAGTTATTTGTACATCAGGCCTTAGTAACCTGCAAATTTGCATTTGTGAGGGGTACCAGACCTTATCCTATTCTGTGGACAGCTGATAAACTACGCAGTCTTCAGTTACTGAACAGGGAGTACACCATTTCACTAGATAGAGTGAATCCTGCTTACACTTTAGTTAAGCCATTACCTAGAAGAATGGCTATTTTTTTCAGAGTCCTTAAATCAGCCAATGGAAAAGAATAGCAGCAGTGACACCGAGTACAGGTCTAATATGTTATACTGTTCTTATATTGATTGATCACTCTTGCAACATTTTTTACTATGTATTAATTGTCTTCAAGTGAATAATAATTGATGTAAAAATAAAAAGAAAGGTAACTAAAATTATATATGTGTATTAGTATTATAATAAAAATATGCTGACAGATTTTAGTAATTTCCAATGCTTATTGTAATAAATGATACATATTACATAACATTTAGTTATTTGTGAATGACATGAATAAAGGAACAAGAAACTATGTAAATTCGAATTATTAATATTTTCTTTCTAGAATCTGAAAATGAAATACAGTGCCATGAGTCTCATGAATTTTATCGTGTTGGATTATAAGTTGTTATTTTAAAATAACTAAGTATTAATAAACCAGCTTACTTATCAACCGGGATTTCCCAAAACCCTGTACCAGGATCGACTCCAACATAAGATAAATTGCCATGGTAATGGTTTTCATCAATGGCTCCTATGAGAAGAGTTCCACCTTCCGTTGAAAAATAGTCGCTATGAATGAGAAACAAAGAGAAAAATATAAGTATCCACCCATATGATGATGCTATTGGTACAAAATGTTTATTGAAGAGTACATTTATAATTTTGCTATCAATTTATTTAAAGTTGTGTTATTCTTTCAATTAGCTGCATTATTAAATTTGTTAGAATTATGAGACTCAATATTATCTATTTTCAGAATCCATCTTCAAGAAGTACCCTTATACTCACTCACCACTGTATCTGTAATAATAGTAATGATTGGATAGTCAAAATCTATAGTCACTTCCCTTAAATTCCTCTCACTCTCCATTTGGAAGCTTAAATGTCGGAGGAGGAGGCTTGGTGCATGATGATAACCATCGTACTCCAATAAATAATTGGAAAGCACACATTGGGTACTCTGCTATCAAGAATACTTGGAATTATTTATGGCTGAAATTGGCATTAAAATGTCACCCCCTTCTATTTCCACACTTATTGTATGCCATTTTATTGACAGCATTAACATAACATCATAAAAATATTGTGCCAAAATATTATGATTTATTTAATAATATATTTAGTTGTTGAGAAATTATGAAAAAAGTTTGGATTCTTTGTGTTGTAATATGTTTTTTTTTTTTTTAGCTAATTCCGTAGTCAAATTTTATAAATAAATAATGCAAAGTTATTCATTTTGTATCGTATCAGAAATCAGGAATAATTTAAAGGAATATTTGACCATTGGAAATTTCAGTGGTTACAGAGCATTTCAGGCAACTAGTAGAGGAGGTCAGACTCCCCTCAGATTAAACATTGTGTAATTATAGTGTCCTTCATAATTTTTGTATTATAATGTTTAATATATTCGAGTTCATTAATTAATGCAACAACTTCAGCTTGGTTATTTTTACATTAAGGCCCTAGGTTTTACTATGATTCACAAATATTTGAAGGAATTTTATTGCAATTTTGCCATGTGATGAAACTCAATTCCTACTTTCTCTTAAGTATAACCACTAACATTTGTATACAATGGAAAACCATCATTTTAACTTACTTATTCATATACAATGAAAAGATCTGATTTTCAATTAACTTTTGTTTCTTAATATTGTACATGAAGGGAGTTATTCCATCAACAACAAATGTATCAAAAGATAAACCAAATATTCCATCAGCTTTGGAAAACATAAACTCTTTCCAGGGAATGTTCTCTACTGCACCAAAGGTCTGATTCATAATGTTCAAATCTCCTATCTGAAAAAAAAATAATAATAAAATAAACTAGATTAAGTTCACTGAGAATATTTAAGGGTCATTCCATGTCAAATCAACCAAAACAAAATGATTTTGACACCCATGGTTTCAGATTTTGTTGAATTTTTTTTTGGGTGTTCTATTCATTAATTTGAGAAACCATATCATAAAGTTTTGATATATCTTTAACGGTTTGGATTTTATGGCTCCTTAAAGTTTTGTTATATTAGTCGACAGGGAACAGTAAAATTAATTTGTTCTGAATTCAAAAATAATTTGTAACTTTTTTATTTATGAACCAATTTTGATGAAATTTTTTGTGTGTATTCATAAATATATTTAAAAACAATAAAAAAATAAACAAAGGTATCAAGTAAGTATTTGTGACCAGAGAAAAACTACTAAGTGTCAATTTGAGTTTTTCAGAAAGCAAATACATAGTTTCACGTTAAATTGAATATCTCCAAAAGGGAAAAGGATAATCATGGAATTCTTTTTTTGTTTTGGTTCTAAGACATGTGATCTATCACCTCAAGTAATAAAATGAATGATTATTTGACTCCTTCATTGTTTATTCCAAGCTTAAAATAAATATTTATAAAAATTTACAAGTTTATATGAATTAAAAGAAAGTTAAAAATAAAGGTATTTAAAAAGATAGTTACATTACACAGGTTTATTCTAAATGAAATACCGTTTATGTTATAGGATTCATCAGTCTAAAATGTACTTTGATATGTAGAATTCTTACCCCTAAAATGGTTGTTTTGCCCAATCTTCTTTACCAATTTTAAAATATCGTTTAATTCTGTTTGTACACTTGAAATAAATTGTTGTGAAAACTGGTATGTTCTTCCTGTCATTGTTGTTGGAGATTCCACAGTCATAATAATATGAAGAATGGGTACAGCACATATATCCTCCTTTTTAGGCCAAGAAAATGATACTGAAGGTCCATGTGGATGAAGGAACTGTACAGTGACATCTTGTTCTTCGGTGATCACCTCACTCACCATGTCAAAATACCACAATCTGTCATATTCACATACATCCTGGGCTTAAATCTTCCAGTGTTACTTACAGTTTTATTGATTGTTAATTAAATTAAACGTGAGGGCTGCTTTTTCATCAATGGCAATTCTTCCAGCCTCAATGGTTCCTGAGTCATCTATTGGCTGAATGCTGTGAAATGATCTTGTCCTTGGAAGAGTTTGAACATCTTTGAAGTGACCTTCCAAAGCAGGGAGAATTAATTCAACTTTTTCTTTAGATATGAAGAAAAAACGGGCTTTTTCTATTCTGGTTTTGCAAAGTCAAACAGTTCAGTCACTGATATTATTTCAATTTCCAAGGATCTTTTCAAACTTTCCTTCCGAGTTAATCCTTAAGGTACTCTCAATTCCATCACACCCGGGCCCGAATTTCTCATGTAGGCAGAGATTTATGAAATTTTACTGAGCAGCACAGCCATTACTGAAGTAATGATCTATTCTAAAGTGTGGGCAGTTTTCTTTCAAAAACGCAATAGCTGATTTTTGGATTTCATACACCATAATTATATCGTGTTTGAGGTCATCAGATTTAATCCAAAGGGGTAGAACAAGATTTTTCTCAGTTGCATCTTTGCAGTGTATGATAGGATGTGTAGTGCAAGAATTTGATGTCCAGTGGTATCCTTGGGCTTCGACACTGACCAAAATAACGTTTTTTAGGGTAAGAATTGTACATATCAAAGTACATTTTAGACTGATGAATTCTATAATGTAAACGATATTTCATTTAGAATAAACCTGTGTAATGTAACTACCTTTGTAGTTACCTTTATTTATCATTTTCTTTTAATTTATATAAATTTCTAAATTTTTATAAATATTTATTTTTAAACTTGGAATAAACAATGAAGGAGTCAAATAACCATTCATTTTATTACTTTAGGTGGTAGAACACATGTCTGAGAACCAAAACAAAAAAAGATTTCCATGATTATCCTTTTCCCTTTTGGAGATATTCAATTTTACGTGAGACTGTGTATTTGCTTTCAGAAAAACTCAAATTGACACTTTCTAATTTTTTTCTGATCACAAATACTTACTTGGTACCTTTGTTTATTTTTTTATTGGTTTTAAATATATTTATGAATACACACAAAAAATTTCATCAAAATTGGTTCATAAATAACAAAGTTACAAATTATTTTTGAATTCAGAACAAATTAATTTTACTGTTCCCTGTCGGTAAACAACACGAAAATCACAAAACTTTAAGGAGCCATAAAATCCAAACCGTTAAAGATATATCAAAAATATTTGGTAAGGTTTCTCAAATCAATGAATAGAACACCCAAAATTAAATTCAACAAAATCTGAAATCATGGGTGTCATGGTGTGGTTGAATTGATGTGGAATGACCCATAAACAAATATAAGCCCACCAATAGTAAAAGGAGTTGCTGCCAATAAGCACCAGTGCTAGTTTTTGTTGTGACATTTCTTGAATTCACTGTGTTAATAAATATGTTTCATGACTGTGAAGAAAGCTGTAGCCTCCCGGGATAATATTATCTATGTTCTAATTAGTAAAGTGCTTTTCATTGCAGCTTTGATTGTACCTGTTTTTAATGCCCATAGAAATTTTAACTTCAGGTGTGAATCCACACAGACTCACTAGTTTGTTAGTCTATGACTATCACTGTGACTTATTGTTGAGTTAGAAAAGGAATTTGTCATCAAATAAAAATCATTGCAGTAAAGATTGGAATCACTTGAAAGTTGAAAATACATGCTCAATGTACATTGAACTATTTACAGGATGTTGAACTTTTGAAAATAAATTTAATCTAGAAGACACATTTTCTTCTGTAGCTATTGTATATATAACTGACAGGCCACCCATTAATTAGGTTACCCATAATTGACTACCCCTACCCAGGAAATGTTGATAATTTAATAGGATATATTATTTAATTTTCTAATCTACTATTAGAAATGTATTTTAAATCTATTTACAGACATAAATATTCTTACTTATCCTGCATTTAGCCTATTATAATGTCCTAACAGATTTATCTCCATAACAGATACATGATAGGAAAAGTTCCGACATGTAATAAAGACTGTAATTGAACTCTTTTGAAAAATTAGAATGGGAATAGTAGATATTATTAATTTATGTACAAAAGTGAGAGCTTACACGAACTACATCAGAAGATATTGATCCAGTCAGTTTGCTACCTTCTAAGTTTCGAACATATTTCTTTCCCACTGGCTGATATGTAGAAGACTTTGACTCATCATATTTGTTGCGCATAGCTGAAATATAGAAACAAGCTCAATACAGGTGAACATTTAGCAAGAGCACTGGAGCAAAATAAAATTGCAATAAACTAACCACAGCCCATGCTGGTAATTGGACAATGAACGGATGGTACCCAAATATCCGACCATGATGTATCAAAAACCACTTTAAAAGTCTGTCCAGGATTTCCAATTGATACCTTTCCATAATATTCAAACTGAAAAATTGTCATATTAATAACATAGTGGATTCACATCTATTATTTTATAAATAATATTATAAAAAAAAGAGTCAAGGATGAAAGAGGGAAACTATTTTTCATATCCATTTACAAGAGCTTTTAAAAATGTTTGGCATGCAGGTTTGGAACATCCCAAGCAGATTTTATATGTGCTGGAATAGGCCATTCCAAATGGTGTCCCGTCACAAAGCATTCTCTATTTATCCTGTGTATGTAAGCCAACCTAGAACTATAGACTGTATTAGCATTCTTAGGGACAAACAGGATTTGAATCTAAAATGAATAATTGTACAATTTTCCCCCCTATTTGTTTCACAGTAATTTGTACAATTTAAAAGTAGTTCATTTTGTTATCTAGAGGAACTTTTGTTTTATATATAGTTTTATCGTATTATAATATGGAAGCAAGATATAGATATAAAACTATAACTTGTGACAACAATTTTATGGTGTTTAAACTGCCATATTTCATGAAACTGGATACAAGACATTGTAAGGTGGACTGTGGAAGGTTTATTTATTAAATTTAATAATATATTGTTTACTTTTTGTTTTTCAGCAGAAAAATACAAAAAAAAATGTTGTTAATTTTATTATTTACAGTAATTTTTTGTTATATTATTTCTGCTATCTATCTATCTATATCAAAAAGTAATAAATGTGAATACAAATATTGCTATTATTCATTTAAATGGTGTATTATGTTAAATTCAAGCCAATTCACAAATTTATTAAATATATATTGAAATTTATTATATACAAATTGAAATTTTTTTTTCTTTTTTCAAAAATAATGAAATGAGTATATATCTTGGTATATGCATTACTCCTAACCCATCTTAGACTTTAGGCTACACCAAAAGTGTCAAGAGACAAAGAGGAGTGAGGGTTATGTCTGTAAGCAGGTTAGTATTAACAGCTTGATTATATGTTATATTAACATTTTTAGAAACTAACAGGAGTGGGGGTTGTAGCAAAGGCTTGAAATGAATAAGCTTAATATTTAATTTCCTATTATTTTTCGCCAAAAATGCTTATAACAAAAATTTCTAACTTTGTTATCTAGAGTAACTTTTATAATATACATTTTTGTTGTATAACAATGTGTAAACCAAATAATTTGCATTGAAATATTGTTATAGTTAACAATTATTTCCAATGTATGAATTCATTGAACTTTTCAAATCCACATTAATTTTTTGACACCAGTAAAAGATTGCACAAAGAGCAAAGTATTTTGCCACAACCCTCCTCCTCTCAAACATTCCAGAACAGAAATGCAAATTTATCCTTAAATGTATTTAATACTTTATTTAATTAAAACAGGAAAATTATTTGAACATACACGTTTACTATTGTGAAGATAATGTAATTAGAATCGCTAACATAACAGAACTGAAATCTTAAATGAGTGGTAGATTGGCAAAACTGAATGTAGGAAGGGGGGAGACTTCCTCCATGGAACCTCTGGCTCATAGTTCATAACGAAGTATTAACAATATGTAAGTTAAAAACTACATTGGGAGTCAACAGTTTTATTGGGCATTAACAGCTTTTGGTGAGAAAGGGGTAGACGATGGTAGCTATGATGAATTCTATCAATGATTATTATATACATTCTCCACATTGTTTTAAATAATGATGAGGAATTGGTGGAGTGGAAAGTGGTTTTGTTTTGATTATTTATTTATTTTTTAAGATATGATTATTCACATTCATTCTGCTAGACCCAAGAAATGTATAGAGCATGCCATAGTTACCAAAAAGCTATGAATGCAACACACATAAACATTTAGATTTAGAGTACTTCTTCTCATATACAGTTTTGTCATTAACAAAATTTATGATGTTATGCACTTTTAACTACAACTAAACATTAAATGGTGTGT
The DNA here is from genome assembly GCA_019009955.1 of Riptortus pedestris. NCBI lineage: Eukaryota > Metazoa > Arthropoda > Insecta > Hemiptera > Alydidae > Riptortus > Riptortus pedestris. The sequence continues at coordinate 210,783,546 of CM032228.1, read as the reverse complement.
AATGTTAAAACAAATAGAAAGTAACTAAGTACTCATTAAATTTTACATGATAATCACACACTACATTTAATTATTCCTCTTTTAATGATGTTTTATTATCCTCAAAAATGTAAATTTGTTGCGAATGAAAGTGTTGGGAAATTGTACACAGTTTTGTCTGTTATTTATTGCCATTTCTCTATTAATATGTTACACATCACTGAGCATACTATGAGAAATTATGAATGACAAAATTTCTTCTTCAGGCACAATAGAATATTTTTAATAACGGTTATGAAATACATAAAATGGATTAATTTTTTGTTCTTAGGACTGCTTTTGGAAATAGAAATTGTTAATATTACATAGTTCATAACAAAAAAAAATTATCAAGTATTGTGATATTTATGAGCCATGTTTTAAACAATGAATTGTAATAGAGAGAACCACTAAACATTTAGTCTGACAGACTCAGTAATAGTACATGGATTGTACATGTTTCCAGTAAGTAATATTTAATAAATTTAATATTTAATAAAAGCAAATACACAGTCACAAAATATAAATAGATAGGCCTTATTATAGCCTTGAAATCAATAAGAATCACATTCATTATTCAGTCAAAATTTACCCAATCAAACCTACCTCAGCAATGGGACTAATAACGATGATTATGATTAATATTGTATATATTAAGCATATTTTGAACTGAGCAGATGGGTTGAACAGGAAATCTTTTTTTTTTTTTTTTTATTCTTCAAGACAATAAATCAAAAATTGCTATAATTCACTTTAATCACTATATTCAGGTATAAAACTTAAATACTGAGACAGGGAAATGTAAAAATACCGTGCATAGTAAAACCTCATAAAAAAAAAAAAAAAAAAAGAAAGAAAAAAAACATTAGCCTCCAATGATTTCCCAAGTGAAGCCTGGTACCTTAGCTAGTAGATAAGCGTGTATACACACACACACGTGTGCGCACGCACATATAAATACATACATATAATTCATTTTTGTCATATCGTAGTTACGATTATCAACCTTTGAAGACATGTGTTGTTATGGTATCTCCTAATTGACTGAGAATTTCCTTGACATAGTTTTTGAGTGAATGCACATTTTAAAGAATTATTGTAATAGGAGACATGCAAAAACTGAAGAAAAAAAAAAATAAAAAATAAAACTTACATCAAGATATCTAAATAAAGGAACAGTACTGTTATCCTTTCTTAATGTTTCAAAATGAGAGATAATATCTTTATATTCTGGTTTGTGTTCATTAGCTATAAGATGTTTTAATGGGCTAACCATCCGATACAAAGATATTCTGTAAAAAATATATAAATATAAAAACACATTATTTACATCACAATCTGGTTAAAAAATAGGGCTTACAGTTTTAGGGAATTTTGGAAAAGTTGGATATCAAGAGGGCCACAGAAGTGAATTTTATGAAAATTAAATAAAATGTTTAATTACTAAAAGTAGAAAAATGTTTTAGCTTTATCCTGGTTTCTTCTATTTTTAGCAACTCACACGAGCTATGAAGATTATCCCTCTGATACTAAATAGGAAATCACTGTATGTCCTATACAAAATAAATGTTTATGGGGAGGAAGGGGAAATAAATACCAGCCATAAGACTATAATAAAAAATTAAACCCCTTAAAGAACATTGTTTTTTTTTTTAATTTGTTTGTTCGAGTAAAAAACTAATATACCATATAACAAATATTTTAGACTTATACTTAAATATTTCTTACTTCTTAGAAATTTTTTTTGTAATCACCTTAAAAAGTAACAATTTTTCAATAATAGCTAAAGTTTGCCCAATCTCAATTTTTTTCCAAGAACTTAGATAAAATTCTGTATACCAAACATAATCATAAATGTTTAGAATATGGGGATAATATACATAAAAAAATAAATAGTGAACTTCAAAATACTTGCTCAAAAATCATTCTACATGGGCAGCATTAACAGGGTTCTCGGATTTCTTTCACCATTTATCAGAAATTGCAGGATAGAGGTTGCTCATCCCATCAAACTTTGTGCATGCCTCAGAGGTATACCAAAATTGCCAAACTCAGAAATATCCATTGAAGCTGCCATTAGTCAATGCCCAATTGTATTAAAAAATTATTGAACTTTATTGTTTATTAGTATTTACGTCCACTTTATGCTACTATGGCTAATCGGGACGGGTTATCTACAGGCTACCACCCTTTTCTAGCCAGGGTGGGACCAAGGAATTTATTTAATGATTCCGTCACTAAATAAATTTCTACTGCCCATGGCGGGAATTGAACCCGCCACTCTAGGTCTACCAAAGCCTTAACTCACACGGCCAACTTGAGCCCCTTATTGAACTTTAATATAGTAACTTATCGAGAAAACAGTTTCTTCTTAATTGAAACATTTCTTACTATTGGGTAGACTTACTATTGGGTATTTCACATTTTCAGACTTTTCAACTGTTTAAAATTTAACTAATCACAATCATTTTTCTAAAAATTATATACTAATCAGATAGAGGACAGTTGTGTTGCCTTCCTGTTTTTAGAAGACCAATTACAATATAAGTGCAAGGGGGGAAACACATAATGCAACTAGGATGACTCAATTCCCTTAATTTAAATTATTGGATTGTTCTAAATCAAGTTAAGTTGTTACAAAGGAAGGTCAAATATTTTGAGTGCAAAGCATTGTCATCTACATTGATGAAATAATTTATATATCAAAAATAGCTAATTTTTTTTTTTTCAAATTAGCTTGTCAAAGCTGACCTAATGAGAGAAATAAATATTTTTCATAAATAAATCATGTATGTGTCTGCCTACAGAAAAGTAGTTATCATAATTACAAATATTAAATAACAAAAACCAGTACCTCAAGGGTTCAGCTGAAGATAAATTAGCAGTAGCTACAAGAAGACAAACTGAAAGAAAAAACTGTGCTGAAAAAAAATACATATTGGCCAAAACATAGAATTGCTCAGTCGTAAATATAAAAACACCGGGTGTCAGTAGGAGGAAGCTGGGTAATACGCTTTGATGGTGATAAGTCGAAAGGTCAAATTGCGGAGATACTGGAGAGGGAGGTCGGGGAGGATCGGTATAGCTCGTATGCTGAAGGGGCCGACCTCTAGATAAAAGTTAATCTAGCTGTTTGTACAAGATTACTGGTAACTACAGATGATGTGCAGACCCCCCCCCCCCTCTTCAAGGAGCGAATTAGAACCGCTCTCTCCAAACTGAGAGATAGCTCTTTCTGCTGATTTCTACTCAGGTAGTTCTCATGATGCGAAAAACTTCCCTCGAGCCCACATTTATAGATGCCAGAAAGAGATCCGCATATAAATATATTTCTGATATGAAAAAAATTCATGAAGAATAGACCACTCACTTAATAATCATAAAACGAGTTTTAGCAGGTTTCCCTTAGGGGAAATCTATTGAGGTCGTACTCATGACGCGATTTTCTTTTGAAATTTTTCTTCAAATGTCCATCGTTCCTACCTAGGAGATGACGAAAATGAGGTCCGTTCAAAACTGTGTGTGTATATATATGTTACCGCTCTAGAGGTCGCAATTATTGTTTAATCGTTACCAAACTCGATATTTAGTCGTTTTTGTAAAAAGAAAGATCAAGTTCGTTAACGACTGAAATCGGACGAGGGGGAGTGGGGTTTAGAGGGGGAGAATTTTGAAAATTCGAAATATCTCCGTTACTAATGGTCGGATCGAAAAACTGCATAGAATCAATCTTATATCACATTAAATGTACTATAAATAACGTTATATACATTTATTCCCTATCTTGAATATTAACCGAGATATTTGCATTTTTCAGTTGTCAGCCTTCAGCAAACCCCCACTTCTACTCATGCTACATAAACAATGCTCGGTTATATATTAAACCACATCATTCGAAGCTTAAATGCCGAATATTGTTTTCAAGAGACCTTTATTATACGAAGTACATGGAAATATGTACTGGTGACTACCCTTCCCCCTTCTTAAGTTAATGGACTACTTCATTTGATTGATTGAGATAACAATTATTCTGACTCATTATTAATTGCAGTACTAGATATAGTAAATAGTTCTCAATAATTCTCCACTGGAGAAAAAATAAATTTCCGTATTTTTACCTACCTCTGTAGATTTTTTAACCTTTTTTATTGGTTTTTATAAGGTGGCTTTACCTCTACTATTTTAGAATCATTACAAGAAAATGTATGATTCGCTTAAATTGCGACACACCTAAATAAACTAAATAAATAAATAAATATTAGAACTACACACATGCCACATGTTTTAGATGCTTTTGTACACATGTATATGTTTACCCTGAACGAAAAAATTACGTCAAATATTAGAAAAAAGTATCATTTTCAGCCATTAATTTCCTACTGATCATCCACCAACTATACTCATCACTAATTTTTTTTATATATATATTTTTTTTTTAATGTTTACATATAAAATGTTTATCTATTTCACGTTTGTTATTTGTCATTGTTTTTTTTTTTCTGGTATTTCTTATTGTTACTTCTTGTTATCTATTTTACTTTTGTTATTTAACAATTTGTTACTTTTGTTATTGTGCAATTTTTGAAAGGGCAAATCACCTTTGATGTGATGTCCATAAATAAATAAATAAATAAAAAAAAAAAAAACAATAAAATTAATATAAGGCTTAAGGGTCGGACGACTGCCCGGGGCGACGCAGCCAGGGGGGCGACCAAACGCCCAAGTAGTGAAAAATTTCGTTTTCGAAAAATATACGTATATGTAAAACTACTTGGACTAAAATCTTCATTTGTTAAACCCCATTTCAACTCTTTAACTTACCCTTTTCAACGAAAAACGCATAGCCTACTATAATGTATGCAAAAAGGTGATGGCCTACATACTTTTTCAGTCATCTTATCTTTTCACTTGAAAACATGATAATATTTTGATTGATAACTACCACGTAAGATGCCTCAAAACTCAGTATTCTAAACCCTATTTTGGACAAATTTCCGGGGGAGGGCCCCGGACCCCCCTTTTTTAGGGGGGGGGGGCGACAAAACGGTTGTTTGCCCGGGTCAGTATTTTGCCTTGAGCCGGCCCTGTTAATCTATCTATATATATATAAAATTGTAACCTCTGTCTGTACATTGATTTTTTTCGTGAAATTTCACGATAACTTTTCGTTTCACATGTCATAGACACCATAACTGCATTTTGTTTCTTTGGTGTCTGTTTGTTTGTTTGTTTGTTTATTTGTTTGTTTGTTTATTTGTTTGTTTGTTTGTTTGTTACCTTTTCACGCATAAACGGCTGAACCGAATTTTATGAAACTTGGTATGTGTATTACTACTAACCCAACTTAGACTTTAGGCTATATTAATATTCTCTGAGACGAACAGGAGTGGGGGTTATAAGGGAGGCCTGAAATTAAAAATAGCGATATTTCGTTTCCTATTGGGTTTTCGCCAAATATGAACATAAGAAAAGTTGTTTATTTTGATATTTAGAGTAACTTTTGTTATATACACTTTTGTCGTATACCGAAGTATAAATGAGTTATAAGCTAATAACTATAGCGGGAGTCAACAATTTTATTGGGCTCAAAAGACTCAACCGAACTAAATAAAACTCGGTATGTGTAATAAAACTAACGCCTTCTTTAGAATAAGCTATACCAACATTTCTAGCAACGGGCAGGAGTGGGGGTTATAAGGCAAGCCTGAAATTAAAAATAGCGATATTTCGTTTTCATTGGTTTTTCTGCATATATGTACAGGATAAAAGTTGTTTATTTTGTTATTTAGAGTAACTTTTGTTATATACACTCTTTCCGTATACCGTATTCTACTGCGGAAGTCAACAATTTTGTCACAAAAATCTCAACCGAACTAAACCAAGCTCGGTATGTGAATTAGCACTAACGCCTTCCTTATAATAAGCCATACTAACATTTCTAGGGACGAGAAGGAGTGGGGGTTATAAGGGAGGCCTGAAATTAAAAATAGTGATATTTCGTTCCCTATTGGGGTTTCGGCAAATATGCCCATAACAAAAGTTGTTTATTTTGTTATTTAGAGTAACTTTTGTTATATATACTTTTGTCGTATAAGGAAGCATAAACGACATATACGCTAAAAACTTTAGTTAGGCGCAGTCAACTGAACATCTGACATTGCACCAACTGCTACTAAATTATAAGCTATATTAACAAACATGCTCATAACAAAAACTGTTCCATTGTTATTTAGAGTAACTTAATATATATCTTGATCGTATTAAAAATATCAATATTGTAGCCTGCAATTCATTCCAATTTTTGAATAAGTTATACCATTCAATCTTTTAATTTAATTTTACCTCACCATGATATATTATGACGATAAACAAGAACATTTCAATTGTATGAAGCATTTTAAAAACAAGTAACTGTTTCATGAGGAGCAAATTATATTACCCCCCCCCTTCCTCTGTCTTTTACCGGAACATTAATTAATCGGAAGTAAGTAATTTCTTCCTTTAATGTGTTTAAAAAATCAATTAATTCACAAAAAAAAAGTATTTAAACATACATAATTAGAATTGAAAATAGAATGTATATAAGGTAATGTTAGCGGAATTGAGAGTTGAAATTATTCATGTTCTGTTGGTTAACCTGGAGCGTCGGGGAGGGGTGGGGAGACCTTCCTGTAATCTAGAACCTCTCTAACTCCCTCTTTCTTACCTCAGCTGTTACATACACTTTTTCGTATACCGAATTATAAACGAGATATACTCTAAAACCTATAGCGGAAGTGTATTTTGTTATTTAGAGTAACTTTTGTTATATACACTTTTTCGTATAACGTATTATAAACGAGATATACGTTAAACTTATAGTGGGAGTCAACAATTTTATATGGCACAAAAGACTCAACCGAATTAAACGAAACTCCTTATGTGTATTAGCACTAACACCTTCCTTATAATACCAACATTTCTAGAGACGGGCAGGATTGAGGGATGGTAAGGGAGGCCTGAAATTAAAAATAGTGATATTTCGTTTTCTATTGTTTTTTTTGCAAATATGCACATGACAAAAGTTGTTTACTTTGTTATTTAAATTAACTTTTGTTATATTCAATTTTGTCGTATAACAAAGTATAAACGAGATATACACTAAATACTATAGCGGGAGCCAACTATTTTGTTGTACAATGTATGAAGCAAGTAATTCGCGTAGAAATATTGATATATTTAACAATTCTTTACAATACCAACTACCAGGAACCTCCCCTGGAAAAATAAATTCAAATCTATGTTAATATTTTATCCTTAATAAACCAAATCTATGTATAATGCACAGGAGACGGGAAATATGAAAATATGGAAGACAGTGAAGTCTTACATAAAAAATTAATTTTATTATTAACAAATCCATAGCAATGAGGGGTATAAAACCGAAGCACTGGTACGGGTAAATGTTAAAATATTGTGCAAAGTAAAGTCTTGCCAAAAAAATATCATCACCATTCAGCCTCAAATGAATTCCCGGGCGAAGCCGGGTATCTAAGCTAGTATATATATAAAATTGTAACCTCTGTCTGTACATTGATCTTTTTCGCGAAATTTCACGATAACTTTTCGTTTCACATGTCATAGACACCATATCTGCTTTTTGTTTCTTTCGTGTATGTTTGTTTGTTTGTTTGTTTGTTTGTTTGTTACCTTTTCACGCATAAACGGCTGAACAGAATTTTATGAAACTTGCTATGTATATTACTACTAACCCAACTTAGACTTTAGGCTATATTAATTTTCTCTGAGACGAACAGGAGTGGGGGTTATAAGGGAAGCCTGAAATTAAAAATAGCGATATTTCGTTTTCTATTGGTTTTTCGGTAAATATGCACATAACAAAAGTTGTTTATTTTGTTATTTAGAGTAACTTTTGTTATATATACTTTTGTCGTATACCGAAGTTTAAATGCGTTATACGCTAAAAATTATAGCGGGAGTCAACAATATTATTTGCCAAAAAAGACTCATCCGAACTAAATAAAACTCGGTATGTGTATTAGCAGTGAGGCTTTCATTATAATAAGCCATACCAACATTTCTATGGACGGGCAGGAGTGGGGGTTATAAGGGAAGCCTGAAATGAAAAATACCGATATTTCGTTTCCTATTGGTTTTCCCGCAAATATAAACATAACAAAAGTTGTTTATTTTGTTATTTGGAGTAACTTTTGTTATATACACTTTTGCCGTATACGGAAGTATAAATGAGTTATACGCTAAAAACTATAGGGGGAGTCCACAATCTTATTTGACACAAAAGACTCAACCGAACAAAACCAAACTCGGTATGTGAATTAGCAGTAACACCTTCCTTATAATAAGCCATACTAACATTTCTAGGGACGGGCAGGAGTGGGGGTTATAAGGAAGGCCTGAATTTAAAAATAGCGATATTTCGTTTCCTATTGCTTTTTCAGCAAATATGCACATAACAAAAGTTGTTTTTTTGTTATTTAGAGTAACTTTTGTCATATTCATTTTTGTCTTTTAACAAAGTATAAACAAGATATACACTATAAACTAAAACGGGAGTCAACGATTTCATTGAGCGCTAACGAGTAAACCGAACTTAAAAAAACTCGGTATGTCAATTAGCATTAATTCTCCCATGATTATAAGCTATATTAAAATGTTTAGGTTAGAACGGGAGTGGGGGTTATAAGGGAGGCCTGAAATAAAAATTCGCGCTATTTCATTGTCTATTTGTCTGCGGGAAATATAACAATTTGGAGGACAGTGAAGACTTATATAAAAAATTAATTTTATTATTAACAAATGCCAACAACGGGAATTAACCCTAAACACTGGGACGGGTAAATGTCAAAATGTTGTGCAAATTAAAGCCTTTCCAAAAAAATACCATCACCATTCAGCCTCAAATCAATTCCCGGGTGAAGCCGGGTATCTGAGCTAGTATGTTATATTCTGATATATTTCAGTAATTGTTTTTTTTTCCGGTGTGAGCCTGGCAGATCCGTTTGTTTACATTTCAAACGCTTCCTGTCGGGAGGATTCTTATTATCGTTTGTATTTATTCACTTAATATTGACGGTGGTGTTGCGTTACCGTTATGTAGATTTATCTATTGTTAAACTTCACGCAGGGATTCTGCTTAGGGTCCCTTAAGGGAAATCAGCTATTGAGGTTGTACTCATGAAGCGATTTTCGAAATTTTTCTTCTAATGTCCATCGATCCTACCCAGGATATGACGAAAATGAGGTCCGTTCAGAACTATATATATGTATATCTATATATATATAAAATTGTAACCTCTGTCTGTACATTGATTTTTTTCGCGAAATTTCACGATAACTTTTCGTTTCACATGTCATAGACACCATAACTACATTTTGTTTCTTTCGTGTCTGTTTGTTTGTTTGTTTGTTTGTTTGTTTGTTTATTTGTTTGTTTGTTTGTTACCTTTTCACGCATAAACGGCTGAACCGAATTTTATGAAACTTGGTATGTATATTACTATTAGCCCAACTTAGACTTTAGGCTATATTAATATTCTGTAAGACGAACAGGAGTGGGGGTTATAAGGGAGGCCTGAAATTAAAAATAGCGATATTTCGTTTCCTATTGATTTTTCAGCAAATATGCACATGACAAAAGTTATTTATTTTGTAATTTAGAGTAACTTTTGTTATATATACTTTTGCCGTAAACGGAAGTATAAATGAGTTATACGCTAAAAACTATAGCGGGAGTCAACAATTTTATTTGGCACAAAAGACTCAACCGAACTAAACCAAACTCGCTATGTGAATTAATACTAACGATGTCCTTATAATAAGCCATACTAACATTTCTAGGGACTGGCAGGAGTGGGGGTAATAAGGGAGGCCAGAAATTAAAAATAGCGATATTTAGTTTCCTATTGCTTTTTCAGCAAATATGCACATAACAAAAGTTGTTTATTTTGTTATTTAAAGTAACTTTTGCTAAATACACTTTTGCCGTATACGGAAGTATAAATGAGTTATACGCTAAAAACTATAGCGGGAGTCGACAATTTTATTCGGCACAAAAGAATCAACCGAAAAAAATAAAACTCGGTACGTGTATTAGGACTAACGCCTTCATTATAGCAAGCCATACCAACATTTCTAGGGACGGGCAGGAGTGGGGGTTGTAAGGAAGGCCTGGACTAAAAAATAGCGATATTTCGTTTCCTATTGCCTTTTCAGCAAATATGCACATAACAAAAGTTGTTTATTTCGTTATTTAGAGTAACTTTTGTTATATTCACTTTTGTCGTATAGAGAAGTATAAACGTGATATACACTAAAATCTAAAACGGGAGTCAACAATTTTGTTGGGCACTAACGATTGAACCGAACTTAGCAAAACTCGGTATGTCAAGTAGCATTAAATCTTCCATTATTATAAGCTATATTTAAAATTTTAGGTCCAAACGGGAGTGGGGATTATAAAAGAGGCTAAAAAGCGAGAAGTCTAATGCGGGAGCGGAAGATGACGGCAGCCTTACCAGTTAATTGAGTTTACTTATTTCCCGTCTGGCATTGCTGGAAGTGATTTCCAGTGAGATTCACTATTACAAATATAATCTTACATATAAAACTTTGCCTGAACTATTTGAGCTCGGGTAGGCCTTTAAAAGAAAATATGTTCATTATGGATGATATTTAATTGTAATAAATGCTACCCATGATTATGGTTTGAATTATTGAGAAACGGTGAGTCATAAAGTGTAGAAGGATTAATTAGGAACACATTTTCATTTATCCTTCAAAACTAAAATTTCTGTTCTATTAATCCCCAAAAGTTACCCTTCAGGGTTGGCTATTTTGGAAAATCATTACGTCGTGGAGGGAAGTGTAATTGTACACATTGAAGTCTTACTATCAAAATACCATCATTAGTCAGTCAATAATAATTTCCCGGGCATCGCCGGGTATCTGAGCTAGTATATATATAAAATTGTAACCTCTGTCTGTACATTGATTTTTTTCGCGAAATTTCACGATAACTTTTCGTTTCACATGTCATAGACACCATAACTGCATTTTGTTTCTTTGGTGTCTGTTTGTTTGTTTGTTTGTTTATTTGTTTGTTTGTTTGTTACCTTTTCACGCATAAACGGCTGAACAGAATTTTATGAAACTTGCTATGTATATTACTACTAACCCAACTTAGACTTTAGGCTATATTAATTTTCTCTGAGACGAACAGGAGTGGGGGTTATAAGGGAAGCCTGAAATTAAAAATAGCGATATTTCGTTTTCTATTGGTTTTTCGGTAAATATGCACATGACAAAAGTTGTTTATTTTGTTATTTAGAGTAACTTTTGTTATATATACTTTTGTCGTATACCGAAGTTTAAATGCGTTATACGCTAAAAATTATAGCGGGAGTCAACAATATTATTTGCCAAAAAAGACTCATCCGAACTAAATAAAACTCGGTATGTGTATTAGCAGTGAGGCTTTCATTATAATAAGCCATACCAACATTTCTATGGACGGGCAGGAGTGGGGGTTATAAGGGAAGCCTGAAATGAAAAATACCGATATTTCGTTTCCTATTGGTTTTCCCGCAAATATAAACATAACAAAAGTTGTTTATTTTGTTATTTGGAGTAACATTTGTTATATATACTTTTTTCTTATAACGAATTATAAACGAGATATACGCTAAAACCTATAGCAGAAGTGAACAATTTTATTTGGGACAAAAGACCCAACCGAAATAAATAAAACTCGGTATGTGTATTAGTACTAACGCTTTCATTATAACAAGCTATACCAACATTTCTAGGGACGGGCAGGAGTGGGGGTTGTAAGGGAGGCCTGAATTTAAAAATAGCGGTATTTCGATTTCTATTCATTTTTCGGCAAATATGAACCTAACAAAAGTTGTTTATTTTGTTATTTAGAGTAAATTTTGTGATATTCATTTTTGACTTTTAACGAATTATAAACGAGATATACACTATAAACTAAAGCGGGAGTCAACTATTTCATTAGGCACTAACGATTAAACCAAACTTAAAAACTCGGTATGTCAATTAGCATTAGTTCTTCCATGATTATAAGCTATATTAAAATTTTTAGGTTAGAACGGGAGTGGGGGTTATAAGGGAGGCCAGAAATAAAAATTCGTGATATTTCATTGTCTATTTGTTTTTTGACAAACAAGCAAATAACAAAAGTTGTTTACTTTGTTATTTAGATTAACTTTAGTTTTATACATTTCTCCAGGAACAATGTGTGGAGCAAGTAATTTGCGTAGAAATATTGATATGCTCAACAATTCATTCTAATTTGAACTATGAGGTACCTCACCTGGAAAAATTAATTCAAATCTATGTTAATATTTTGTCCTTAGTAACTGAAATCTATGCATTATGCACAGGAGACGGGAAATATAGCAATATAACAAAATATGAAATATGACAATTTGGAGTACAGTCAAGACTTACATAAAAAATTAATTTTATTATTAACAAATGCCAACAACGGATATTAGCCCTAAACACTGGGACGGGTAAATGTCAAAATATTGTGCAAAGTAAAGTTTTGCCAAAAAAATACCATAACCATTCAGGCTCAAATAAATTCCCGGGCGAAGCCGGGTATCTGAGCTAGTATATATATAAAATTGTAACCTCTGTCTGTACATTGATTTTTTTTGCGAAATTTCACGATAACGTTTCGTTTCACATGTCATAGACACCATAACTGCATTTTGTTTCTTTGGTGTCTGTTTGTTTGTTTGTTTATTTATTTATTTGTTTGTTTGTTACCTTTTCACGCATAAACGGCTGAACCGATTTTTATGAAACTTGGTATGTATATTACTACTAGCCCAACTTAGACTTTAGGTTATATTAATATTCTCTAAGACGAACAGGAGTGGGGGTTATAAGGGAGGCCTGAAATTAAAAATAGCGATATTTCGTTTGCTATTGCTTTTTCAGCAAATACGCACATATCAAAAGTTGTTTATTTTGTAATTTAGAGTAACTGTTGTTATATGCACTTTTGCCGTATACGGAAATATAAATGAGTTATACGCTAAAAACTATAGCGGGAGTCCACAATTTTATTTGGCACAAAAGACTCAACCGAACTATACCAAACTCGCTATGTGAATTAATACTAACGATTTCCTTATAATAAGCCATACTAACATTTCTAGGGACGGGCAGGAGTGGGGGTTATAAGGGAGGCCTGAAATTAAAAATAGCGACATTTCGTTTCCTATTGCTTTTTCAGCAAATATGCACATAACAAAAGTTGTTTATTTTGTTATTTAGAATAACTTTTGTTTTATGCACTTTTGCCGTATACGGAAGCATAAATGAGTTATACGCTATAAGCTATAGCGGGAGTCCACAATTTTATTTAGCACAAAACACTCAACCGAGCTAAATAAAACACTGGGTATGTGTATTAGTATTAACGCCTTCCTTATAATAAGCCATATTAACATTTCTAGGGACGGGCAGAAGAGGGGGTTATAAGGGAGGCCTGAAATTAAAAATAGTGATATTTCGTTTCCTATTGGGGTTTCGGCAAATATGCACATAATAAAAGTTGTTTATTTTGTTATTTAGAGAAATATGCTCAACAATTCTTTTCAATATGAACTATCGGGTACCTCACCTGGAAAAATTAATTCAAATTATAATATTTTGTCCTTAATAACTTAAATCTATGCATAATGCACAGGAAACGGGGAATATGAAAATATCGAGGACAGTGAAGTCTTACATAAAAAATTAATTTTATTATTATCAAATCCACAGAAACGACGGGTATTAACCCTAAACACTGGGAAGGGTAAATGTCTAAATATTGTGCAAAGTAAAGCCTTGCCAAAGAATACCATCACCATCCAGCCGCAAATGAATTCCCGGGCGAAGCCGGGTATCTGAGCTAGTATATATATATATATATATATATATATATATATATATATATATATATATATTTGTCTGTTACCAGTCTAGCGTCGAAATTTTTGTCTTATCGTTACCAAACTTGATATATAATCGTTTTATAAAAAAAGAAAGATCAAGTTCGTTAACGGCTGAAATCGGACTAGGGTGAGGGGGGGGGGGTTAGAAGGGGAGAATTTCGAAAATTCTTAATATCTCCGTTATTATGCGTCGGATCGAAAAATTGTATAGAACCAATCTTATTGCAAATGTAATGTTCTATAAATGTTGTTATGTACATTTTTTCACTATCGTGATTATTTACTGAGATATTTGCATTTTTTAGTTTTCGGTCTTCAGTAAACCCCCACTGCTACTCCTGTCATATTAACAATAAGCTATTATATTTTGAAGTTCTTTATTTGAAGATCAAATACCAAATAATGTTCTCATTAAACGTTTACGTTTTAAGATAAATCCAGACACGTGACACCCGTGGGAAATCTGCTTAGTTAACGCAGCCCCTGCGTGACGGACTTTTTTTTTAGCACTAACTCAATTACCGTACCAAAATCTCCGTGTTTTTTAATGTTTCATGTAGTAGCCTCATCAAATTAATAGCGGTTCCAGTGGGGTCTGGCTGATTGCAAAACAAATTAAAAATCATATTTTAGGGGTTGAGTTAGTTATAAAAAAATGGTTTGATTTTAATTGCTAAGTGAGTTCTACTTTACGTAAAATTACAAATAAAAGCATAATGGAATTTTAAGTAGAGCCAGAGCTTAAAATAACAAAAAATATCCGTCCCGCAGGGGCTGCGTAAACTAAGCAGATTTCCCACGTTAAGTTATACAATAGAGAAATCTCCATACGAGTGCCGAACAGTTACGGAAACGGCCGAACTAGCTTTCGGCGGGAACGATGAGAAGCGACCATAGCTCGTCCGTTACACTTAATAAAAATGTAAATAAGTCGGTTAATATTCAAGATAAAGAATATATGTATATGACAATAGTTATAGTAAATTTAATTTGCAATAAGATTGGTTCTATACAATTTTTCGATCCGACGTCTAGTAACGGAGATATTTCGAAGTTCCCCACTCTAAACCCCCCCTCCCACTGGTCCGATTTCAGCCGTTAACGAACTTGATCTTTCTTTTTACATAAAACGACTAAATACCGAGTTTCGTGACGATTAAACAAAAATTGTAACCACTACAGTGTTAACAGACATATATACATATATAATTTTGAACGGACCTCATTTTCGTCATCTCCTGGGTAGGATCGATGGACATTTGAAGAAAATTTTCGAAAATCGCGTGAAATAACTCTTAAGAAGTGATTATCGAAAACTACTAATCAAATTTCGCATTGCTGATCTGTTTTTAGCAGATTTCCCTCAAGGGCTATTGATGTCGTACTGATGACGCGATTTCCGAAAGATTTCTTCAAATGCCCATCGATCTTACATAGCAAATGACGAAAATGATGTCCGTTCAAAATTGTTTATATATATATTTGAAGAAATTTTTCGAAAATCGCGCCATGAGTACGACTTCAATAACTGATTTTCCCTAAGGAAAATGTGCTAAAATAGGGAATGCATGATGAGATGACAGTATTAGTGTTATTCCAGCATTTGGGGCATTTTTCGTCATTTCCTAGTTAGGATTGATGGACATTTGAAGAAATATTTCTTGTATACTACTTCAAAATTTCATTTCCCTTGAGGGAAATCTAAAATCCAGATGGAAATATTAGCACAACTGCAGCTAAATGTCTTAACATCTGATATAAATAAATATGAATAATGCTAATAAAAGTTATCTTCTATTGATATTAATAAAGCATAGCTAAGGTCAATCTGCAGATAAGATACCCTTGAACTTATATGTAGTTTCTCTATGTTGAAATATTATTAGAATATTTTCCTAAATGTGAGTCACAGATTATATTATATTTAAATTATCCTGACTGTCACACGGTTAATACCACCCTTGGTCAATACTAGACAAATTCATTTTAGCCCATTTCCCTTTAACTAGGATCTCCTACTACATAGCAGATGTCGAAAATGGGCTCCGTGTGAAAATTGTATGGGAGTGTGTGTGTGTGTGTGTGAGAGTGCGTGTGACAGTTAGAGGATGTATTCAGAGACTAGAGCCGACTATAATTGTCTCTTCACAACATCCGCTTCCGCGTGATGTTCAAATTCAGCATTGTTTTGGTTAAATTGTTGTAACTTGAGTTATTCCAGAATTAAAAAAATCAAAATTTTTCAATAATTCACTTTCAATGGAAAGTGTATAACTGATAAATGGTACATAACCAGGACTTCATATATATTAGGAAAATGAACGGAGAGGGGTGGGGGAGAACCTGAAACTTACTGAACATAAGTTTAGAACTTTAAGTCGTTTTTCATAATATGTCAGAATAAAATAAAGTTTAATGAGAATATCATGTTTATGGATTTTTATTTGATAAAAATGTATATAACAATAATTACTCTAAATAAGTACATTTTTGTAGGTGTTTTTTTGCAGAAACCCCAAAAAGCAACAAAAAATGGCGATTTTTCATTTTATTAATTTTAATACAGCTTATAATCATGGAGGAGTTTATGGTAATTCTCATACAGAGTATTGTTAAGTTCAGCTTTGTCGTATGTACCCAATAAAATTAGTGACCTCCACTATAGTTTTTAGTGTATATCTTATTTATATTTGGTTATTCGACAAAAGTGCATATAACAAATTTTGCATTAAATAGCAAAATAAACACTTTTGTAATGTGCATGTTTGCCGAAAAAACAATAATAAACAAAATATCGCAATTTTTAATTTCAGGTTTCCCTTATAATAGCCTAAGTTGGGTTAGTAGTAATATATGTACCAAGTTCATAATATTCGGTTGTTCGGTATACTGAACACCCAATTATAGTGGACTACCAGTTCACCCTCCGCTTTTTTCAAAGTTTAGCTAATTTTGAAATGAATCTTAGTAGTGGAGAATGAAGTTTCTTTTGGAGCACTTCCAGTGATTCTCCAGCACACCCAACTCTAGAATTTCCGATGGAACAGCATATTTATAATGAAAGATTATCATAGGAAATCCAATTTTATATCGGCGATTTTTTCAATCTGACCCATCATGAAGGTGTTAATACCCAAAAACAGAAATAAAACACACTTCTTCAGACAAGTTTTCTAATTATATTGAGAAAGAAGCATGTTATTGATTGAAGATAAAAATTTTAGGTATTAACAGAGATAAGGTTAGAACATCTTAGCTGTCATTTAGTCTAGATTGAACTTTAAAACCTGTCATGTGGGTCTTCTCAGCCAGGGAAGAAAGCAAAATTATGATGACAGCAAAATTGAATTTTTAAATAATTTTGGTCTTTACATTTTCTTTGTTTTGTTTGTGAGCAATGTATATTCACTAATATCTCTAGGAAGAAGTATTTAACTGACCTAAATAATTATTTATTAGTTTTTAAGTTGATACCCATTGAATTCTAAGTGTGTGTCCCTGGCTATTTGTCTTGTACTCCTACAAAGAAATATTTCAACAGAGGCAGGAACATAAAAATATATCTTTCATTACATGATGATTATAGGAGAGTACCCAATGTGTGAAATCCAAGTCAGCCAGTCATATCACTCTTCACACTCTATGGGAAAAGCAAAATGGTGAGTACTCGAATCAAGAAACCAATCACAATAGACACTGGAGGTTTCAGAACTATTCATACGACACTTTCTCTAATATTGCATATTCTAATAATAATATTACTGTAACAACATCTCCACAAATATTGATTAATTACTCATATTTAAGAAGCCATGCTCATCTAGAGACTGGAAAATTCTGGCGTTTACAGAGAAAATTTGTTTAAAAATCACCGATATAAAATTGTTTTAATGCTATTTTATATAAAAATCCTTTGTTAAAAATGTTTTATTTCCAGAGGAACTTCTAAATTTTGGTGTCTTGGAAAAGAACTGGGAGAGATAAGAAAGTTGACTTCACTGCCAAAAGTTACTTAATTCTCCACAACTAAGAGCTGCCAAGCTTCATTCCAAAACACTCTGCTAATATAGGGAATACACTTCACAGAAAATATATATTTTTTTTCCAAAACTAAATTTATTTAATTTATAATATACAATATTTCAACAATTATATATTACATGAGACAAAAATATTAATTTCAAAAATCAACAAACCAAGTTCATAAGCTTATTATGTCAATAATTTGAGGTATATAAATATAAAATATAAAGTGTATAATATTAGCTTAAACAAATTTCTTATAAATGGCAATAATATATGTGTGTAAAAAATATCATTCTTTCGAACTATTCAATAATGCATAGTCTTATATTTTATACTTTAGAGATTTTAACATCTGACATTAAGTAAAGCAAAAGAATCAATAACAATGAACAACTTATGTTAGCTAAATCAGTAATAGTTTCTATAATAAATTTCAGTAACTAAAGGGAAAAAAAAAAAATACAATTCCAATAAAAAAAAAAGTGATAGCAGAAATCCATCTTAATAGAATGAAATCTAAAATTATGGAAAAATTAAATCATTTTCCAACAAAGTCTTCTTGGCATATTTTATTTTGAGTTCACTCGTTGAATTACTTAAGAATGATTTCAAAAGTTGACTTCTAAAATATTTTTGATGTAATTCAATGGGTTACTCAGGAAGCACAGTGTCCCAAGGTATTTATAAGGATGATATACAGTCAGTAAGTTACAATTTATGCCAAATATATAAATTTTAAGTTAACAAATTAGGACAGAGATAGCAGCTCATAAAATTGTTTTTGTAAATTTAAATGTATTAAATCAAATATCAGATCCGTGCAAAATAAAGTATAAATCATTTCCACAGCATTAAGATACTAATGAATAAAAGAGAAAAAAAATGTAATTTTATCAAGTTAAAAAGGAGAAGCTGATCTTTGCAAGTACCTTCTAAAAGGCAGTTTAATGTGTTGTATAAAGGATGACGGGCAATTGGATGCAAATAGAACACAATTGACTGCACACCAAAGCCATCTTGTGCAATGTGTTACATCTGCATCATACTAGATTATATGAACTGCCTTAACTGTCAATAACATTTAACTCAAGAAGCTTTTTTTTTAGGATTTTCTCTTCAAGAATCCTTAAAGGAGGATTGACAATCTTTGATGATATTTAGACATATATTATTTAAATTTAATCTACAAGTAATATTAGTAAATGTGAAAACTATTTAGTTGTTTTGACATTAGGTTTAGAATTACTAAGCTTAGATGCTTACATTTTGCTTCATCGGGCCTTCTCTGTTTTTACAATACATGATTATTATTATCTATAATATAAAACCCAAACCCTTACAAATAACTTGAGATATATATTCTAAAAGATTGGTCTATTTAATAATAAGTGCTTTTACAAACACAAATTATGAAATATGACAGACGAAACCAATTTTTTCTCTAGTGTTGAAAGTAAATATAGTAGCTCAACACTGTCATGGAAATAATGGCACTTGCTATCCCTGTTTAAGAGTGAAATACAAAAATAACATTTCATGTGAAGGTTTAGTAATCAATATTTAAGGAAAAAATAGTGTACTTTATTTGAAGACTTTCATTCTTCTGTGGTATTTTTTATATTCCACATTTTGCCATTACGGTAGCATATAACAAAATGTGGTAATTAAAATTGTGATATATATTCGAGGCATCTGAAAATAAAACAAAATACTGATTATACTCATGTTTTGATGTGTTTGGACCACTTTTTGTTATAAAATATACATTTTTATAGGAAAATTATATAAAAAAAATCCAATCCCAATAATTTTAACTGAATAATTAATTTAACTGAAAACTTTGATTTCCAGGCATCTTTGAGATACAGGCCCAGAAGGAAAACCAACAAATATTTGGTTTCTCAGAATATCTTAAGTTAACATATTCTACTTCTAAGTAAAAAATAAAAAAAAAACCATATCAAAATTTTAATTTTAAGAACTTGGCAATGCTACAGTAAAAATTAATTTAATATCAATTATATCACAATAATATTGTCTTCATAAAGTAATCCATAATGATGATTTGTTCATAATATGTTTTTGACAATGTTTATTGAGTTTTTGGGGTGGTTTGTTTGGGGCAGTGTTGGGAAATTGAGTAAATATAAATTAGTAAGGAGAGAATTGTTTATACACCAACACTGATGGACACTCTTAAATTGTTTGTAGTTAGATGTTTTTTTTTTAATATTAAAATACAACATTAATTTATCAACAATAACTATTTTTTTTTGTCTTTACTCATAGTTATTAAATGAGTGATTTTTATTCCTATAACAACAATTTAAGAGTGATCACTCATCGCTCATGATTTATGAACAATTCACTCCTTACAGACTTATATTTACAACTAAAAATTCAACACTGGGGATATCTCAATGGTATGAATAATATTATTAAATGAGAAGAAAACCACTTTTTCTCCCTTCATGAAAGCAATTTATGGTATTTCTGCAAGAATACAAATAACAATAAGATTATAAATAAATATATGTACATATAACAAACAAAAAAAAGATAATGTACTCAACACCCCCTCACATTGTAGCTATGCCTTCATCACCATTATGGATGAAAATTGGATTTACTAACAAGTAATATAATTCAATAAAAAATGTTTTCATTAGTGAATGGTCTTTAAACGTATGCTTATAATACACTAAGAATCCACTTAGAATGCAAAGACCTGTAGAACAATTTTTTAGTATTTTTGAATTTGTAGGTTTTTCAAACAGATTTATTACTTATAGAGAGAAAATTAAAACTTAATTCTAAACAATTTCTTACATTTTATAAAATCAAGATATTTTTAGCACATTCTCTAAAGTTGATTTACATTAAACCAAATTTTTTTTGTTATTGTAGTGTGAAAAGCAAACTCACTAATCACAATAAATTAAAAGTTATTAAAAGTTTAAATATAAACAATAATCACACATATTTTATTTAAACTTAATAAAAAAAAATTACATTCTCTATTAATTTGAAATTATTGTCTCAAATGTAGTCTGAGGAGTCCTCAACAGTTTACAAATATAAAACAGGGCGTGATACTAAAAAGTAAAGCTATTTAAGAAGATTATTGTTATTGTTATTAATGGAGAAGTTTGCAAAACAAAATGTTTAATAGATAGCTTCTTATAGATAGAAAAAAGAAACTTTCACTCAATCTGAAGCTACTCAAGAAGAAAGTGAATAAAGCAAGCAGAAATAAAATAGGTGATTTCAGACAGTCTTATATTAATTAAGTAAACTAGTCAACATTAATTGTTAAAATATGACATTTCACTAGAAAACTATTAGCTCTTCATATAATAATAAGAAAAAAAAACTTCCAACAGTATTACAATAAATAAAAATTATTTTATGACCTTTGAGGTTTAAATATTATATTTTGTTACTTTGTAACTTTCTTCAAAATGCTGAACAAACTGAACAATGACTAGTTGTATTGATGGAATTTTAATTTATGTTCTATAAAATAATAAATAATTATGCGTGGAGTAATTCAAAAATTGCATACGAGTAATTCAACAAATCAAAAGTATCTCAATAACACTATTTCGCAAGTGTGATACATATTATTATATGTAAAGTAGTTCATTTTTAATTTAAGCGCTTCTTAAATATATTTTTAAAGGAATAATCACAGCACAAAACTAAGGATTAATAGGTCCTGTGGTAAAGCTGGAGGTGTATGAATTAACTGAAATAATTGCAGTCTACAAATTTCTCCTTATGTCACAGGACGGTAGGTCATATCTAGAAAATTTGGTTACTATTGAAAACATTTTAACTACAAACAAATTTATTTAAAAAAGAAAAGAAAAAATCGGTTAATGATAAGAAAATCAGACGATGGAGAAGCCCTGAGTTTGTTGTATTGCTTGGCTGAGTTTATAGCGGAGCCGTTCTTTGGTAGAGTAGCGAGGCAAATCCAGGAGATTGAAGCATGTGTGAGCTACAGGAAGGAATCTCTCATCGTTTGTAGGTTGAATAATTATCTGCAAGAATATAAAATTTTATTTTATTAGAAGTAAAGAAAACAACCACAATTTGTAACTATCATTTAAGTTTGCTATGCTCAGTAGCAAATATAATCTCAAAGAAGCTGTGGTGACATCAAATATTTACACAGTATGTAATGACACCGATTATTTAAAATATTCAAGCACTTCTTTTTTTGGATATAGTCACTTATTTTGAAATTCTTTAATGTACCCTACATGTTTTGTACACTCTCTTCAAGGTCTAAATGTTTAGTAGGATCTGTTCAACTTGATCAGCCATCAAGGATTCATCTAAACATGTTATTTAATTGCAGACGAAACACCACCTTGAATATTAAGTGAATAAATACAAACGGTAATAAGAAATCTTTCCCCTCCAGGCAGGAAGCATCTGAAATGTAAACAAACAGGTCTGCCAACCCAACTCTCAACGGAAAGAAAAACAATTACTGAAATATATCAGAATATAACATATCAATTTAATTGAAAACTATTTACTCTGTCTGTAATTTATAATGAAACAGAATAATTTTTATCTCAATCAACCAAATTTAAGTAGTCCAAAAACTTAAGATGGGAAGGGGAGGGGGGGTCACCAGAACATATTTGCATGTATGTCGTATAATAAAGGTCTCTTGAAAACAATATTTTATGTTTAAGGTTCGAATAATGTAGTTTATTACATAACCGAGTATTGTTGGTTTAACATGAGTAAAATTAGGGGTATGCTGAAGGCTGAAAAATATAAAATCCAAATATCTCGGTTAATATACATGGTACAGAAAATATGTATAGAAAATTTAATTTCGTATAATATTGGTACTATACAATTTTTCAATCCGACTTATGGTAACGGAGATATTTCGAATTTTCAAAATTCCCCATCCCACTGGTCTGATTTCAGCCATTAACGAACTTGATCTTCCTTTTTACATAAAACGATTAAATAAGGAGTTTGGTAACGATCAAACAAAAATTGCGATCGCTAGAGCGTTAACAGAAAAATATATATATAATTTTGAACGGATCTCATTTTCAGCATCTCCTGGGCAGGACCGATGGGACATTTGAAGAAAATTTCAAAACTCGCGTCATGAGTACGACCTCAATAGCTGATTTCCCTCAAGGGAAAACTGCTAAAAATGTGAAGGACAGAAATTGTAGGACATTATTTTATTAGCAAGACTGGTTATTATTACTAATTATTAAAAAATGGAGGCATTTTTTAACCCAACTCATAAATGGTAGTTATTTGTTTCTATGTTTTATCATTTCTCTGTTAACTCTCAATCTTCCTGGTCCGATTTTGGCCTTTAATCAGCATTATCTTTAGTTTTACAAAAAAACATTTAAATATCGAATTTGGGAAATGAAGAAACAAAAATTGCGGCCCTTTCGTATTGACACATATACACCCCTCACACAGACAGAAACCCCACACCCCTACCCTTCTTATCCAAATAAATACTTACATACACATGCATGAATGCACACACACAAACACAAAACCAGCTGTATTTTGTATTAAATATTACTGTAATGTAACAGACAAACTAGCCTATTTTAATTGGTTGATTTTTCAGACCTTAGCCCTAAAAATGTCAATCATATGCTAACAATTTTGCCCATTAACAACCAACTTCATTTTTTGTAAATAAGATGTAGCTCTTATTTGTCTAATTTTTAAAGACAGAATTTCACCCAAAACAAATTTTGAACATTTTTTTTTTAAATTTTGGTAATTTCAAGTTACAATAATTCTTCTGATTTGAAAACAAAAATGTAGAGTTAGTGAATTACGTGGTAAAAAAAAAATATTAGTAGAAATCAACCATGTGTTTAAGCCTTTCATTTTATTACCATCATCATGATGACTCAAACACTTGTCAGAATAAGACAAAGCCTTTTAAGGTATTCTGACTTTATTTTTTTTTTTTAGCTTCTTTTATTTTTTCAAAAAAATTCTGCTGTTGCAGAACTATCGTACATATTCAAAAAAGTTCGTTACACATGGACTGTGTTAGATTTCCCAAGTACATCATATATTTGCATTTATCTCAATACTTCAAAGTTCAATGAGAACAATATTTGGTATTTAGGCTTCAAATAATGTGCTTCATAATATAACAGCTTATTGTTAGTATGACATGAGTAGGAGTGGGCAGAGGGTACTGAAGGCCAAAAACTAAAAAGTGCAAATATCTCGGTTAGTAATCAAGATAGTGAAAAAATGTACATAACACCATTTATAGAACATTAAATTTGCAATAAGATTGATTCTATACAATGTTTTGATCCTGCATAATGGAGATTTTAAGAATTTTCAAAATTCCCCTCACTCCAATCAGATTTCTGCCATTAATGAACTTGATTTTTATTTTTATATAAAACATTTAGATATCCAGTTTGTTAATGATCTAACAAAAATTATGACTGGTGGAGTGTTAACAGAAAAACAAATAAATATGTGTTTATATATATATATATATATATATATATATATATATATATATATATATATATATAATTTTGAGCGAACGTCATTATTGTCATTTCTTAGGTAGGATCAATGGATATTTGAGGACATTTTTTCGAAAACCGCGACATGAGTAAGACCTCAATAGCTAATTTCCTTTAAGGGAAATCTGCTAAAACATAGGCTCTCTGATTCCCTACAGAGTACCTAATCATTATTTTCATTATTCTTATAATTTCATTTTTAAAACGCCAATTACCTATTTTTTATAGAAAAATACAATCAATCTCTAGTAAAGAATTATTGTCATACCTTTACAGCTTTCATTCCTTGTATTGGAATTCTGTCAGTGCCCGTGAGATATAACAGAAATTTTCTCTTTTCAGACTCAGGAAGTTCATGGAAGACCTCCCAGAAAAGACGAATAGTCTTGTCCGAGGAGGAGTACCCGCCCTTGTACTCTGCATTATTTTCAAAAGCTTCCCAATCATAGTTTTCATTACCTAAGGGAAAATAAAGAAGAAACATAAGGAATAAAACTGTCATAAAGAATTCAAGTTTTAAGGGCTGTGGTTGGCTACACTTTAAAATCTACTATCTCCTTTAGTCAAATAAGTTTACGTTAATTTCTTAGACACAATGTTTTTGAAGATTTAAATAGCAATAATCAGTGAACTCTTTTAAAGGGACCATTTTCTGGACTGTCTGCCTGGTATAATAATAATAAGTTGAATAATAATTACAACTACATACAAACAATTAACTGTCTTTTACGTTCCAAAGAGCGTCCTCAATATTAATATTTATACTCGTGGTGGTGATGAGTGGCTGATTTGAGACGAGCCATGTTGAATTGGTGCACAGAATATAGTCCGACAGAACTGAAGGAGGACACTCCTATCAGCACAATCTCTTGTGCTGCTGATCGCCTCTTGTCCTGTCACTCTCGTGCAGGGCATTCTTGTCACCTGCACTCGGCGACGAAAAGATTTTTGAAACAAATTACAATGAGTGGCAGTGAAAGTGATAATAAGGCGAGAACTCTTTATTTTTTTGGAGCAGAGCAGTAGAGTGATTAATTTCTTTTGCCGCGATGGCAAACGCCCCAAAATCAAATAGCCTGTCTGGCAAAAATTCAAAGTTAAGAGTACTTTTAATGGTTAATTTGTTTCAATTTTAAAGTTTAAAAGTATTATTTAATTTTGTCCGACTTCATTTATTTGCATTTAAATTATTTTCAGTTATTATAATAGTGTAGCATATGTAATATAATAAACTTTTGAATATAAAGTCATTGGATGTAGTTATTTCTTAACAGCCGCAACTACTTCAGTCAGTGTTTCACAGTTTTTTAAAGTAACTACCCAAGTAACTGTAGTTGCAAATACAATTACTAACTGTAGTTGTTTTTGGAACTACTGATTTTCTCAACTACTAACTGTAGTTGTAAAATTGCAACTACAATTACTTTAGTTGAAAAATGTAGTTGCCCATTATCAATAACTAATTAGTCATTAGTAGTTGTAGTTGTAACTATATTACAACTAATGTAGTTATAACTTGTAATTGTAATTACAATTTTGCCCAACTCTGATTTAATGAATACCACTGTGCATGTTGAGAGCATTCGGCTAAAAAGAAAGCAGTCAAATATAGTTTTTTATTTTATGTTTCAGGGAAAAACGTTTATTGTGTAGTTGATAGCATGTGTGGAAACTCTATGTGTTATTTTTTCTAGGACTTAGAAATGAATCAGGCTAAATTGTCTTCAGTTATTGATGCTTGAAATGCCTGTCTTTTGTTTTCCTATGTTCTCCTTGCTGTTTTTAGAGGAAAATTAAAAAAATCGAAATATCTTTTTATATTTGTATAGGACCTGTTTTGTTCATTATAATTATTATGTTTTATGACATTTTTTGACTGGAACGGATATAATGTATATGATTTTCAAATGAAATAATTTTAAATTTAGTGCAGCAAAACATTTAGAATATTTCATTTAGTAGGAGTACAAGGAATTCATGTGGTGTACACTTCAGATTTCTTCTTTAGTTTAGCTCTGAAAATGGTAGGGTAATTCTGCTAAAGGAGCTTAATGTTTCAACAAAGATATTGTAAGAACCACTAGTTATTCCTGAAAATCAATACAATTTTTATTTCTACATTCTATATAAATATAAACTATATAACTATAATATTTACCAATTACAACTGCCATTAACTCTTGAGCATGGAACAATTTTAGCACTCTGCCACCGCATACTTTATGGAATGCATCATGAAATGCACGGTAATGTTTTTCAACACTCGTATTTAAAACATAGTCAATATAGACGTCAACATACTCCTTTCTGTGAACAGAAGAGGTAAGTTTATTTATCATGTATATAGTTAATTTATTCATGGTTGGTAAAAAGGTCTAAACCTCCCTTTGGTATTGTGTAATATTCTAGAGCTCATCATCATTCTGTTAAAATAACAGCATAGTATATAGTCAACAATTTTTATAACAATGAGTAATAACAATTAAAACATTTTTCTAAATTAAACAATACCATTAGTCATAACAGTTTGAAAAACATTAATCTCATATAATTTAAAACCTATAATCCTAAAAAATAAATACCACCCTATTTTCCTCAAAATAGTGACTATATAACTGTAAAAATAAGAACAAATACAATAACTATCCCGCCACCTCTATAAATAGGTGATGTGCTCCTCTGAGAGAAAGTTGCCTTTGTAATGAGGCCCGTTTCTTGCATGCAACCTTCACAATATAAAATTTGACTATTAAATGTAGATTTGGATAAAATTTGAATAACTCATTATTTCAGTGTACCAAAATCAATCAAAACGCCTATGGGCCAATGAAATGAAAAGGCTAAAAAAAAGGTTGAGTCCTGCGAGCTTATCCACAAAGGAATAAATGGCTTCTGTAATCCAAATGTGTGTCCCCTTCCTGTTATGTCTTCCTAAGACTATGACCCTTGCGACCAATTGTCATTGAACAGTGTCATCATAGAATAACTTGCTAAAACGTTAGTTAATGACTTTTTCAAATGTTATCCTACTTAATTGATATTCAACGGCCAAGAATTGATAAGACTAGGAACAACCCGAGTAGGTTATTCTCTGAAAACTGTATTTAATGCCTCTGAACACCCAGAATATGTTTCCCAGCATAACATCTGTTCAGTTTATTAAAGTTTTTAAATCAAAAAAGCCAACCTAGTTCTTGTGTGAGAGTTTTTGTTTATTTAATGTATGCTTGAGATAGAGCTACTTTAAAATTAAAAATAGATTTTAGACATGTTGAGATAATAAACAGTGAACTGGAAGAGCATGTTGAGATAATAAACATTGAATAAGTAGGTACTACGATTATGGATTTATAAAAAGAATTATAATCTATTCTTCACAGCATGCAAAGGACCAGTGACATTAGCCATTTCCCTTTCTGAACTTCTTTTTATTCCCCTCCAATTTGAAATGGCTCTTTTTGAAAAAAACAAAAACAAGATTACTAGATCCTGAAATAAGAGTATAAGACACTCTGGCAACAGTATGTATAGCACCTAGACAACATGCACTTTATTTAGTTCAAACAAGGAAGTACGTAAATATAAAATTGTAATCAACCCTTATTTTTACATTTATAGTTTAATTTCTATCAGATTTTATCAAGAAAAAAAATGCTGTTAGCCATTTTAGAAGCAGCCCCCTAGGGAGTTTTCAATGAAGGGTAATTTTAGGTTGTCAATAATACATTATGTATTCACTATATCTTAATTTTGTTACTCATTATTACTCATTCTCTTTTTTCTATTGTCAATTTCTATATACACCGGGGTACCGGTGGCCTTGTGGGTTAAGGCGTAAATACACCTACCACTATTGTTAGCAAGCTGAAGGTAAAAATAAGTGCAGATTCGATCCTTCAAGGGAGAAAAGTAGCCCAAGAGTTCATTAACAGAGTGTGCTAGTGTCGTGTGTGACAATATGAACTGGCCACAGACCCTCTGGTGGCCCATCAGTCTACTAGAGACAATTCATCCCATGTGTGTGTGTGTGTGTGTGTGTTTGTATGTATGTATGTATGTGTGTATGTATGTATGTATGTGTGTCTCTAGCGCGGAACTAAAATGTGGTGGATATAATACACAAGTACCGAAATTTTGCTTGGAAAATGCTTCTCCAGATTTTCTCCAAATGTATCGACATCCATTCGACCCAAAAATGTTAAAATTGCTTTCATCAGCAAAAATAAACTTTTTCCAAAAGTCAAAATCTTTGGAAATGTGTTCATTTGCAAATTTTAGCCATTCTTTTTGATTTTTTTAAACTAATGAACGGCTTTTTCCTAGCAACTCTTCTATGAAAATTGTGTTTCCTTAGAACACGACGCACAGTTTCCGCACTAACAATCTTCTTTAAATAATTTTCCACTTCACTTGCAATTTTTGGTGCACTCATTCTTGGGTTTTTTTTTACGTACCTCAGAATCCACCTTTCGTCAGCATCAGAAAGTATCTTTTTGAGGCTTTTCCTCTTCTTATCAATAAGCCTATTTTCCCTTTTATATCTTTCTACAATGTGTTGTACTGTTGTATGACTTTTCTGAAAAAGTTCGCCAATTTCTCGATACGATTTTCCTCTGTTGTATAATTAGTTCTCATTCTCTTACCATTGTGTGCCGACCCATTATAATAAAACCAAAACAATCACGAAATAATATAATAAAATTGTCTAAGAGACTGATAGCACAGAAGATACTGAAAGCCAGGATAGAACTAAAAGGGATTAAAGGCAACATGAGTGGTGTATCATTTTCACTGTGAGATAGGTCAAAGGTTTGTAATCTTTTTATGTAGATTATTTAATCCTTGCTAATGTTAGAGAGCTAGGCAAGTTAGTCTGTAATCAAGAATGCATTCTCATGCCATATACACTTATACGTTATATAAAAATAAGTGCAATAAGTTATTTTTGACATATTTATAGAAATATAGTAGGTGTATCCTTTTCACTGTGAGCTACTGTATATATATATATATATATATATATATATATATATATATATATATATATATATATACACACGGAGAGAGGGACGGAGGGAGAGGGAGAGAGAGAGAGAGAGAGAGAGAGACCCTATTAAAATATTAATTATTTAGTGATGGTGTATTTCATCCATCTAATTAGTAAAATAAAGCATTTACATTTAGCAGGAATCCCAATTTTAAGTGGCAAATTGGCAATTAATTATCTCTTCAGGAAACCACAGACACTGTGTCCAGATTGGATAGAAAGAAGAATTTATGAAATAGTCATTCCCTGATTCTGTGATGTAATGTGGTTGGCACACTGACCTGAAAGGGCCTTGGTAAGAGGCCTGGCAAATTAAATTCCCACTCATATACAGAACAAACATAAAATATATATATATTATTCATTAAAGAAATGTAATAAATAAAGGAAATGTACTTGTTCTCTGAAGTAACTGGGATGCTACCACCATTCGGCTTGAGAGGTACTGTCTTAACTTCCCCAAATGAATCTCTAGTTACTTCAAATTTCAAGGCAAAAACATCCTCTACATCATCTCCATCAT
This sequence comes from Riptortus pedestris, assembly GCA_019009955.1. NCBI lineage: Eukaryota > Metazoa > Arthropoda > Insecta > Hemiptera > Alydidae > Riptortus > Riptortus pedestris. The sequence continues at coordinate 210,753,369 of CM032228.1, read as the reverse complement.
AATCTAGCAAACTCTGCAAACCCCTACAACAATAAAATTAATATTACTTCCAATATTAATGACTTCAATACTTTCAAGCTATAAAGAAAGTCAAAAATAATAAAAATTTAAATTATACATATATCACTGTATATATACTGTAATTTACCCAGCATAAATTTTTGATTGAATTATAGGAAACAAATATTTGAGGTTTTAGCAGATTTCCCTTAAGGGAAATCAGCTATTGAGGTCATACTCATGATGCTCAAAATTTTTCTTCAAATGTCCATCGATCCTGCCTAGTAGATGACAAAAATGAGGTCCGTTAAAAACGGGGAATGTATATATAAATATATATATATATATATATATATATATATGTGTGTGTGTATGTATATTTATCTGTTACTGCTCTAGTGGTCACAATTTTTGTTTGATCGTTGCCAAATTCGATATTTAGTCGTTTTATGTAAAAAGAAAGATCAAGTTCGTTAACGGCTAAAATCGGAACAGGGGGAGGGGGGTTAGAGGGGGAGAAATTTGAAAATTCAAAATATCACTGTTACTATAAGTCGGATTGAAAAAGTGAATAGAATGAATCTTATTGCAAATTAAATTTACTATAAATATTGTTATATACATTTATTCTATATCTTGAATACTAACTGAGATATTTGCATTTTTCAGTTTTCAGCCTTCAGTAAACCCCCACTTCTACTCGTGTTACATAAACAATATTATGTTATAAACCACATTATTCGAGGCTTAAATACCAAATAATGTTATCAAGAGACCTTTATTATACGTGATAGATACAAAGATGTTCTTGTGAACCCTCTCATCTTAAATTTTTTGGACTACTAAAATTTGATTGATTGTGATAAAAATTATTCTAATACATTATAAATTACAATACTAGTCATAGTAAATAGTTTTCAATACAATGAATATGTTATATTCTAATATATTTCTGTAATTGTTTTTCTTTCCCGTGAGAAGTTGGCACACCTGTTTGTTTATGTTTCAGGTGCTTCCCGTCTGGAGGTTTCCTATTATTAATCTTCACGAGGGAAATCTGCTTAGTTTAAGCAGCCCCTACGTGACGGACTTTTTAGATTTGCAGCTGTATTAAGTAAAACTAAGCAAATAAAGAATTTCCCAGAAGTCAAACACAGATAAATACAAAGTCAATAGGTTTAGGTAGCACCCAGAGTAAGGTGTAAGTTAGTAAAATATAAATGTTTTGCTGTATGTGGTACCTAATATGCTGTAATTTTACAATATTTAATTTATGTACTGTGCAAAATTATAATAAAAAGTTTGTTAGACAGGAGCTGCATATTATTTGCTTAGCAGATTCTCCACTTGCTGCAATGAGCCACAGATGATTTCATCCCACATTCCATTCTCTATTTCTCCCTTAATAAAGAAGCCAATGTAAACAAGACTTGAAATTTAAGCTGGAAGACAAATTAAGAGATTCTTCTTAAATAGAGTCATGAGGACAACTATATTACCAGATTTTCTTTAAGGACTAATTTGTAGCATTAATTTAATTATTAAAGATTTATCACTTACTTCCCAAGAGAAGGAGAGATCATTTTCAAATCCTGAAGATCAACAGATTCACCAAGAAGTTTTTTATACAAAGCCAAAGGAAATGGCAAGTTGATAATTGTAAAATTGTAAATAGCCAAACCACACAGTAAACCTGAAAATGAATAGATATGAAAATGGAGTCAATGTTTGAAATGAATAAATTACGTGAAAATGAAATCTCAAGTTACGACTCTGGCAATGCAATGAACTCATTTCTTTCTGAACATGGTAGCCAATTAAAATTAAAAATAACTTAAAATAAAAATTTACTTGCTTGAAACCTGTGACTGTAAGAATTACACACCGACTAGGTAGTACATGATTTCATCTTCAAACGAATCAGCTGAGAACCAAATTGCATTTGTCTCGTCATCAGATGTGAACATCCCATACTTGGGATCCAAGACTTCCCGAAGAAGCAATAGAAAAAACTCCTTTTTCACGCCACCAGCATCCTCTGCCTCTTCACCAAGGAAATGGATCTAAAAAATTTAAAAGTAGGCAGGCGATTTAATTCATCAACTATTAACTATTAACTCATAAACCAAATCTAATAACAACCAAATCCCTATAATGTAAATACTCAATTCAATGAAAAATTGTTTGATCAATCATATTTAATGTTATAAAGATTTATAAAAAAACTAGCGGACAGGACAGACGTCTTGCATGATATTTCAAGTGATTAGGATATTAAATTAAATAATATTTGTTTAAAACAAAAGCTACTTTTAATAACACAAAAAACAACATTTGTTATGTGCACATTTGCCTAAAAACAAATAGGAAATGAAATATCGGGAATTTTTTATTTAGGCCTCCCTATCTATAACTCGTGTTCGAACCTAAAAATTTAATATAGCTTATAATCACAGAAGAATTAATGCTAATATACATATAGAGTTTTGTTAAGTTCGATTCAATCATTAGTACCCAATAAAATTGTTGGCTCCCACTATAATGTTTTAGAGTATATCTCGTTTATATTTTGTTATACGACAAAAGTTACTCTAGATAACAAAATAAACAACTTTTATCCTGTGCATATTTGCCGAAAAACCAATAGGAAACGAAATATCGCTATTTTTAATTTTAGGCCTCCCTTACAACCCTCACTCCTGCTCCATCTGCCGGGCTGATTTGTGAATGTAAACTATCCGGGGCATCACCCAAATGCATAGAACAAAAAATTCCTTCAAATCGATCTAGCTGTTTAGGAGGAGTTCAGTGACATACACACGTTCAGTAGAATTATATATATGAAGATATATAGCAATTCTGTCCATACGGGAAAGGATAAATCACAACTTGTAGCAAGTTATTGCAATTCAAAATAAGGTATTCTAGATTTCTCTGAAAACAGCAATATACGACCTAAAAAGGGCCATTAAAATTCCCAACACCTCCAGTTTTGTTTTCTATAATGAAGAACAGTTAGAAATTTATTAAAAGAGAGATTTGTTCTGATCTGCCTCCCCCCCCCCCCTGCCCCATAATGAAACTGAACAAATTTAATTTTCTTCAGTTCTACGAGAACTCTAAATAACTTAAAATTCTCTAACACAGAAAATTAACTATAATGAGGCTTTAGTGTTATTCAGTAGTTAGAGTGATCACAAATTGGAGAGAGGAGATTCATTGTACTCAAGACACAAAAGTCTGCCACGCAGGGGCTGCGTAAACTAAGCAGATTTCCTGCAAGTTTAACAATAGATAAATTTACAAACCGGTAACACAACACCACTGCGAATATTAAGTGAATAAATACAAACGGTAATAAAAACCTTTCAACAGGAAGCATCTGAAATATAAATAAACAGTTCTGCCAACTTCTTACCGGAAAGAGAAACATTTACAGTAACATATCTGAATATAAAGTATTAATTTGATTGAAAACTATTTACTATATCTAGTACTGTAATTTATAATGAATCAGAATAATTTTTATTTCAATCAATCAAATTTAAGTAGTCCAAAAACTTAGGACAGAAGGAGGAGATCAACAAAACATATTTTCATATATCTAGTATAATAAATGTCTCTTGAAAACAACATTTGGTATTTAACCTTCGAATGATGTGGTTTATTACATAATCGAGTATTGTTTATATAACATGAGTAGAAGTGGGGGTTTGCTGAAGGCTGAAAATACAAATAACTCTTTTAATATTCAAGATAGGGGACAGATGTATAGAACAGTATTTATAAAACATTTAATTTGCTATAAGATTGATTCTATAGATTTTTTTGATCCGATGTATAGTAATGGAGATATTTTGAATTTTCAAAATTCTCCCCCTCTAACCCCCCCCCTCCCCTCCCCTTGGTCCAATTTCAGCCGTTAACGAACTTGATCTTTCTTTTTACATAAAACGACTAAATATCGATTTTGGTAACGATTAAACAATAATTGTGCGGTAACAGACAAATGTATATATATATACATACACAGTTTTGAACCGACCTCATTTTCGTCATCTCCTGGGTAGGATCGATGGACATTTGAAGAAAAATTTAAGAAAATCGTGTCATGAGTTCGACCTCAAAATCTGCTAAAAATACATCATAGTACTGTTTTTGTTTATCAAGCATAGGAGTCCCCCCATTTTCAATAAAACAAATCAAATGATATGTTTTGTTTTATTTCTTTAATAGTTTGACAAAAAAATGTCATTTTTAAACCTAAATACAGTAAACGATAGCTCAAACATCCATTCCACTACCACAGTGGGTGGACAAGAATATAAAATGAGATATAAAATATATTCATTAACTTGAACACTTCTCACCTTCAGTGGTCTCTTATAGTCTTGTTCAGAGTAATTAGCTAATTCCCTAATAGTATCTTGGACAATATTTTCTCTACTGACGTGCAATTCAAGGAGTGCGTTAAGTGGGAAAGGAACTGCTGAAAATAACATTTGTGTTAAAGCTCTTTGGGCAGCTTCAGTCATGGCAGAATGCATCTAAAAAAATAATAAAAGAAATAAATTAACAAATCAAAATGCTATAGCCCAAAAGAAAATATACAACTTTAATTGAAATTTCCAGCTGCTTAACTTTTTTTTTAGTAACTTCTATATGCAGCAGACCAATCATATCCATGAACAATTATAAAGGGAAAGAAAAGAAACAAGTTCGTAATAAAAAGTTGATCAATTTAAGAATAACCACTTTTTACAGATAAATAAATTCAAAATTTTATCAGAAACAAAAATTTATCAAGTAGAGTTAGCAAAAGCTAAGCAGATTTTTGAATGATTTATCATTTATATTTTATTCCTTATTCCTCCCATAATAAGAACAACTTGTACACAAGACTTGAAATTTAAGCTGGCCATGAGATGTTAATGATATATCTTAATCTAAAAATCACATGGGAAGACTGAATATTTTTACTTTAGGCTAAAAATACCCTAATACATTCTTATTAGAGTTATATTTATGCATACATAAATTGAAATAGTGCTCACTGATTTCCTTTAAGAAATATATGCTAAAAGAATGATATATGAAAGAATGATTTAATCAAAATGGAAGAGACAAAAAGTTACTGTTATTGCAGATTTTCTCTGAATGCTTTATAACAATAGACTAGGAAAGAAGAAGTATTTTATAGGCATTTTTAAAGGAAATTGTTTGTAGTATATGGACTATCAGGTCTCATTCTAGGCTAAACAAAATATTATTCCGATAATTCATCATACATCTTTTAAAAGGTTCATTAGAGAACTTGAAAAACCTTTAACTTTTCCCCCATCTGAAATTAGATTATTTAAATAAAAAATACTTTATAATTTTTTATAAAGCCACCTAGAGTGGCGAGTTCGATTCTCGCCTGGGCCAAGGAAATTACTTAGTAACAAAATTCATTAAATAACATCCTAAAATCCCACCCTGGCTAGAAAAGGGTGGTAACCTGTAGATAACCCGTCCCAATTAGCCTGAATTGCAAAAAGTGGACGTTAATAAATAATAATATAATGTTTTTTTCCATTTCCATGTTGATAAAATTTCACACATTTTAAACAATTATTTTTAGATACATAACGTATGATAGTACCAGTTTGAGGGATGATCAGAAAACTATGATGAATCTGTACCTTTCTCATAGTAACATAATTCGATTGATATATACTAAATAATGAACTAAATTTTACTTATAAATAATAATGTAAATACAAGCCATACTGGCCCATAGTTACCAAGGGGTCTCTCCCAAGGGATGACTTTCTAATTAAGGGTAAATATTTTTATATGCTGACACTTTTATTTTTTGAAATTTTAATTGTATATATTGTTACGTTTATTACAAAAATCAGTTATAAACGTTGTTTATTAGAGTTCTTTTGGATTGCAAAATTAAACACACACAAGCTTCAGAGTTTTTATCACTGCACAATTTATTTAACAATGCACTACACACTTGGTTAATTATTCTTAACTATTACTCACAGTATGCACTGATAGCTTCACTGTTCTTCTTATTACACAGTCCAATAACTTACTCACAATCACTTCACAAGAACATGGCACTGCACTGATCTTTGCTAAGTTAATGGCACTGCACTGTCTTAAACTCGGCACTATACCGTTCTTCACAGAGCCACGGCACAACACTGTTCTTCACATAAAACACTTTACTGCACTGTTGATCACTTGAAGAGAGCTGAGAACAAAACAAAACTAACTCGGGGGCGGGGCAAACATCGTAAGGGAAGGCCGAGACACATCCAAGACAGGACTGGTATTGCCTAGAACGAGCGTGAACCTGTTGTCGACTTCTTTGATCTCCTTCGTACTTCTCAAATACGTGACTATCTCTGTTCAATCTTTCATGTAGGTTGTTTTCACAACACTATTAAGGCTTTTCTTGAAAGACAATTTATTGTTTGTTACTTTTTTTTTATTTTATTTAAATGTATGGCAAATCCTATAATTTAAAAGGCAATAATACACACAAAATGTTTTAAAATTCTTTGTGTGTGTGTGTATGTATGCATGTAAATATATATGTTCTATATTGAATTTTAAAATAAAAACAACTTTTATCATAGATGAGTGTATTTACTTGAAAATTGATATTCCCAGTAGAGATTAGCTTTTTTTTATGAAAACATACCTGAGAATTTCATATTTTAAATTTGACATACCTGCATAGACTGGTCTGTTTGTAGGAGAAGTGTTTTAGCTTGAGCATCAAATAAGAAAGGATAATGGCAAAAATATTTTCGAGTTGTCTAAAACAAGAAAAAAAAAAGATAAATATGCAAGATAATCACACAAAATAAGGTGTCTCACATTTTTACAAAATAAACATTTAAGAGGTAACCACTTAATGAAATACAATGCCAGTTTTGTGATTCTTTTTAAAACAATTTATAGAATGTGAAAAATAAAAATGTATATAAATAAAACTCTAGGGTTTGCCTGATATTCTATTTAAATTCACTAGGGATAAAAACATACTTCAATATATTCCTTAATATTGGTGTTATCAGATAAGAGTAAAGAACAGTTGATATTTAAAATTTATTTTTCAGTCCTAAAATATTGTTTAGATTTATGAATTTCAAAACTTTTACTTCCGACTTCTGGAGCCATTTGTCAACTCGTTAACAACATAAGGCAAAATAAGTTTGTCAATAATCATCTGCTACCTATCCCATGCTTCGTGCATAAAACAAGAATGGGGCTGTAAATTGATGAAAATAAAGGGATTATACAGTGTTTACATCTTTATATTTCGACGGGAAATCATTATCCATTTCAGTTCATTTACTGTTAACAGGTATTCTGAACATGAATTAATTATAATGCACTGTATTCTTCATGGGTGTAGCAATTGCATTATGGGTCATTGAGTGTATAGATTAATCCAATCGTTATATTTCCATGAAGAAATCATTTATATTTCAACTCATCTTAAATAAGAAAAGTTTAAATTATGATGTAGACAATACTTACTCTATTATTGGGGTCTTCATGTGCCCAGCGAACATAATCAACTCTAATATCAACAGTATCACTGAGCTCAGGAAGGTAAAATGTCTCATAATCAATTTTTGGTTGATTACATTTGCCAGGTTTGGCACAGTTTAGTTTATTAAGGCGAGCAAGAACTTCAAGCGAGTCAATAATAACTTGATCACATCGATTTAAGTCCCACTGCTGAAAAATAAAAAAAAAATAATAATATAAAGACTATTCAATTAATTATATAAATGAAATAAAAAATCCAATAAGCAGGGGCTACATAAAACCAAGTAAATTTCCTATTTGCTGGAACGATGCAGTCATCTCACTTTCTATTCGCTATTTCTTTCTTAACAAGAACCCTATTTCGAAAGTTACAAGTACAACTTCAATAGCAGATTCTCAAGTCTTAAGGAAAATCTTCTAAAATAAAGCCCCAGATTCGAATATTAGGTAATTTAAAGATTTATTTCTAATAAGCCAACCTTCCTAAACTAGATGCAGTGAATCAGTGCTATAAGGAGGCAATTAATGGTTCAAATATACACCTGAAAGCAGATAACTCTACTCAGTGCATACTGTGCTTTACTTTTATTGATACTCTACCAACTAAGCCCATGATTTCTGAGACGACTATTTCAAAAATTTTCTTTTACCACAAATTTTCCAAAACTTTATGTACCAAACCAATTATACAAATAATTTTCTCAAAATATAAATAATATTAAAAACACTAGACATATAAATCAGGAGTTAAAACTTGTAGGTGATTCGAACTGGTGATATAAAGTTGAGGAAAAATGTCTGCAATGATTCTGATTCGTGTTCTTTAGATGTCCTTTTAAACTTGTACTTATAACTTTATACAATCATACTATATTAAATAGTTAATTATTTACTACTTAATCAAGTAAAAGCAAAGCAAGCAAGTTAATTATTATCTACTTTTTGTTGTTTTTATTAATATGTACATTTATCATGGACCAACCACAGGCTTGTTTAATCAAACAAAAAATTTAAATCAGAGCTTTTACTATTTTCATGATTCAGGAGCAGTAAATATTCCAAAAAGTCGGTCATGCAGGGGCTGCGTTAACCTAGCAGATTTCTCACGTGTGCCATGTGTTTGAATTTATCTCAAAACTTAAAAGTTCAATGAGAACAATATTTGGTATTTAAGCTTCAAAAGTGCTTCGTAACATAATAGAATATTGTTAATATGAGATGAGTAGGAGTGGGGCTTTACTGAAGACCGAAAACTAAAAATGCAAATATCTCAGTTAATAATCAAGATAGTGAAAAAGTGTACATAACAACATTTATAGAACATTACATTTGCAATAAGATTGGTTCTATACAATTTTTCAATCCGACACATAATCACAAAGATTTAAGAATTTTCGAAATTCTCCCACTCTAAACCCTGGTCCGATTTCAGCCATTAACAAGCTTGTTTTTTTTTTTTTTTTTGTATAAAACGATTAAATATCAAGTTTGGCAACGATAAGACCAAAATTGTGACTGATAACAGACAAAATATATATATATAGTTTTTGGACTTCATTTTCATCATCTCCTGGGTAGGCTCGATGGACATTTGAAGAAAAAATAAAAAAATTGCGTCATGAATATGACCTCAATAGCTGATTTCCCTTAAGGTAAATCTCCTAAAATGATCTATTCAACAGCTGATTGCTTCGCCACTCACTCCATTAGTCTCCATGATAGTAAGGGAACCCATTGAGAAAATCGACATTTCTTAATTCCTAATTAGTTTAAAGCACTACCAGTAATCAGAATTACGGCAATGTCCTAGAATTCAATGAAACTGCTATAATGTCATACAAACTTTAATTAAACCGATGGTATTTTTTCTCCATTTTATTATGAAAATAAAGTGTTTACACTTAGTAAGACTAAGCCTTGTAAATTTAAACTTTTACTGTGCCCTATTCGATTTGACGCAAGGCGGGTTAATGGAGGTGGGTACAAATAAACAAATTATTTTAATTTTTAATGTTTACTGGTTTATTCTATCCATTCATAAATCCAAAAAAACAACATCAGAGTAAACAAACTTTTTAATTAATGTAAAAACTGATTTCTATTTGTCAGTTATTACTAGAGAAACCATTTTAGAAGGAAAATTAAGAAATAAAATGTATGTGTGTGTGTGTGTCCACATATTAATGCACACAACCATGCAAACACACACTTTAAACAATAAAAAAAAATACATTATTATACCTTTATTTTAATTTAAGATCATGTATTAAGTACTATAATTAACAGCGAATATTTTACTACTTACATGTTCTAAGTCCATATAAGGTGAAGAGCGGAGCAAAAGTATAACGATATTCTTATATATCCTTATTAACCTTTCAAAATATTCATCACTTGCCATGTAATACCAATTACCTGAGGAGAAAAATAAAACAATACATTGTTTCTTTTATTTTAAACAGCTTAACCATATTTCAATATTACTGCCTTTGTTTAACTTGCATGAAGAACGCATTCTACACAGGAAAATATATTTGAAAATTTTATCAAACAATTTCTTCTTAATGTGAATTATAAATAAATACTTCATAATTATAAAAAAGAATTAACTCTCTACTTTCAAGAACACTAAAAGGACATATGCAATCCTTTTTGTGATACAAAATGAAAATATGACATATAATAAAGTTTTGATGACTATAAGGTTTTGTGTATTGGGTTACTGCAGATTTTGTGTTTTTGTACATTACAATGAATGACAAACAATTTATTTATAAAGACGCAGTTCAACACTGTTTGTAGATACCGTAGAGGTCCATTTTATTTTAATTTTAAAAAAGAACAAAAATACTATTTTTGAAATTAGTAATGCAAAAAGCCAACAGGTAAATGAATTATTATGTATGGATTAAAAATGACTTATATTAACTCAATTAGTGCATATATGTTTTAAACACAATAATTATAATTATTTGCTTTGTATAATCTTAATTAAAAATGTTACTTTATTAACATTCACATTTGCTACTATGGCTAATTAGAATGGGTTATCTACAGGTTACTACCCTTTTATAACCAGTGTGGGACTAAGGCATTTAATGAGTTAAATAAATTCCTATTGCCCAGGCAAGTACCGAACCCTCAACTCTCGGTTTGCCAAAGTGCATGAAGACCAACACCTTAACTCAAATGACAAATCTGAATGCCCAGGTTAAAGGAAAATGAATAATTATTTATTTGCAATAAAAAAAAAAAAAAAAAAAAAAAAAAAAAGTATCTAGAAAGTCTGGAGGTCTAAATACAATGAAAAAGATTAGGTCAACATAGTATTACCACCTTGGTGTTGTTTTAGCTTGATGGGAGTGAGAAATTCTTATTAATGGGTGTTTCTATCTGATCTCTTACTTAGTTCATTCTATAACTGTGCTGTACTGGCAAGATAACACGCATAAACTGGCTTATTGATACAATAAGCCACAGAAAGCCTTCAAAAGTGGTGACTGTTTAAAATAGCAAAACTTTTTATACAGAATAGGTTTTTTTTTAATTGACAGTTTTATTGATAATATTATGTTTTTCAGTAGTTTTATCATAAAAATGAACAATACAATTTAAAAAATAAAACACATATTTCTAATTGCCTCACAATGCTAAGTGGGCACCGAGGAAAGGAGAGTGGTAACCACTTGCAGCCCAGTAACTGCAATTCTTGACCTTGGTCGCAGTACATTTAGGTCAGTATCCTTCTGTTCGGTCAGTCTATTATACTTTACACCTCCTTGTGATAGCAACATTATTTCAGTAAATTTATTTAACTACATTTATTGGACAATAGCTGTGGGTTAGGCAAAGATTCAAAATAGGAAAAACCATTCAGAAAAAGGCGAGAACAATTAAAATAGATTATTATAGGCATTAAAAGATAAGTTGAGAGGTTGTGAATGCAAGTGGAGCCAAGTTTTTATTTTTTAAATGAGGTAAGATTACCTGGCTATTACAGTTTGCTTAGGTATGAAAGGAGGAAACCCCTTAGCTCAATCTATTCATAGGAAGCACTACTTGTTAGAAACAGTAAACATATCATGTAGCCTCTCTCAAATAAAATAGTGTTAGAGTTACACTTCATTTGCCCCATTGTAAGTTTCATTTGCAGCTTCTTGTAGATAGTATTAGCTTTGACAACAGTCCAGAAGATGCTTACTGTCATGGAGCATAGAATATATACTGGTCTCTTCTGAGGATGAAGCTTCTTCAACAATATTATTGTGACTCATAAAGTATTTTTACCGAACGTGGGCAACTCTACATAAGTATTATTATGCTTTGATAAACAATAGCTAAAACATTAAAGTTTTCAATAGCAAATTAAATCAATTTTATTGAATAGAAAATAAATGTATTTCTTTTTTTACAAGCTGTTTTCATAGAATAGTGTCCATAGAGCACACATACTCACACATATATATATACTACTAATAATAAATAATACTTCCCTCCTCCCCCCACAAATACAAAAACACCAAATCAGAAAATAAAATTCGAAGGTGTAAATATTGACTTCCAGAGCAGAAATTCAAATATTTGAAGAACAGTAGCCGATAAATACATTACTAGTCTGAAAAAAAGATCTGCAATATGCTGAAGGATTTTATTATACATTATCATAAATTAAGAACAAAATCATATACAGTACTGTTCTCTAGTAATATACATACCAATTATTTTGGAAGCTTCAACTTTCAGTTTTAGAAGAGCAGCTGCAAACGGCCCCTGAAGCTTGGAAGAGTGTCTAGCATTGTCAAACTCATGGTAAAGAGGGAGGATGAGATAAAGACGCAACGTTTCAACATCGGGTGGTGATGACAGAAGTTGATTAATCACATTTGAAACTGCTTCTAAACACTAAAGAATTTAATAAACGAGCTATTTACAGCTGATGCGTGTAAGAAAAAAAAAATGATTTAATTGTATGTTGTTATTTATTAATGCCCACTTTGTGCTACTGAGGCTAATTTGGACGGGCTATCTACAGGTTACCACCCATTTCTAGCTGGGATGGGACTAGGAATTTTATTTAATGAGTTCATCACTAAATAAGTTCCACTAGCCCAGGTGGAAATCAAACTCTAGGTTTATCTAGTGAGATTGAGACCAATGTGTTAACTCACATGGCTAACCTTAGTTACATTATTAATTTTAAGAATCATGCATCAAAAGGTTTACTTTTAAAGAAGATAAATATTATTAAAGAAGGATGGTTGTTATCTTTACAATGTCTGGATGTCAGGATGGAATGTAGAAAGAGTACACAAAACAAAAGTTTATAATTGAACTTAGTAGTAATTAGTAGGCATTATTGGATAGGACTTCAATTAAATTAGTTACAAGATTTTTCAGTAATTAATTTATGTGTACCAAACAATACTTTTTGTGAAACAAAACATGATCTTGTTTTACAGAAATAGTATAGCACATAATATAAACAAGATACTAGAATATTCTTCAAACCTCCAACCACAAACATAAATATTTCGAGAAAAGCATCATTTTGAGGAGTAAAACTTTTTAACTTTCAAATGTGTTAAATCTATAATTACATATTCTTTGTTTAAAAATAGGTTGTTTTTAAACACAAGATGAATACTATCGAAGATATTAAATTATTAAATAAAACGATAAAATATTTATCGTAAAATTGGTCAAAAAATTATTTATGATCAAGGGCATTGTCTGTTTAAGGTGGAGGCAAGTTTCGCCATCATTTATAAAGTATGTAATCCTTTAATAAATTTAAGAACAATAACAATGAATGTAAATAAGTTTAAAATGTATGTTATATATTTAGAGTGGTATTAAGATTGTTAACAAAATTAATTTATTATATATAATTATTAAATTGATTGATTAATAAATAAAAAATGTTGGGGCTCAGGTTAGCCATGTGAGTTGAAGCATTGACTTTAATTCCACATGGTAAACAGAGTGGCGAGTTCAATTCTCGTCTGGGCAAAGGAAATTATTTAGTGACGAATTTCATTAAATAACATCCTTAGTCCCACCTTGGCTAGAAAAGGGTGGTAACCTGTAGATAACCCGTCCCAATTAGCCTTAGTTGCAAAAAAGAGGACGCTAATAAATAATAATAATAAAATGTATTCATGGAATTGAGCTAAGTACAAATGCTATTTTATAATATATAAAGAAATTTATTGACATAATAAATTAATGCTGATATTTCACCACAGGCCTCAAAGGAGGAACAATTAAAAAATTTTGAGAAAAATACAAAATATTATGGATAAATTTAATCAACGGAAGGATAATAAGTTCGCCAGAGATGTCGGCTCAATAGGGACGAGCTCTACAGTACTGAAGATGGGACGGTTTGCCCCGAAAGTACTCTGCATTTAATAAATGAAGTACTAAGAGTGGAGGTGTTTTGACATTATCCTTCTGTTGATGATGGGCCTCTACCAGCCAGCCCAAATCCCGAGTGATAGATTTAATAATTATAACTCACAACATCCCTGATGGTTGAATTATTAGACCGGCTGATTGCAGTGAAGCAGGCCTGAGCAGCATTCATGTCGACACCATGATGCCTTGATGTACAGCAGAAGTGTTGATCTCTCGGGAGTAGAAATGAGGCATTGAGGCAAGCCTGGGATCCCAGGACAGTTTCAATGTAACTGGACACATTATATTAAATAGTGGATAAATTATGAGAGGATGTTTCCATAACAACATCCTCAATGCAGAATTAATAACAATGAAATTATATATGAACAGCAATGCAGTTTGTGTAAAAACAGAAATAAAAAAAAGATTAATGGTTCTTCTATGACCTGGACCTCCACCACAATATTTCATTATTTCACTTCAGCACATAATTGCAAGTCTGACAACTTTATATATTTACACTTTTGCTGGGCTGAAGAGACAAAGTTTAAAGAGAACTTTTTACAGGCATGAATGCCACAGGATACTATCCTACCTCTTATATCTACTTGCACACTATTGCTCTCTGTACCTATACCTTCCAGGTACTTGAAAGTGCTATAGCTAGGAAACATAAAATCTCTAATTCCAGGACTATCAATCTTGCCAATATGCTAACAGATTCTTATGTACTTGGCCTTTTAGCAGAATCAGCTATTGAGGTCATAGTCATGACGCATCATTTTATGTAAAAAGAAAAAAAGATCAAGTTCATTAATGGCTGAAATTGGACCAGGGGGAGGGGGGGGGGTGAAGAGGGGAGGATTTTCAAAATATCTCCGTTACTATGTGTCGGATTGAAAAATTGTACAGAATCGATCTTATTACAAATTCAATTTACTATAAATATTGTTCTATATATATTTTTTCCATATAATGAGTATTAACCGAGATATTTGGACATTATAGTTTTACGATGTCAGTAAACGTCCACTTCTACTAGTGTCATATCAATAATAAGCTGATATATCATTTCCACTTATATCCAAAACCACTTCATTAAAAGGTTAAACATGGAATATTGCTTTCATCGAACTTTTCCTTTGTGAGATACGTACTGTTTATCCCCCTCCCCCCTTCTTTTGTTCTTGGATTACTAAAATTTATGAAATTAAAGTTATTCTGATTCATTAAAAAATACAGCATTAGCTATAGTAAATAGTTTTCAATAAAATGAATGTGTTATATTCAGATTTATTTCATTCATAGTTTTTCTTTTCGGTCTAGAATTCAGATTGGCTGGCCTGTTAATTCAGACACTTTCCGTTCTAGAGTTATTAACTTGTAACTGAAAGATTTCTCATTACCGTTTGTATTTATTCACTAAATATTTGCGGTAGTGTTACCAGTATGTATATTTATCTATTGTTAACCTTCGCTTGGGAAATCTGGTTAGTTTACGCAGCCCCTGCATGACAGACTTTTTTAATTTATTTTGAGCCCTAGATCTTGGCTTCTCTTACAAACTTTTCCAGAGCCAATGCAGTGATCAACATATTATCAAGGTATGTGGTGTGGTGTGAATCTGTTGCCATGATATATATGTATACCTATAGTAATCTTTATTGGGTTGCCACTTCTAGAGCAAAGTTAAACAGTGTAGTGTAGGTGACGATTCATTCGCTTTCCTTGTCTTAATCCACTAGTTAACCTCAAAGCAATCAAAGATAGCAACTCTGGTATTGACCTTCCAAAGTCATTCTTGTTAATCTGATAAGCTTGCTAAGGCAATTCAACTGACTGTAATGCCTCCAGTAATTTTAGTCTATCTAAACTGTTAAAGGCCAGTTAGAAGTCAATGAAGAGGTGATGCAGGCCTACGTCATTGTGCTCACAAACCTTTCCAAGCATTTGTCTAATAGAGTTTTATCCCAATTAGTCTTAGTTGCAAAAAGTTGATGTTAATAAATAATTTAATAATAATAGAGTTTTAGTTTTAGATACAAAGTTTAAATATTGAATCCGGCAATAATCAAATAAAAATTGCGGCCACCACAGTGTGTGTATGAAATTACTTAGTGTCAAGGACAATCTTAATTATATATATAATATAAGCACAACGCTAAATTCTCTTAAGATAAATCTTCTAAAAACCAATACGAATGCTGTTTAGATTTGTTGTTTGTCAAGCACCAAAAACATTGCACTGAATTATTTTGTTTATTGCTTTTACAAATGTTAAAAGGAGATTCAAAATTAAGACAATATAAAAATATTTTATTAAGAGATTTTTAACCAACTCAAAACCAGGTAATCAAATAGAGGACATATTAGTGTAAAATATGTAATTGATTCTCTTTAAGTAAATGCTATTATGTAATAACATCATAATTTTAATACAACTCCTTTACTCACAATAATGCCATAGTTAAAAATGCAAAAAATTGTATTTCTTACAATAATATGTATGTATTGTATTTCTTAGCACAATATGTAAAGAAATACATACATAAAACAGATATATCCATTTTAACAGATGGATTTCTTTTCATTTCATAGTTTAAAATAGTCTCAGAACACTATAGTAACTTCAAATGCATATCCTAAGTTATGGATTCTTTAGCATCAAATGAGCAACATGATGCCAATGATAGAATAACTTTGGGAAAAAAAACATAAATGGTGAAGGTAAGAAGTAATTGAAAGTACAAATGAAAAAACTTACGAGATGAGATCTTGATCTACTGACTGTCCCTCCTGGATGTTTTGGCATTCCAGCATCTTTTCAAGAGTCACTGTCCACACTGATGATTCTGGGCTTCGATATCTAAAGTCAACAGCTTTTTTCTGAAAGTTATTATTCTTATTATTTTTTAAATATTTTAAAGCAAATAGTCGAAGACAGATTACTTTAATTCATGAAATAAACAGTAAGTAATTGCATAGAATTACTAAAAAAATTGCACTATCGAAATCATAATTGATTTATCGACATATTAACAGATATATGAAACATTATAATTGATCTCATTTAACACTTCACAGATTGGCAAGTAGATCTTGTTTTTGGCATTGATATAGTATTATTCACACAGATTTAAAGAATTTTTTGTGTAATTTTGTCAACCCAAAAAGCTACTTTTTCTAAAGAAATACTGCTTATAAATTAGATAATAACCATTTACGATTTATTTTATTGAAAAAATATCTTAATATATCGACCCCAAATATCAAAATATAGATTCTTGTTCACAATTTCAAGTGGTGACCAATATTTAGTACAAGTATTAAAAATGATTCTGGAGAACATGCCTTGAACCAAGTGAATCCCATCTTGGATGACTTACTGCAGGTGGAACACTAACAAAACCAGGGTGTGATGGGAGGGGAGGTAACCTTCCCCCACCACTGGACACGTGACTTCCTTCTCCCAGGGCCGTAAAAAAAAGTCTAGGGGCTCCATAAACTAACCACATTTCCTAAACGTTTATATGACACACTACTGATCTCATCTCACCATTTATTCTGATTCCAAAAAAAAGGTCAGACGAAAACAATAGATGGTATTCATACTTGGAACAATACATTTCATGATATATTCACCTATTTCTCAAATGGGATGACTAAAAGCGGGGTTTTACTCAAGGCTGAAAACTAATAAATGCCAATATCTCGGTTAATATTGAAGATTTGATTTGTATATTACAACATTTATAGAGCATTAAAACTTAAATAAGATTAGTTCTATACAATTTTTCAATACTACGTATAATCATGGAGACATTATGAATTTTTTATTTCCCCATCTCTAAACCTCCACTACTCAAGGATCGATAACAACCAATAACAAATATGATCTTTCTGCTAAAATAAACCAATGATGTGGAATATAATATACAAAAGGTAATTTATAATATTGAAAAAAAGACAACTTCAAAATAAAAAAAAACATTTTATATATATATATATATATATAATTCATGCTATACATCCATGAATTCATCGTCAGTTACATCACTATCAGAGTTGGAACTAGAGCTCCTATCAACTGCAATAATAAGTCAGTCTATTTCTTTGCCAATAATGTTATCTGAATTTCTAAATCGGAATATGTGTCCAATTTTTATTACATGGTTACAAGACTTCTTCCATTCCTTTGACAAAAACTGCTCAAATAGTTCATTAATAAACTTTTCTTTTTCATTAAGTCCCTATAGAAGTGTTGAGAGGAACTGGAGATAGGGTGGGGATGGGCGAGGGGGTGTCAAAGGCCACGCATGTGCCTAGCCTAGTTCTTTTGGGAGTGGTATAGACCAGGAATGAGCAACACGCGGCCCGTGGGCCGCTTGTGGCCCTTTCAGCATGTATATGTGGCCCACCAAGCATTTCTAAAATTGAATTTATTTTATCAATTTTCTCCCATCAATTTAAAAAATAATTATAATTTCATGGTAGTACATACTAAACCGAAACAATTTTTTGTGACGAGCTACTTACATGACAAACTTAATAAAACGTGAAATACAATTATTCTTGGATATGAAGAGGGATATGCCTTTTCTCATTTTGGTAACAAAGAAAGGATGTGTGATTTTGGGTTTCTTATCGACTTGATTCAGCATCTCAATGATCTTAATGTGGAACTTCAAGGTAAAGGGCAGTTTATTTAAAATTTGCATGATAAAATTCAAGGCTTTGAGCGCAAATTGAAATTATGGAAGGAGCATTTTTTGCAGAATAATATATCCCAATTTTCACATTTAGAAAAAGAAAACGTTACTACTTCTTAAAAATACGCACAATATATAGACATTTTAAATAGACAGCGGTTTCCATGAAAATGTTTTTCTCGCCATTTAATATCAATGTGGATACAGTAAACGAAGACTTTCAAATGGAAGTGCTTGACAGGCAGAATAATACTGATTTAAAAAATGTATTTTTCTCAGTAAACATCAAACATTTTTATAAATCATATGTGAGCCCTGAGAAATTTCTACTTTTGATGAAAAATGCAAAGCAAATGATCTTTCTGTGCTGGAGTATGTTTTTTTATGAACAATTATTTTCGACCATAAAATTAATCAAAAATGACCACCCATCAAGACTGATTGATGCACGATTAGAAAGCTGCATACGTGTAGCTACTTCATCAATTTCGGCTGATATTTATCAGCATGTCTGATTAAAAATTTCTAGTAAATTCGTTTTTCTGTTATTTTATTGTTTTGTTATTTATTTTTTTTTATTGAAATTTGTATAAGAAATCTTAACTTTTTTTAAAATTTCTATATATTCTAATGTTTATTCTAAATAAAGTTTTGTAAATTATTAAGAAGTGTTACTTTTTGTGCGGCCCTCCAAAACATTTTAAAATTTAATTTGGCGCATTGATTAAAAAGGTTGCTCACCCCTGGTATAGACTATAAGTTCACTAAATAAATTGAATCTTGTTAATCAAAATATTTATACATCAAAACAAGATATTTTTACTATCACATCTCCTCTGCACAGTACCTAAGCTGAGATCAACACAAAAAGTTGTTTTAGAAATTTCCTTTCTTTTAACTTAAAATTTTAAAAATAATAATAAGTTTTAATTAAAAGTTGTTTATTAATTATTCCATATAATTTAACTTATTACTTTAAATATTAGTTTATTTTAAATTAAACCAAAATAATTTAACATAATAAATTATTACAATGAAACAGATAACAAAACAATTGACTTTTGAGACAATAATAATTTACTTTTAAAAGTTTTGTTAGAAGTAATATGGTAAATCCACTGCTCAGAACACTGCTAATCAATACACCTTATTGTTTTCCCTGATTCCTGTTAAAAGTGTTCAATATTAGCAGGGTGGAAAAATATGTTTACTCACCTTAGAGGTAATAGTGACAAAGCAATGGTCTCCACCTGAATATATAGCTTCAATAAATATACTTCCACTCAACCATGGTCCTTGAACAACTTGAGGACCACTTGAATTCATAATTTGTCTTGTCCCTAGCTGACCTGTACTTCCCAGACCAAAGGCGTAAACTCTCTCTCGGGATGAAACATACGCTAATGTGTGTTTCCTGTGTGAATAAAAGAAATAACATATAAAATATGTATATAAACTAACTGAATAAAATATTAAGAAAAAAATGTACACAAAAATAACATTTTTTCTAATATTATAAATTTAACCTGAAAGTAAAATTGTGAAGCTCTCTGTTATTATTCAATGTATCGAAAAATATGATATAAACAACCTTATCTGCCTAGTTAGTTCCAATAATGGTTGTTCTATATATTATTTAGAAACTCAAATTATAACAGAATTATTTGTATTTTATATTCATTCAGAGTAATGCCTCTAGCCCTATGGGTCATTGGCAGAATGGCTGAAACATATTAAATCAAAAAATAAACATTTATATTTTTAAAAATGTGAAAATATGGCTGCTCTAAAGGATGATGAAGATCTTATTAATAAAGATCTTCATCGTCCTTTAGAGCAACCATAAAGTTATTTGGAATTTCCAGTATTCTTCTTTTTACAGCATATCTTTTTCCAAAGATTAGTTTGTGCTTTATCGTGACTTTCATTAAGCTTAGCTCACAAGTGGGATGTTAAGGTTACAGGAGAGTTAAGAATGGGTAGTCATGGATGGCCGTCTTAATATTACCTAATCATCCTCCTCTGGATGAGAAGTGAAGGTTGGCCACTTTATATTACACAGCATTTCTTTTAATTCTACACTTATGTTGAAACCTGAAGCTGTATTCTTTTTGTATAGAATTAAAGAACTTTTAACGTCATTGGCTGTAGCAATGTTTAAAATGACATTGTGAGCATGTTTGGCAGCCTCTAATTGCCCATTTCACTGAGAAATACAGAATCTCCAAGGGTCTGCAAACTTTCTCTGCATGATGGACTTTTACTTTTTTGTTATTCTTATAATATTAATCAGATATTATTATTTGAAAATTTAATTTATAATTGGAACATTATAACTCAGTCACTGAATAAATAAAAAAATATTTTCAACTTATAAACATCTTGAAATAGAAAATAATATTTTAAAACATGGAATATTATCAATGATTAAATAAACAATGTAGAAAAACTGTATTTAACCAAATGCTGAATTAACGTTATAATAATCAATTATTTTTTTATATTATTATTCATATTATAATTTAAAAAATAAATATTGCAACATTTTAGTAAAAATACCTGCCACAGGCAACTTGAGTAACCGTACTGCCCATCAATTCGATGACTTTTCTAGGAAGGGTTTCACTGCTTGTACTTCCATGGCCTAACTGTCCATATGTTCCAGCACCACAGGTCATTACTCCTCCATCCTGAGGACAAACTAATTCATTACTGCTTATGATTATGCAAGAAAATATAAAGAAAGGACTACAAAAACGTCCATTGGTACCTGTGTGAGGAAGACACTGAAATCTTCACCGCATGCAATATATTTTACTTTGATAGATCTCAAAGTTTTCAGCTGACATGGGAAAATGTGGTCCACCTCTGAGTTTAATCCAAGCTGCCCAAATGTGTTTTTTCCCCATCCGTATACAGCCCCTATAAAATAAATATCATCATGGCTTCAAAAATGATTAAATACTGCATTATTGACACATGCTAAATGAACCAATAGAATTATGTTCCGGGATCTCTGATCCAAGAAGTAATGTGTAGCATACATAATGTTAAGCAAATCTAAACCCCGGTAGGTAAATTTGCCTAACCGATGGTCCATCTAAGCACGTGAATGCATTAATGTAGGGGTGTATGTGTGTGGGAGACTGCTGAATATCAACATATTACTTGCCTCTCATCCCAGAATTAAGACTAATGAGTTAAATGTTTTTAATGTTGTGCCTAGGTGTTCTCTGTTTATTTGAAGTTAGTTTTAATCAAATAATTTTACAAATCCACTCAAAATCAATGATTAATAGACAAGGGACAGACAAAAAAAAAAAAGAAAAAAAAATTACCTGATTTGGAAAGAATTACAGTGTGAGAGCCGCCACATGATATAAGTGAAATAGGTAGACCTGTAAGAGAAGCAACTAGAGAAGGAGTAGCTACAAATCGAATCTTCACTCCAAGACCCAACTGCCCATAGTCATTCAATCCCCACGAATAGAGTTCTCCTTCTAGAAAATTAATCAATTATCTTTAATTAGTTAACAGACTAAGAACCAGTATATACAAAGTATTTTGTGAATACAGAATTTGAAGCAAGTACTATGTCAGTGATATATATTAAAAGTTATATAATTTATTAATGTGGCTTTCTCATGCAATTCATTTTACACATCCGTGTTCATTTTATGCATGCATGTTATAGTAAATTCTACTGCTCCTTATTACTTATTTGACAAAGGTTACTTAATCAAGTAAACATTGATACCAAATAATAACAATGAACATCTATACTGCTCAAAAATGAATAGGGATATTGGTTATTTTTTCTTATCCTATTAATTTTAATTAAATCGATCTTAATTAAATTTCTTTTTTATGGGGAAAAAGACAATAATTTCTAATAAATATTAATGATATTTATAATAAAAAAAAATAAAAATATGCTAGGCCCCATACATAACACAAAACAGCCAATATCCCTATTCATTTTTGAGCAGTTTAGTAGGGAAATCAATCCGTTCTGAGCACCACATTTCTCATTAGTACTTCCATTAAATTAAATATACAAAATGTCTGGTTGCACTTCATTTAAAATGATTTTATTTGATGAATGATATATGATACCTCCAGTCCGATACAATGGAACAAAAAATGTCAAAATATAATTCATAGAACTTTTCATGATAAATAAAATAGGACCTATACAAAGTTTTCACATCTTTAATAAGAAGGAGAATACATATTTTTTTATCTTCACTCTCATGAACCCCCCCCCACCTACCTCTTAGTCAATTTCGATAGAAATTTCATCATTCTAAGGCTAGCTGTTTTTGAGTTATGGGAGGAATGTTCAGGTATCACACCAAAAAACCCAAATCTTTACAAATTACAATATTTCTTTTACTTTGTACATGGAAGTTAAGCAGTATTACCAATTAATCCTTTATAGGTCAAGGCCTGGAAATAATTACAAGGATTTCTGCTAGATGTTAGGGAGAAAATGAGGAATTATTCTTGAATGTTCCGTCATCCGATACCGAGAAATCCCCTTCCCGGATGCTCAAGCTGAGTTTGAATTAGTGCGTGAGTCGGCGGGAGGAGGTCGCGATAGCGGCCCTTGCCCTATAAAGAGTTAAAGCAAATAAAGTGGAAGAGTTTTGACCTAACAGAACAATGGCCGATACAAAGAGAAAATGAAAAAAATAATGTCATGATAAACAATTTGCATTTTTTTAATGTCCAAAATGATGGAAACATTTTTTACTTCCTAGTAAAAAATTTAGCACTGCAATCTATGTCCATTAGCTGCACTTTTCTTTAAATGAAAACAAATAAATCAAATAAAGGGTTAGAACCACCAGTATAAATGATACTGTTGTCATATCTGTCCGTGAAGACAGTTGACACTGACTGATGGTCGAGTACTTCTGGCAAGATGACTCGATCATCGGCCAGTAACGACGCTCTTCACCGACAGATATGACAACAGAAAAAAAATAAGCATGGATTCCCGCAAATTTTTATTTATTTATCATCGCCCACTTTTTGCAGCAAAGGCTAATTGGGACGGGTTGTCTACAGATTACCACCCTTTTCTAGCCAGGGTGGGACTCGGATTTTATTTAATAAATTCTGTCACTAAATAAATTCCTTTGCCCAGGCGGAAAAATTTGTGCTTTAACCATGTTAGCAATTGGTTTTTGTTCACACAATTGCTAACATGGTTATAGTACAAAGAAAGTTTGTTGTTTATCCTTAAGTAATAAGACAAAACCTGATTTCTAGAGGGGCTTGATGAGGATTCAAAATAAATAAACACAAGATGATCTGATGCGATTTAATACTAGTTATGTAAGCTTTCATAAATCCCTCAAAACTTTAATTTAACTGAACACTCAATATATACTGATTCCCCTTAAGGAAAATCTGCTAAAAAAGTATATATATATTTCCTCAGCAAATTCACGGAAAGGAGAAGGGGAAAACAGTCTGTTAGGAGGGAGAGAATGATGTTCATCATAAAAAAAGGGATGTGAGCCATATGACCTACATCAGGCAGCTCTGTACATTACATTGTTATATTGTCACTGATTAGCTTCCGTTTTTGATTTGTTATGTTTGTATTCTTACTCAATAGAAGGATCTCTTTTAGGAAAGTTGTCAGGAGCCAGTATTTATTGACAGATGATGAAAACTATAATCAGTAGTTACGAGTATATAAAAATATTCATCTAGCATTATATGAAAAATATCTAACAAATGTTACTTACTATTTGTTAATGCCAAAGAATGCCTCTGACCACAGGCAATTTGAACAACGATTGATGTACCAAGGCCTTTAATCACTTTTGGTTTGAGTACATACAACTCTCCAGTGTTTTGGCCTAGAATGAAAATAGCCAATAATACGCATGAATTATAAACACAAAAAAAGTTTATTCTTAACACTTTTAGATTGAAAAATATTCAATAGGCTTCTGAAGTATCTGTGCAACTCATTAATTCCAATAAAGCAGTAAACTCAGAATGTTTTTATTAAATTTTAATCTATAGTATTTTCATCATTCCAGACGTCTTTGAATACAACCAAGCTCAAAACTGACTGACATCAACATTTTATCTACAAATCAACATACATAAAAAAATTTAAAATAATATAATAAATAGGCTCTTAAACATTAAAAGTCCATCACCCAAGGGCTGCGTAAACTAAGCATATTTCCCACTAGCTGGTATGACTCATTAGTGATCTCATCTCACCAGATATTTGGACTGAAAAACAGAAAGTATGAATTACTCCCTTGATATATGAGCCACGAAAAAGTTCATAGAAAAAGAATTATAGAGCATCAATATTTTAACAAGATCGGTTCTATAACAGTTTTCAATCTGACTCATCATAACTCAGATATTTTGAATTTTCAAATCCCCCCATCTATAAACCCCCATATTCCTGGTCCGATTGACAAATATTGACTGAAACGGTGAAATATGGAGTATGGTAGAGATCAAATGAATTTGCATGTATCACATAATATTTGTATGTATCTCATGAAAACAATACTTGGCATTTAAACCTAGAATAAAGAGGTTAATGTTATAACAGTTTATAGTTATTAGGACATAAGTAGGAGTGAGAGTTGACTGCAGGTTGAAAACTAAAAATTCCTAATATCGGGGTTAATATTCATATTAGAGAAAATACGTATATGATAAAATTTATAGACAATTAAATTTAGAATAGATTAGTTCTATGCAATTTTTTGATCCGACTTATAGTAACAGAGATATTTCAAATTTTCAATACTCCTCCCCTCTCCCACTGGTCCAATTTCTGCCATTAACAAACTTTGATATATTTAGGTATGCATGCCATTTACATATTTGGGTTTACATGGCATTTATATATTAGGGTATACATACACGCATGCACACACTTCAAATAGGAGTTGTTACATTGTTATAAGCAAATTTCTGTTATAATATTGGAATATATAAAGTGGTAAATTCAATAGGAAATTTGCTGAGAATACAGGTCTGAATTGAGGAGGGTTCATAAATAAATTGCTCTAGATGCATACCTATCTATGAAAGTAGTAATTCACTCTATCACAGGATAAAGCTCATTCGCATATTTTATGAGATTATGGAAGGAGTAAAATAAAAACAAACTTACCAAGCTGGCCATGGTTATCGGCCCCCCAAGAGAACACTTGCCCCCATTGATCCACAGCAAGGGAGTGATGCTCACCGCAAGCTACAGCTATAATTCTGTATGAAGCCAATGCTTCAATCATCTCTGAAAATACACAGGATATTATATAACAATCTACTAACCAAAAAGATGCGTGTGTGATATGATGTTTGCCAGGTGTGATATGATATTCAAAGCCTTACAACTGTGTGGATGTTATTCTTTACTAATAATAATATCTAATACCACAATGATTTCTTTACTAAATCAGATGTGGGCATCACACAAGTTATTTAATTACATTAAATAAACAGAATGAGTAGATGCACTTATTTAAAAGTCCGTCACACAGAGGCTGCATAAACTAAGCAGATTTCCCACGTGAAGGTTTACAATAGAGAAATTTTACGAGCCGAACAGTTACGGAAACGGCCGAACTAGCTTTTGGCGGAAGCTCATTACTAGAATCGAAATTAGCCCATCTCATGTCATTCGTTATCAGCACACACTTAATAAAAATGCAAATATCTCGGGTTAATATTCAAGATAGAGAGTAAATTTAATTTGCAATAAGATTGATTCTATACAATTTTTCGATCTGACGTATAGTAACGGAGATATTTCGAAAATCCTCCCCTCTAAACCCCTCCCCCCTTCCACTGGTCCGATTTCAGCCATTAAGGAGCTTGATCTTTATATTTACATAAAATGTTTAAATATCGAGTTTGGCAACGATCAAGCAATAATTCGACCGCTAGAGCGTTAACAGACAAATATACATATGAAATTTTGAACAAATCTCATTTTCGTCATCTCCTGGGTAGGATCGATGGACATTTGTAGAAAATTTTTGAAAATTGCCATGAGTACAACCTCAATAGCTGATTTCCCTCAAGAGAAATCTGCTAAAATTGAATACATCACTAGATAACAAGCCATAAGGATACTTGGGATAACAATAAACAAATGACACACAAATATATAAAAGTAAGATATTAAAGTGCTTACAACTTACGTAGCTTTGTCCTAGCTTTATCATGTCCAAGCTGTCCATAGTCATTATTACCACAAGAATAAACTTCTCCAGTATGTAGCACAACAAGTGAATGAAAGGCACCGCAAGCAACTGCAATTCAATAACAGGAATAGGAATAAATATCTAATTATCCATTATAGAGTAAAAGTGAGATGCCAGTGGGCAAGACTAAAGATACATTAAACCATGAAGAATATTAGTCAAAAATAAGAAGAATTAATGATATTATTTCGATACTCTAGTCTATAACTAAACAATGCCTTTGAAGGCTAAGTAAGAAGGTGTGCCTCTCTCTTAATAGGTTTAACCTGAGTGGACTCATTCCTTTGAGGCTGAGTACTTCTGCCTGATGTATTTGTTAGTAAATCTCACCATACAGAAGCCAAAGGGAAACCACTGTCATCTTGAATTGGTTTACATGTATCTCAGGACTACCCAAGTCATAGGAATAGTCTATAAGCTCAGCCTTTTGATACAAGAACCTCCACATCGAAAAAGTTAGGGTCATTTTAATCAACAAATATCTTAAATGATAAGTGGAAATAAAAGTTACAAGATCACCAAGGACGAAACAGTAAAAATCTTAAGTAATTTACGGTCTATTTCAAACCCCTACTACAATCATGAAGATTTCTTTAGTTACATTATTATTAACAAAACTTATGTATAAGTGAACTGTTCAAAACTCATTTGGATTGATCTATGAATATTATTGAGAAACTAGTCACCATTTATATTGTAGAATTATACGTCTGACTTTTCCAGTGAGACCTCATAGAATAGTTAAACAATGTTAAATCTCAAGAGTCAGAAAGAAATTTAAAATGAATCGGTAGAACTGAGCAAAGCCCTCTGGAACTGTGAATGGTACTTACTTAAAATATAACTGAGTATTTTCTGTGAGATATACTTCTGTTGTTAAAAAAAAAATAATAATAAAAACCTTTCACAAATGTGGATTACTCCAAGATTCTAACTAAATTCTATGACACCTTATAATAGATTTGTTTTGTGAGTTAGTCCAAAGATAAATCAAGTTTGTTTTTATTGGGTACTTTTTCATTCTCAAAAAAAATACTCCAAAACGATATTTATAGGAGGGAAAAAATTGTGAGTACTAACTTGTTTTGACATTTGAGTAAGAAAAATTCACTTCTCTCGGGGCCAAGATATGCTGGTCTTCTATACCCCCAAGGCCGAGTTCTCCATTAGCAGTATTCCCCCAACAATACATTGCTTGTATATCCTTTGGAACATAGCTGTTAGGAACTGAATCACTTTGTGGGCCAACATCCAAGCCAGTCATCTGAGGACAAATAATAGGTAAAATTTAAATATTTAATTTTTAAACTATTTTAGAAATTGTAAATATATATCAGTAATATGGTTGCTACAAATTATTAACCATACTGCCAGCACTGAATAAAGCCAGCTTGTTTCAACTAATATAATTTAATTCAACAGGGGTAAAAAAATCCAATAACTGAAAAATGTTTTACATTAGTTCTGGTTTTGTCTTTAACAGGTTAGGGGCTCAGGTTAGCCAAGTGAGTTAAAGTGTTGCCTTTAACATTACATGGTAAACCTAGAGTGGCAAGTTCGGTTCCCGCCTGGACAAAGGAATTTAGTGACGGAATCCATTAAATAAAATCCTGAGTTCCACTCTGGCTAGAAAAGGGTGGTAACCTGTATATAACCCGTCCCAATTAGCCTTGGTTTCAAAAAGAGGACTTAATAAATAATTTATTTTTAACAGGGTAGTTAGAGAGGCAACTTGTTATTGTCAGTCATTACCGTTAATAATTACAAATTTTTAGGCCTTAATGACCATACTATGTTTGAGTGCTAATAGGAAAATAAAACAATGAAGAAACAGATTTACTGCAAATCAACCAATATACAGTGACTGACACAATTGATCAAACTTTAATAGAGATAATTAATAACAATTTAATACAAACAAAAGTCAGGGGCTGTGCCTCATCTTACTATCTTCTCTTTTTTTCCCATTGTAAGAAGAATATATATATATATATATATATATATATATATATATATATATATATATATAAATTAAAATGTAAGCTGGATATGAGATGTTTAATGGCTAATGTACTCAATATGAAAATCGGATAAGTAGAAGAGGGGATTAACTAATGCTAGAAACCAAAAATACAACTAAATCTGTTAATATTTGAGTTCAAGATAAATCAACCGTATAAAACATTATTTGTACAAAATTAAATTTATAACAAGATTGGTTATTTAAGAATTTTTGGATCTAACTCATAAGGGGAGGAGGTCATATTTCGAATTATGACCCCCTCCCCTAAAACCCTCTTCTTCCAAGGCTGATTTTATCAATAGTCTTTAGTTTTGCATGGAAAGGTTAAATATAAGGTATGGTATTGATCAAATAAAAATTATTAAGTAGAACATAAAATCTTAAATGATGATGTCATACTGAAAATGTTTCCATATATTTCACATAGTAGTAGTAAAATGAAAACAATATAGTTACTTTAGCTTGGAATAAAACATCAGCTTACAGTTAATAAGATATGATTAGGAGTGGCGGTTTACTGAAGGTGGTAAACTAAAAAAAAAGGCCATATATCTTTGTTAATATTCAAGATAAGGGAACAATTTGAAAGCAACTTGTCTAAATCTCCCCTCTCTCCTCCTTGTCAGATTCAGCCATTAATGAACTTGATCTTTAGTTTGAATACGAAATAAAAAAAAATAACCAACAAATGTTTAAATATAAAATTTGATAACGATAAAAAAAATATTAGACAGCTAGAGCATTCATGAATCATGAAAGCACACACACACCCACTCAACAATGATTTTTTTGAATACCACTAGGCCTGTGGACTTCAAAGTTCCTATCATCAAATTTCTTGTTGAAATTTAATTTATAGACCGTACATTTCTTACAAACCTGTTTCTTTTCCAAGGTTACATCCAGGGCCTGAGTGGGTTATTTATCTAAATTTTACTATCTTATCTTCGTAATCTTTTCCGTTTTTGAGTTCCAGCTATGTTTTTGTGTTTATTCAGTTTTATTCTTAATTTCGCCTTTTGTGTTCTATTTATTTTTTTGCTTTCCAGTTCTGTTTTATGTTGCGTTTCTATTTCTTTCCCATTTCTATTCTTCATTTCATCTCTGCTTTTTGTGTTTTCTCTGTTGTGTGATTCTTTTATGTTTTGTGTTCCTCATCTGCTTTGTTTACCTTTTGTGTTTTATTTCTGTTTTGTTTAATTTCGTTAATTTTTTTTGTATTGTTTTGTTTTCATTTGAGTTTTGTTTTTTAAGTTATGAAGCATTTGTTTTGAGCAACATTGCGAAGCTCCAATAAATAAATAACTACGATGAGCAATTCTTCACAGATTTCTACAGATATGCACCTATCCACATTGCAGATATGTACATCTGTAGTTAAAATTTATATGTATTTTACAAATTGTTATACCTATCTGGTATTGAAGTGGGTTTATGGTATTATGTTACAGTATAGGGTGCTGAGTTTGTCAATATCTGTCTTTTTGTTACATGTGCTTTTGTGTTGAGCTAAATATAACATCTCGTTGAACATTATACATATATAGCTCAACACAAAAACACATTAACAAAAAGACATGGTTTGAAAAACTCAGCACCTTATACTGTAACATAATACCATAAACACACCTCAATACTATACAATATTCACACTCACGCCATATTCATAAACATATTCTCATGCATAACACTCGGGCACCAGAATATATACAATATTCATGTAATGATTATTATAGATAATTATAGTCATAATATAATAGTAGCTTTAATACGCTAGATCACAATTGTAATAATAACTAGTGGTAGTTGTAACATAGTAAAATAATTTTAACATAATAGCTTTAATACAACATAAAAATAGTTTTAATAAAATATGTCAATAGTTGTAATAACACTTAACAACAGTTGTAACATAATATAATAACTGTAGTATAATAATTAAATTATAGTTCAACAAACAAAAGATAATGAACTATAGACATGCCAAACTGATATACAAAGACATAAGGATGTAACCCTACTCAGTGTAAACAGACCAAGGAAGGTTACAACCAGTGTTCCTACCAGAAGTTACATAATGTATTTATAGTTTTTTAGTATTACTAGTCTTGGTAAGTAGAAATAACCTAAAAACTATCTGATACACTTTAGCTTAATGACAATGTGCAATATGTATTAAGTAGTACCTGCATTTTTACAGCCCTGGAGAAGAGAAAATAAATATTCTCAAAATATAGGCATAAACTAAAAATTGTTTTCACCAACATTGACCAAAACTCGAAGAAACAACAAAAACACCATATATAAATATAACCTGGTTGAAAACATCTACACAAATATTATTTATATATATATATATATATATATATATATATATATATATATATATATATATATATACTAGCTCAGATACCCGGCTTCGCTCGGGAATTCAGTTGAGGCTGAATAGTGATGATATATTTTTGGCAAGGTTTTACTTTTCACGACATTTACCCGTCCCAGTGTTTAGGGGTAACACCCGTCGTTTCTGTGGGTTTGTTAATAATGAAATTAATTTTTTATGTAAGACTTCACTGTCCTGCATATTGTCATATTTCCCGTTTCCTGTGTATTATGCATAGATTTGAATTATTAAGGAGAAAATATTGACATACATTTGAATTAATTTTTTAAGGTGAGGTACCTGCTAGTTCATATTGAAATGAAGTGTTGAGGAAATTTCTCTAAATAACAAAATAAACAACTTTTTGTATGTGCATATTTGGTGAAACCCCAAAAGGAAATCACTATTATTAATTTCAGGCCTCCCTTATAACCCCCACTCCTGCCCGTCCCTAGAAATGTTAGTATGGCTTATTATAAGGAAGGCGTTAGTACTAATTCACATACCGAGTTTGGTTTTCCAACCGAGTCTTTTGTGCCAAATAAAATTGTTGACTCCCGCTATAATTTTTAGCGTATAACACCTTTATACTTCGGTATACGACAATAATGTATATAATAAAAGTTACTCTAAATTACAAAATAAACAACTTTTGTTATGTGCATATTTGCCGAAAACCCAATAGGAAACGAAATATCGCTATTTTTAATTTCTGGCTTCCCTCATAACCCCCACTCCTGCCCTTCCCTAGAAATGTTGGTATGGCTTGTTATAATAAAAGCGTTAGTGCTAATACATATACCCAGTTTTATTTATTTCGGTTGGGTCTTTTGTCCCAAATAAAATTGTTCACTTCCGCTATAGGTTTCAGCGTATATCTCGTTTATAATTCGGTATACGAAAAAAGTGTATATAACAAAAGTTACTCTAAACAACAAAATAAACAACTTTTGTTATGATCATATTTGCCAAAAAACCAATAGGAAACGAAATATAGCTATTTTTAATTTCTGGCTTCCCTTATAACCCCCACTCCTATTCGTCCCAGAGGATATTAATATAGCCTAAAGTCTAAGTTGGGTTAGTAGTAATATATATACCAAGTTTCATAAAATTCGGTTCAGCCGTTTATGCGTGA
This sequence comes from Riptortus pedestris, assembly GCA_019009955.1. Lineage (NCBI taxonomy): Eukaryota > Metazoa > Arthropoda > Insecta > Hemiptera > Alydidae > Riptortus > Riptortus pedestris. The sequence continues at coordinate 210,720,890 of CM032228.1, read as the reverse complement.
AAAGGTAACAAACAAACAAACAAACAAACAAACAAATAAACAAACAAACAAACAAACAGACACCAAAGAAACAAAATGCAGTTATGGTGTCTATGACATGTGAAACGAAAAGTTATCGTGAAATTTCGCGAAAAAAATCAATGTACAGACAGAGGTTACAATTTTATATATATATAGATGGTGTTATTCTTTTTTGGAGTTTTGGTCAATGTTGGTGAAAAAATCTTAGTTTATGCCGATATTTCGAGAATCTTTATTTTCTCTTCTTCAGGGCAAGACTAAAGATATTTAAATCTATTACATATGTCTATTCTACATCGAAATATCGGCATAAACTAATATTTTTTCACCAACATTGACCAAAACTCCAAAAAGAATAACAACACCATATATAAATATAACCTGGTCGAAAACATCAACACAATTATATATACATACATATATATATATATATATATATATATATATATATATATATATATATATATGTATATATATATATCTTTTAAAGCTCTTGCGGCCCAAATTTTTGTCTGATCATTACCAAACTCGATATTTAAAGGTTTTATATAAAAATAAAGAACAATTTCATTAACGGCTATATAAATCTGACTAGCGGAGGGGAGAATTTTGAAAATTCTTAATACCTCCGTTATCATGCACCGGTCGAAAGTCAATAGAACCAATCTTATTGCAAATTTAATTCTATACATGTTGTTATGTATGGTTTTTCAATATCTTGATTACAAATCGAGATATTTGCATTTTTTGGCCTCCAGTAAACCCCCTCTCCTACTCATGTGATATTAACAAAAAGCTGTTATAATATGAAACACTTTATTTGAATCCTAAATATCAAATATTGTTCTCATTAAACCTTTACGTTTTGAGATAAATGCCAATATGTGATGCACATGGGAAATATACTTAGCTAATGCAGCACCTGTGTGATGGATTTTTTACTTTTCCAAGGTATTATAGGTATGGTGGGGTGTTATGTCACTATCCTTAACATAAATTAGTATTTATTAAAATTTTACCAAATAATGGTGAGGCTGGTAGCAAACAACAGTACCTATGCAACATGGGCACCTAATCTCTTCCACTGTATCAGTGTTCCAATTTTTATTTTGGCAGTTTATGGAGAATCTAGGGAAGCCTAACATTTAGTTTTCCAAATTATTTTTTAGGTAATGGTGTCTTTCAAAATTATATAAATACCTCATGCTTTCATCTTAGATTTTTTAATAGAGAAATGACAATTACTTTAAATATATATATATATATATATATATATATATATATATATATATATATATATATATATATATATGAAACACTAAAAAAATAGCTACCTTGAGCATCTAAATAAAAATAAGTATCATTTTTCAGAAATAAAAAATGTTTATCATATAAAAAGCTAGAGCATAAATAAGATTGACAAGTATATAAAGACCTATTAATCAAGTCCATATTGGCCTTGAAATTGTACCTCACCTTGATTAATGTTATTATTTATTAACATTCACTTTTTGATCGTATGGCTAATTGGGAAGGGTTATCTACAGGTTACGACTCTTTTCTAGGGCGGGAACAAGGACTTTATTTAATGAGTTCGTATGAAATAAATTCTTATTGCCCAGACGGGAATTTAACTCGCCACACTACATTTACCATGTGAGATTAAGGCCTACATTTTAATTCACACGGCTAACCTGAGCCCCATATAAAAATTATGAAAAACATGAAATTTTTGATTCCATTTTAATTTTTAACGTAACAGGTTAGATGAAGAGCAAACTATATTGCTTAATATTTGTATTATCGTAAAGATAATATAAACAGAATTGAAAACTTAAATTAGCACTATACTGTTGTCTAACCAGTTGGGGAGACATAATCATGCGACTTCTAGCTCTTCTCACATTGTTTAATCTCGGAATCCGGCTTGGCTATTTATTTGTTATCGCTTCTCCTGAGATAAGAATAGTTTAATTTTCATGAGTATCCATAATACTTGTCCATTTTTGTACATGGAGGATTGGAAATGACGAGAAATTATTTTATTGCAACAGAAAAACTTAAATCCGTCCCATAGAAAGGTTTATGTCAGCCATATTTTGAGAGTTAACTAATTTATTTATTTTTTGTTTCTGCCCCCCCCCCCCCCTCACGACATACAAATGAATTGGTTTATGCTTACATGTCTTTTGATGCTTTTACTTTCAATCTATAATTATGATTCATATTGTTGATGGTGTTTTAAACATTTAATTTTTTTTTTAATTTATTTACGTCCGCTTTATGCTGCTATGGCTAAACAGGATGGGTCATCTACAGGTTGCCACCCTTTTCTAGCCTGGGAGGAACTAAGGAATCTATTCAATGAGTCCGCCACTAAATAAATTTCTATTGCTGAGGGCGGAAATCAAACCCACTACTCTAGGTTTACCACGTGAGATTAAGACCAATGCCTTAATTCACATGGGCAACCTGAGCCCCCTTAAACATTTAATAAGAATAGATTAGATATTCATTATCATTTATTCTTCAAATCTTTAAAAAATCCCATGTTTGCAACCAGACACCTTGCCAACACAAGAGTTGGGAAACAAAAAAATATTGTGCATAGTGAAGCCTTTTGAAAAAATTCTATCACTATTCAGTCTCTAAAGATTTCCTGAGCAAAGTCGGATACCTTAAGTAGAAATATATATATATATATATATATATATATATATATATATAAATATGAAGACCTCACTTTCATCTATTAAGTAGGAGAAGTGGATGTTTGAAGACATTCTGCAAAAACTCCTGTCCTGATTACAGCCTGAATAGCTTATTTCCCTTATGAGAAATCTGTTTTAACGACTACAGATTTAAATAAATCTTATTTTTTCTAACAGAAACTAGATGGTCAAAACTTGAAATAAAATTAGCATCATTAAGCAGATGAAGCCCGAAGGAGAATGAGTAATAAATGGAACACATACAGAAGGAGATATTTGAATTTTATATTTGTTGCTATTAAGAGGCAATGCTTGGAGTGTTTTTACCACGAACAGGAAGTCTCGATGGAATATTATATAGTGCCCAGAATATTGGTTTATTTTGAATATAGGTAATTTTTTCAGATGATAACGATTAATTTAGCATTGTAATTTTTAGTATTGGTAGCTGGAATTATTTGGTGCTATACACCATAAAAATATATTTTAAACTATCTTTACAAACTTATACTTTAACATAGGATGTATTAATCTTCAAGTAAGCTTTCTGTATAATATAGGGTTGGCAAATAAGTCCTTTCGGTTTTTTAAGTCGAAAGAAAACTATTGTATATTTTGAACATAATTTTTATCTTAATCTACAATCTAATGTCCATTATTTTCTATTACTTTACCCCAACTCTCCATCAGCTGAATAATCCCATGCTCATAGAATGTCTGTGGTTTATTAGCGAAAAAATGATCAAGGTGCTCCCTGACACCCTGTTCGTTTTCAAACCGTTTTCCACCTAAGGAATTTTGTAGAGACCGGAATAAGTGGTAGTCACTAGGAGCAAGGTCCGGTGAATAGGGAGGGTGGGGCAAAAGATCACATCAAAGGGCTATCAATTTGTTGTTGGGGGTGACTAAAGAAATGTGGGGCCTGGCATTATCATGTTGGAAGACGACACACTTTCGATTTGCCAGTTCTGGGCGTTTTCGTCGAATTGATTCATTCAATTTTGTTAATTGTGAGCAGTATAGAGTGGAATCGATTGATTTACCTTGTGGCAGCAGGTCATAAAAAATCACACCCTTGAAATCCCACCATACAGAAAGCATTATCTTCTTTGGGTGCAATCCCGCTTTAGATGTGGTTCCAGGTGGTTCGTTGCTAGGTCTCCAAGATTTTTTTCGCACCACATTATCGTAGACAATCCACTTTTCATCCCCTGTCACAAGTCTTTTAAGAAATGGATTGTTTTCTTGATGTTGATATTGTAAACAAAACATGAATACAAAAACCGAAAGGACTTATTTGCCAACCCTATATAATATACTAACCAAAGTTTTATAATGTATGTTTCCCCCAAAATTGTGTAAATAGACATATAACAAGAAAATATATCTTAGTATTTTGATGAGACAATTAATTTTTTAGTCCAATAAGGCAACATTTTTAGAAAAATCTTTAAATTGACAAAAAAAAAAAAAAACTCTTAATAAACTAACATGAAAAGGTTTTGTGGTTAGTTGAAAATTTTTGACAGCTCATCAATGAGGAAAGCGTCATGGTAAAGATCAAAATACAATAGTAGACTAAATACATACTTTCCATAAATTGGATAGAAAAGAGAACATTATCTTGCAATCATAGAAATCTGAAAAGTTACAACCCCACACTGTTTACCAACAGAGTGCCAAGAAGTGACTAGTTAGCAGGAGATTATCAAAGTGTAAATAACATATCTTCATTAGAACCATAAAAAGAAAACTATACTTTGATGAGTCATACAGTATACGTCATAAAATATGGTAAAAAATTAATATCAGGTGCATTCTGGACTATTCCCCCGAGTTTTTATTAAAACGTGATTTCACTCAAAGCACATAAATAGACGTTAGACAGTAATTTGCCTTATAACAAGTTATACTTCAAGAAAATCAATCTAGAACTGTCCAGTCATGTTGCAACACTTACTTTTACAGAAAATGCTTCAAAGCTTTAGAAATGAAATAAACGATTTTCTTATCACCATAACTGAATTATTCAATATCGAAATTATAATTAACACAAATTAACGTTTTGAAAGTTAAAACCAAGTATATGTTGAAAGAAAAGTCGTCACGACGTGGAGGCTTCATTACTGTTACAGCGTAAAGCACTTGTAGGAAGGTTATCGAAACTCTGCCACGGGGTGATTTATTTCTCAAGTGTGACTCAATATTTCTCAAGTATGATTGGATATTTCGCAACCAATTGTAAAAAAAAAAAAAAATAATAGTCCTCATAAAAAATCTAAAGCGATGCTTCAAATATGTTGATATAAGAAAATAAGCACATTAGGGGTATTAAAAGTCCAGCCTTGTCTGAATTACTTACACGTTTCCTATGTTTAACTATTTTATACATGCTGAATGCCCGGAGACGGCTGCTGAATATCCGGAGGGCTGTTTCACCTTCGTCATGTTGGAAAATTACAATTTTCTTAAAATTTGTACATAGCGGTTGTGTTACACTGATTTCATCCTCTCAGCTGGCCACGTGTTTTTGATTTTCTAATTTCTCTATTTATATATATTTTATATGCCTAGGCTGTATTTAATCATTTCTGAATTTTCGAAGTATTTATTGAGGGATTTTTGAAATAAATTTTGGATTTTATTTTATAACAATTCACAGCCTGATCTTATTTTCCCATACCACATTAAGTTAAATCATGTGTCATTCTAAGCGCTTTTGTACAGTGATGTGATTTGAAGTGTAACTATGAAGTATTTGAACGGACCACATTTTTCATCTCCTGGGCAGGATCGATGGGCATTTGAAATTTTTTTTCAAAAATCACGTCTTGAGTACGATCTCAGAAGGTGATTTCCTTCAGGGAAATGTGGTAATATATTTGCCTGTAAACTCTCTAGCGGCCACAATTTTTGTTTGATCGCTACCAAACTCGATATTTAAACTTTTTATGTAAAAATAATGATCGAGTTCGTTAATGGCTGTAATCCGACATTGAGTACCCATTTCGAGGTGTGGCTACAATGTAGGAGGCACCTAGCCGTGAGGCCTTAATCCATCCTACACCAATCCAACGCCTCATGGTGACTGAGGATTCGCTACGATGGTCAGAAGCGAATCCTATGGAAGGGACAGTCTCCTACTGCCCAGCTCCCACACGAGAGAACAACTCCCATACATGTACCAGTTTACCTGGCCTATATGTCCTCGTGCTTTAAACACACGACCACTACGTCTATGACCGGCAGTGAAGGCAAGCCTCCACTCCGGACACCACCCAGCCCGTAGTTCACATTGAGTAAGCCGCTAGAACTTACCCCATTAAGGCAGGAGTGATCCCCTGCCCGGAACAGCAAAGCCGGGCTGTAATCCGACAGTGGAAAGGGGTGTTTAAAGGGGGGGGCGTTCGGAAATTCTTAATATCTCCGTTATTATGCGTTGGATTGAAAAATTGTATAGAGCCAATCTTCTTGCAAATGTAATGTTCTATAAATGTTATTTTTTTTTCCTAATATCTTGATTATTAACCGATATATTTCATTTTTTAAATTATGGCCTTCAGTAAACCCACACTCCTACTCAATTCATATTAACAATAAGCTGTTGTATAATGAGCACTTTATTTGAACCCTAAATACCAAATGTTGTTTTCGTTGAACTTTTACGTTTTGAAAATCTGCTTAGTTGACGTAGCCTCTGCGTGACAGACTTTCTAACCAGTCAAACACGTTCTAACAGTTCCACACTGTTTCGATTATCACAAGCTAGGTGGGCAAAACTCATGTTTATAATTCTAAAATATTGTATTGGAATAATGTAAACAGTTCTTCAAAACATGATAATCTAATGTTTGTTTGTGTGTGGTATACTCCATCAAGTGAGTAATAGGCTCCAAAAGTGTCTATTTATTGCAATAGAATAAATCAGTTGTATTCTATCTTTTAGCAGATTTGAGGGAAATCAGGTCGTACTCATGACGAGATTTTCGAAATTTTTCTTCAAATGTCCATCGATCCTAACCAGGGGATGACGAAAATGAGGTCCGTTCAAAACTGTATATCTATTTATCTATCTATATATTTGTCTGTTACCGCGCTAGCGGTCGCAATTATAGTTTAATCGTTACCAAACTCGATATTTAGTCGTGTTATGTAAAAAGAAAATCAAGTTCATTAACGGCTGAAATGACACGGGGGAGGGGGGGGGGTTTAGAGGGAAGGATTTTCGAAATGTGTTCATCAGCGCTCTTCAAATTTTCAAAATAAAATCATTACTCTTCTGAATTCTCGCTGGTTCAAGAACGTCATGCATGAAACATTTCTACTTATTTAAGAATAAAATTTAAATTTCGTTAGAAAAAACACTAATGGTGCAAAAAATAAGCTCCGATAATATGATCATCGTTATGAAATCGAACAAGACATCTCTATTATTATGTGATAGATCGAAAAATTGAATAGAATCAATATTATTGCAATTCTTGAATAATAATCGAGCTATTTGCTTTTTTTATATTTCTGCTTTCTGTATACCCTCGCTCCAGATAATGCCATACTAACAATAAGCTGCTATATCACGATACACTTACCGGATCAAGATTTAAATCTTTATACCAAATAAATAACATGATTAGATCATCTTTAGATCCCTCATGATTTACTTACTGAAGGTAGCCCACACATACCCATAATACTCCAACATTTACATGATATTAACATATACTCACAAATTTAGAATTGTTACATTTTAAAATCCTTTTTAATCCTTCTTAAATTAAATATTTTAAATTCCAGCTAAACCGTTTTACTGTATGTTTATGTGTGTGTGTGTGTGTGTGTGTGTGTGCGTGCGTGTGAGTGTATGTGCCTGCACGCGTGTGTGTACGTGTGCATGCGAGCGTGAGTGTGTATACATGTTTGTATGTGTGATAAAGAAAGTGAGAGCATATGATTGTAAATATTTTAGGTGTTAGAAATCTTCATTTTATTGTACATACTAATTTATATTTATTTGATTTTAGTTTAGTTTTTATCCATTGAAATTATATAATTGTTTACGTAATTTTATTAGTCTTTACAGTTTTTGTTTTTGTTTATTTATTTTATTTGTTATTTTGTGTTTATTGTTGTTTTTCGTTGTTTGGTTATTTGATTTCGTTCTATTATTTAGTTGAGTTTTATTTAGTTGTATTTCGTTATATTGTTGGGTTCTGTTATTTAGTCGAGTTTTGTTATTTGTTTGCGTTCTTATTTTGTATTATTTAATTTTTTCTTGTTTCTATTTTCATTTTGTATTTTGTTTAAATTAAATTGTTTTTGTTGTTTTTTATGAGCAATATCGCCTCGCTGCGAACGCTCCAAAATAAATAAATAAATATACCAAATATTGTTTTCATTGAACTTTTCCTGTGTTAGATACACGCACATAAGTTTTGTGATGACGGCATTTATTATGGTTTTACGTTCTAACTCGAAAATGTTTGATTTATAATCGAAATTTAATTGTTTCATTCTACACTTTCAGAGTCATTAATGACTGAAATTGACCAAGAAGTGGTAGGGGATTCGAAATTCAATATACCTCCGTTAGTATGAATCATATCGGGAAATGTTATAGATCCAATCTTGTTAAACATTTAATGTCCTACAATTTTCGTTCAATTTACTTTTCTCTTATCTTGAATATTATGTGAGATATTTTTATTTTTTATGTCTAGAGCCAACATTAATGTTTATTAAATACATAAAAAATATTTAGAACAATTCAAACTTAATTTATTGTTGAATTAAAAAGAAAGTCCGTCACGCAGGGGCTGCGTAAACTAAGCAGATTTCCCATGTGAAGTTTTACAAAAGAGAAATCTGCATACTGGTAACACAATACCACCGTGATTATATACAAACGGTAATGAGAAATCTTTCAGTTAATTAAAATAAATTCCCAACTGAAACGGCTTCTGAATTGTAATAATAATTTATATTTTAATAACTCAAATTTTAGTAGACCAAGAACTAAAGAAGGGGGGGGGGGCGGATGAACAGAACGTATTTGCATAAATCTCACAAATTAAGGAAGGTAAGGTAAGGTTAGAAACGACAGGTAAGGTTAGAAGTAGCCTCCCACCTGAGCCGACCAATCACGAAAATGGCCGACCTAATCCGAACTATACCCGAACACCCTGAATAAAAATGCAAATATCTCGGTTAATATTCAAGATAGAGAATAAATGTATATAACAATATTTATAGCAAATATAATTTGCAATACGATTGGTTTTATACAATTTTTCGATCCGATGCATAATAACGGAGATATTATTAATTTTCAAAAATCCCCCCTCCCTCTAGTCCGATTTCAGCCATTAACGAACTTGATCTGTCTTTTTACATAAAACGGTTAAATATCGAGTTTCGTAACGATCAAACAAAAATTGCGACCACTAGAGCGTTAACAGACAAATATATATATATATATATATATATATATATATATATATATATATATATATAATTTTGAACGGACCTCATTTTCGTCATCTCCTGGGTAGGATCGATGGACATTTGAAGAAATTTTTCGAAAATCGCGTCATGAGTACGACCTCAATAGCTGAATTCCCTTAAGGGAAATCTGCTAAAATCAAATTAAGGGGTCGACTGTTATGTTCTTTCTTTTAAGTTTATCTCCTCCAGACCAAAATTACTATGTCCTGTTGTCCCTCTAACATGGGAGTTAGTTTATGTGCTCATGTTTGGGAGTTAGTTTGAATATCCCTCAGTTTTGTGTGCTCCATCCTATGGATACTACACACATTTCAATGAATACATATTTATTCAGGCATTACGCCATAAGAAAACGTTATGATACTTCCAAGCATTTCGGAGCAAAATGGAGAGTAAATAAAATATCCTTAATAGTGTAGTGACATTATGTAGATCGATCGTTGTTGCAGATTTCAGAATTTCAGGATAAGAAAGATGTAGTCTTCCTGCATAGGTAGAAAAAGTAAAGATTTTATGAAGGAAGGCTACAGCTTTCTTATCCGGTTGTAAAGTAAGGCTTAGGGCTGGCTTTCGAAGGTCCATCATCAACTAAGGAAGCATTTGAAAAGGTCTCTCTTATGTCTTTTATTACCTAAGGGTTTTCTGGAGTAGGGCCTATATGTAGAGCGCTGAAGATGGTGTAGCTTGCTTCCAAAGTAACCTTATAAACAAGGGTTAGAGGTGTTGGGATTTTTAAACAGGTTTACTTTAAGGGAAATCAGCTATTGAGGTTGTCGCGAATTTCGAAAAATTTCCTCAAATGTCCATCGATCCTACCAAGGAGATGACAAAGCAAATGAGGTCCGTTCAAAATTACACACACACACACACACACACATATATGCGTGTGTGTATTACCGCTCTAGCGGTCGCAATTCTTACTTGATCGTAACCAAACACGATATATAAGTGTTTCACACAAAACTAAAGGTCGAGATCGATAATGGCTGAAATCGAACCAGTGGGAAGGGGGGGGGTTTAAAGGGGAGAATTTCCAAAATTCGAATTATCTCCGTTATTATACGTCGGATCGAAAAATTGTATAGGACATATTGTTTTTCAAATAAAGCAGCAAATAAACTATAAATATTGCAATATACGTTTATTATCTATCTTTAGTACTAGCGGAGATATTTGCATTTTTTAGTTTTCGGACTTCAGTAAACCCCTAATCCTACTCATGTCATATTAACAATAAGCTGATATATTATGAAGTACTTTATTTGAAGCCCAAATACCAAATAATGTTTTCATTAATCGTTTACGTTTTGAGATAATGCAAATACGTGACACGCGTGAGAAATTTGCTTAGTTAACGCAGCCCCTGTGTATCGGACTTTCATACCTTTCTGTTGATTCTAAAATAGTTTTTCAATATTATAGGACACGACTTTAATTTCTAGTTGAATTGGGTTAGTTTCCTTAGCAATAAATATACTTGAAGGGATGATTGAAAAGGATCTTCACATACTTTTAGCAAATTTCCCTTAAGGGAAATCAGTTATTGAGGTAGTACTCATGACGCGAGTTTTGAAAAATTTCTTCAAATCCTACCCAGGAGATGACGAAAATGAGGTCCGTTCAAAATTATATATATATATATATATTTTGTCTGTTAACGCTCTAGCGGTCGCAATTTTGATTTGATCGGTACCAAACTCGATATTTCATCGTTTTATGTAAAAAGGAAGATCAAGTTCGTTAATGGCTGAAATCAGACCATTGGGATGGGGGTTTGAAAATTCGAAATATCTTCGTTACTATACGTCGGATCGAAAAATTTTATAGAATCAATCTTATTGAAAATTAAATGATCTATAAATATTGTTCTATACATAAGTTCTGTATCATGAATATTAACCGAGATATTTGGATTTTATAATTTTCAGCAAACGCCAACTTCTACTCATGTTAAACTAACAATACTCGGTTATGTAATAAACCACATTATTCAAACCTTAAATACCAAATATTGTTTTCAAGTGACCTTTCTTATACAACATACATGCAAGTGTGCTACGGTGATCCCCCCCGTCTTAAGTTTTTGGACTACTTAAATTTGATTGATGGAGATACAAATTTTCTGATTCATTATAAATTACAGTACTAGATATAGTAAATAGTTTTCAATCAAATTAATATGTTTTATTCTAATATATTTCAGAAATTGTATTTCTTTCCGGTGTGAGTCGGGTTGGCAGACCCGTTTGTTTACATTTCATACGCTTCCCGCCTGGAGGGGAAGATTTCTTATTACCGTTTGTATTTATTCACTTAATATTCAAGGTGGTGTGTTATCAGTATGTAGATTTTTCTATTATTTAACTTCACGAGGGAAATCTGTGTATTTTACGCAGCCCCTGCGTGACAGATTTTTTTAATAACCTTAGTGAAGGATTGTGAGCATGCTCAGCCGAATGTATATCGACTTGACTCTATTATTGCCCCATAAGAAGAGCAGACTAGATTACGAATCAATGGAAGAGACGGAACTACCTTCCTTATGGAGTTCTGGAGTGGAAGTAGTAATTTGTACCTTTGTCTGTAAATTTACTCGATTTACATGTGAAAAGAGTAAATTTACTTTCCCTAATCAAATTTTCAAGGAAGGAGCTTTCACGTGTCTTCCCCGTCTTTGGTCTCCTCTATTGGATTAAGGTAGCTTCTATTATTACTTCTTTTTAAGCATATGTTAGAAAACATGTAAGTTTTCTGTTCCGCCGTGATTTGCTCTGCTTCAACTATTAAAGGCAAAGGGAATTGTTGAATATATATGAGTATATATATATATATATATATATATATATATATATATATATATATATATATATATGGTGTTGTTTTTTTTTGGAAGTCTGATCAAAGTTGGTAAAAGAAACTTCTTAGTTTATGTCGATATTTCGAGAATTTTATTTTCTCTTCTTCAGGGCAAGACTAAAGATACTTAAAAATTACTATACATATTGCAATATATGGTTTATTTATTTCTTCAATGAAGTAGTCCTTCAAAAAGAGTGTTTATTTCCTACATGACTCAATGTATACGGGTATATTATATATATATATATATATATATGTATATATATATATATATATATATATATATATATATATATATGGGTTATATAAAAAAATGATTATATAATTAAATAAAAAAAAATAAGTTAGCTTATACCATTGAAATTGTAATTTATTATACATGTTTACAGATTTATAATTTTGCGTAATTTAGTCTTAGCTAGTTTTACGAAGCTAACACCTTTAAAACACAAGAGCTCTAAACTTGTTGAGTATTAATCGTATATAAACAATGCATACAACAAAAGTTGTAATCATTTTAATTTTCAATTTATTTTATTTGTCCCAATTAGCCTTAGTTGTAAAAAGTCCGTCACGCAGGTGCTGCGTAAACTAAGCAGATTTCCCACGTCAACTTATACAATAGAGAAATCTCCATACGAGTTCCGATCAGTTACAGACACGGCCGAACTAGATTTTGGCGGGAACCATAGCTCGTCCGTTATACTTATAAAAATGCAAATATCTCGGTTAATATTCAAGATAGAGAATAAATGTATATAACAATACTTATAGTAAATTTAATTTGCAATAAGATTGGTTCTGTACACTTTTTCGATCCGACGTATAGTAACGGAGATATTTCGAAAATCCCCCCTCTAAACCCCCCTCCCACTGGTCCGATTTCAGCCATTAACGAACTTGATCTTCCTTTTTACATCAAACGATTAAATACCACGTTTGGTGGTGATTAAACAAAAATTGCGACCGCTAGAGTGTTAACAGACAAATATATATATATATGTCTATATATATATATATATATATATATATATATATATATATATATATATATAGTTTTGAACGGACCTCATTTTCGTCATCTCCTGGGTAGGATCGATGGACATTTGAAGAAATTTTTCGAAAATCGCGTCATGAGTACGACCTCAATAGCTGATTTCACTTAAGGGAAATCTGCTAAAAGTGGACGTTAATAAATAATAATAATAACATCATAATTTTCAACAATAGTATAACTCTTTTCGCCCGACTCGTAATCTGTTCCCTTAATTGAAATCGCTGAAAAGAGACTTACTGGAAGCAAGTTAGGAAAATCTGTGTCATAACAACAATAATAAACTTTTAAATTCCAAAAACACAAATAACGGACTCACTTCTGATCGATTAGAAACTGTAAATTTATTTGGAACCAGTCGGATTCATCTGATCTTACATACTCCATTTGCTTTTCAGAAATAAGGTTAATAATGAATAAAAGATTCGTCTTCTGGCTTTGATGATATCAATATAGCGATGATCAAAAATGTAACATTCAAGAACAAAGCATTTCTTCCTTTAACATGAGAAAAATTCTGTGTTTCTTCAACAAAACATTGGAAATATTGACTACATCCATATTCATTTTTATAATAAACAAAAATAAGCCAGTTGGACATATTTGAGTTAGTTTAATATATATATATATATATATATATATATATATATATATATATGTATATATATATATGTGCTTTATTGATGGTTAGTAAAAGTGACTGTGAGCACTATTTATTAACGACTGACACTGTGAAGTGTGCACTATTACTCTCAATACTCACCCTAGTTTTGTCTGGTAGAATTTTCGGAGTAACCGCTTATCAGTTAAGATTAGTTTTATCAATATCTGATTATGTTTCCTCTTCTTTATTCATTGATAAAACTGTTGACCTTCAAAATAAAGTGTAATGTTTTAGTCTCCCAAGAAGGCAATAATAAACAATGTGGAATGAGCATAAATAATGGTTTAGAAAAGAAAGTTTAGTGGTTTAGAAAAGAAAGTTTCGTTGGGTTTCTGAACCAAGCAGATGCTCACACAACCTTTTTCTATAGGATATATTCTCTTAGTTATATCTGGTTCTATGGAAGACTTGTAATTTGAGCTGAATACGAGTTGTATATAATAAACTTAGTAAGAGTGGGGGTTCACTGAGGGCCGAAAACACAAAAACACAAATAAATAATTCGATTAAAATCTAATGTATAGAAAAATAATTGAACGACATTACCTGTCAAAGAGATAATTTGTATTACATTTTAGAATATTTATTTATTCTATTCAAAATAGCTTATCGGTTCCACCATGATTGGCATTGCCACGTGTTATATTTTCTTTAATATTCAACCACCCTCAAATTGGACGGATCCAGATTGGAAGTATTAATCAGGTATCCAAAGTATTAATTTTTAAATTAAGATAATAGATTAATAACTATGAATAAGTGTTTTGTGGATTTAAAAATTGTAATTATACAAAATTTGTCACTGATATTATACAGGTCTAATTTTTGCCCCTGAAGACCAAATGTTCTACGAAATGCCTTGGGTAGATTAAAGAATTTAGCATAAACAAGTTTTTCGAATATTTAAGGTCACTAGTCAGGAAGTTTTATGATGTACATATTTAAAATTAGTCTTTTTTATCACAGGTAAGCCTAGAGTGACGAGTTCGATTCCCGCCTGGGCAAAGGAATTTATTTCGTGACGAAATTCATTAAATAAAATCCTTAGTCCCATCCAGACTAGAAAAGGTTGGCAACGTGTAGATAACCCATCCCAATTAGCCTTAGTTGCAAAAAGTGGACGTTGATAAATAATTTAATTTTGTTGATTTGTATTTATACTAATATTTATCCATTCAAATTTGTCAGTGGATATTTATGCTATTTGAATTTGATAATTTTTTATTACATGTTTTCGCGCAATTAAGGGCAGTTATATGTTAATGTGTTATATGCATCTCGCAACTTTAAAAATATCTTTATAACGTTTAAAATGTAGTAATTATCATTTAAAGAGTATAGTCTGCTGTTATTATCACTATTACGTTAAGTTGCTCAATATTGTTCCTTTCATGCATGTCTGTTTGTGTCAGAATTATGTCTTAGTCAGGGTTTCCTGTAAACAGATCGGGCGTATTTTGGCTCATTTATTTAAATTTTTATATTACATTTTATTATTGTGTACCTTTTCTTCTATCAGAAGAGTTTGATAGAGGTGTGTTCAGTTATCTTCAGTTATTAAATTTAACTAAAAATAATTCGCTTTAGAGATAACTTTGACAATCACAATCATATTTTATGCTCAGAGCCTAGGTTTTTAAAATTTGGATGTTGCAACTGATAAATATCAGCCATATTAATTTTCATAAGTCAGCCATTACCTCCCTCAAGAGGAATGTTACCTTGTGAACGCAGAGAGTGAATTTTATTTGTTTAGAATTTACGTTCCTGAAGAGGCGTGCCAGGAGGCGTGAAACGTGTACAACGAATGTAAGACAAACATATTGTTACGTTTTTATTACCAAAACTAGTAATAAACGTTTTTAATAAGAGTTCTTTTGGATTGCAAAATTAAATACTCGCAAGTTTCACAGTTTTTATCACTGCACAATTTATTTCACAATGCGCAATACACTTGGTAATTATTCTTAATTACTACTTACAGTATACACTGATAGCGTCACTGTTCTTCAGATTACACAGTCCAACAATTCACTCACGGTTACTGAAATTCACAACAAGACGGCACTGCACTGTCCTTGACTTCGCGGCACTTCACTGTCCTTTACTTCGCGGCACTGCACTGTCTTAAACACGGCACTAAACTGTTACTTACAGTCACGGCACAACACTGTTCTTCTTCTAAAAACACTTTATCGCACTGCACTAAGTCGCACTGTAGCACTGATGTGACCATCAAGATCGCTGAGCATAAAACTGACTCGCTCGCGGCTAGCCATTCTTTATATAGGGTGGCGGCATACATCAAAGGGGAATTGTCTAGACTCTTCGATGTCTGGCTGGAAGGTACTGGTAGGACCCTGAACATTCTGCCGTTTTCTTTGATCTACGTCACACTTTCCAAATACGCGACTCTCTCTTTCTGAAAGATTATTCATGTATTTAATTTTCGCAACAATATTTACAGTGAATTCTTACTCCCGTGTACAAAGTAAAGGTAATGTTGTTATAAACAAATTTTCAATTCCCAACTTATACGAAATTATCCGTTAAGACCCCCCCCCCCCCCAATCCAGTTTGACTAGTTTCGGCGTTATGAGTGTACGTAGCTAGTATAATAGCCGGATTGAATGGCTAACTTTAGAATGTCTCATTTCATATTTAGGATTGTTGTAACGTCCAGATTAGTGGAACGCAGAGATGAAAAAGAAAAATCAACATTTTTTCATATCTATAAGAGCTATAAAGAACCAATTTTTTCTCATGAGCAGATCTATTAATTGCGTTGTATAAAATTTTTTGATCCAAAACATTGGAAAAGAGATATGGTATGTTACTCTCAAACGAAATCAATTTAAATGAAGCCCATAAATTCATTATGTTTATTTAATTTGGAAGGAGTATAAGGAAGTCATGTGGTGTTCAAAATAGATTTTTATCTCCAACCTCTAAGCTGGTTTGAATTCTAAGCTATAACGCCTGGTGATTTACAATATTCTCATTCAGAGAGTAGATAGACTAAATCAGGCAACAATTTTCTAAATAAAGTTGAATCAGTTTTAAAGTGGAAATAATCAGTTTGACATGTTCCATTGTACTTTTATCTTTCTCTAAAATTGAGTTCAAATAAAACAACCCCTATTCCGGAACATAAAAAATAGCTCAATAATACAGATCCTAAATATTAAATTTAACTCTTTTAATATTTATTGTTATTTTTTTTTAAAAATTCATATTTCTATAAATGGAGTAATTATGGCAGTAAAGTACGTTCAACAATTTCAGTGTTGTTTTTTTTTGCAATTAATAGTAAAGTAGCAATCTAGTTAAACTGCTGGGAGCTGTAATGGGACGATTAAAACCACCTGCTCTTGGATTATATGCACATCAGGTGAGCAGCGTTCGAAAAGTTATTATCTCATTAAAATATTAATTTTCCTAGTTTTTAACGCCACTTCTGCTTTATAAGCAAGTGCGATTTTTTTTTCTTTTTCGATTACATTTATTGAGAACCAATTATTAATTCTGTAGGATTCATAATGATAGTTCTCCGCTGTGGTTTCAATATTGTGAATCAATTAAGTATAACAACGTGATTACTAATTAAGCCTCCTATATAGAATTGAAAAGATCACATATTTGTTTGTTTGTTTCGTAGGGTTTTAGGGCGAAAAACTACTAGGTTATCATCGCCTTGTAATATCTATAACTCACGTTTTTATCTTCATCCATATCGCCATTTTAACAATATAAACGAGTATACAAAAAACCTTGCAATTTAAATTTATTTGTATAAATTCGTAATTTTCACAAAATTAAACAATTTATCTACCTCTTTGGGGTCATCTCCAAGGGCGGCTTCTATATCATTGGAAACATTGCATTCGTTTCAAATATCTGTATACTTTTGGCATTCCATTAATATGTGGTAGATAGTCAAATCTGTGTTACACTTCCCACAAATCGGGGGTTGATCTTTTGTCGTAAGATAACCATGAGTAAATCTTGTGTGGACTATTCGGAGTCTTCCTAATACGACTTCATCTCTTCTGTTGTCTCTTGTCGAATATGTCCACGGACGGATGGAGGTTTTAATAGTTTTTAGTTTATTGTTCTGGGTTTCGTTCCACATTTGTTGCCAGTTTTTATCAATTTCTTCTTTGAGTGGTTCATAGAGTTCTGCAGATGTAATTAGGATGTTATTAAGGGTGATGGAGTCGAGTTGGTGGGCTTCTCTGGCTGCTAAATCTGCTTTTTCATTTCCATCTATTCCCACGTGGCTTGGATTCCACTTGAAGTAGACAACCCTTTTTACTCTCGGAGCATTTGTATATGGTTATGTATTTTTTGTACTATTGGATTGTTTGTAAATACATTCTTAATACTCAATAGTGCACTCAACGAGTCGGTGCATATCAGGAATTTCAGAGTCCAGTGTTTGCAAATGCATTGCACCGAACTGAATCGCGAATAGTTCGGCCGAACAGATGCTGGTTAATTTGTTAAGCTTGAATTTTTGGAAGCCATTTTCTTCATAGTAGGCGTAGGAGGAAGACTCGGCAATTTTCGAGCCATCAGTGTATATGATGTTTGGGTGTTGGTATTTTTCTATTTTATTAATGAAAGCTTCCTTTATTTTCCAATAGTTTTTCATCGAGATCACATATATCTTTACCAAAATCCGCATGTATGTAGTCTTCCCTTCTAAGAGAACTTGACTTCTTGTTTAGATTGTCCCGAATAACAACATTTATAACCTTGTCTCACTGATCTGCCCTGTTTAATAACTATATAGGCAGAGCTAACGTTTCGAAATCATCCGAAAAAGTTGTGATCCGTCCTGTTAGACAGCAATAAATTGTTGTTCTTACTCGAAGAAAACAACACAGTTTCTCTCACAGATTTGGATACAGCAACTCTCATCCTCTTGTGTTTTATAAATACAATAGTTTGCAAAGATATGCACGCTAATTGGGAAGAAAAATGACTGAAACTGACAAAGAATCAAACCACCATTAAGATGCTTCATAACACAAATTAAAATTCGACTGACCACCAATTAAAAAAATACAATTAATAATTATTTATACAAGCTCGCTGATTGAACTCGAAGGGTCACAAGTACTTTGAAGATATAGATCTGAACCAAGCGACAATTGTCCCTCGAAAGACTAAACTGAATTGTTACTGCCAATCACTTAGCGATAACTGAATAATTTTAAAAAGCCTTGTTAGCTAATTTCTTTCCGTCTTGGTTGAATAGTAAGCTGATCGTCATCTCAAATTTAGATTTATATTTCTGTACTAATAAGAAGCCTATGTGAGCACAACTTGAAATTTATTTTGGACATGAAATATGTAGAGTGACGCAATTTCTGAAAAATCTCTTGAGTAGGAGTGGAGGTTCACTAGTTTACACAGGTTTACTGCTGGCCGAAATTTGAAAATAAAATATCTCGGATAACGTTCGTGATAGAGAACAAATTTATTTTGAAATATAGAACAATGTTTATAGGAAATTAAATTTGCAAATAGGTTGGTTATATATAATTTTTCGATCTGATTCCCTTCAGCGGAGATGTTTCTATTTTTTGCTTCTCCCCTCTTTAACGCCCCATCCCCGCCATCCTGTTAGATTTTAGCCGTTAATGAACTTGATCTTTAGTTTTACATAAAACGCTGAATTAGCGATTTTAGTAACGATCAAATTAAAATGACGAACACTACAGCGGTAACAGACATTTTTATTAAGTCCCTTGGTAGGAACAAAATGTTTCGCGTACAACCTGAAGAATTGATTATCCTCAGGGGGAATCTGCTAAACCTAAAGTAAAACGGTGCGCTATTCATTAAAAGACCATATACCTATTCTAAATTTAAAAACCTTAACCAGTTTGTACCAATTTCGATTCTAAATTAACTAAAATTATTGTTTCTGGTTATTACTTATATACATTGTCTTGAGTGATATTTCACGGTCTTGCAAACTTATTTCTATATTTTATTTAATTTTTGTGCTTTATTTAGAAGCTAAAATATAGTGTAGCCACACTTGTGAAAATTGGACGTTAATAAATAATAATAAAATATAGTGGAAGGTAGCCATGGCTGAGAACTAATAAATTTCCTTTTGCCAGGGGTACTGGGATGAGGGAAAACTGTTTAATTAAACATACCTGTCAAAAAGCTTATAAAACAATTTTTATTTATAACCTTTTATTCTGATTGGTTATTACTCTCTGTTGGAGACAACTTTAAATTACCTTCAGGTTGAATGCACGGATTTGTAATTGAATTCATTGTAATATGCGGGACTTGTAAATATGCCAGAACCAATTTAATCAACAAGTCCACAATAAAGAATTTACTGGTGGTCATAATGACTAAACGATTACCTAATACCTGACTGCAATCTGATAACGAATATATTATAATGTTCATTTTATAGGAGCTTTATTTCTGTTAATAATAATTAAGGGACAAAATATACCAAAAGGATGCATTTATGTGAATAATTTTGTTAGAATGTATTCTGAAGGGAATGGTAGCCTCCAATAATGGATAGTGTGCTTCCCATCACAAGGACTGTGATAATTGTTAATCAGGGATGGTCCGGAGGGTTGTTCCGTTTGATCCATGATTACTGGATGGGAATTGGATGGGTTCTCCAGCGGTGTAAAGGGCTTCCAACTTGAATTTCTCATTAAATCTGAGATCAATGACACTTACAGCCAGATTTAGAGAGGTTATAGATATCTGTACTCTCAAGTTCGGGACCAGAGAAAACAAGGAGATTCATGTTCAAATATAAGATCTTATTAAATTTTCTATATGCCACAGTAATCTGTTCGATATCTTATAATGATAACTAATTTTTTAAATATTCTTCATATTTTCTTGGCAGGGGTCACCAATAAAAAACAGTTTTTTCGCGTAAATTTTATTGATAGTGCCATACAAGTTTTGTGGTCTATACACCACCACTTCAGGGGCTTCAAAATATAATAACATTAAAGTGATCGACCAGACGATAAACACCAAAAAAAAAAAAAAGAAAACGAAATTTCAACACACCTCAATAACAGACTTCTTAGCGTTAATTAATCACAAACAGATTAATAAAAATAATAAACTTAATTCTCACATCTTATTAGAAAATAATAAAAAACAATTATAAGATTACTTGGATAAAATAAAATTACAACCGTTCAAATATATATATTCATATTCAATATATCATGTATATCAATATATATATATATATATATATATGTATATTCATTCAAATATATATATATATATATATATATATATATATATATGTATATTCATTCAAATATATATATATATATATATATATATATATATATATATATATATATATATATATATATATATATATATATATATATATATTCATTCATTCTACACTCAAATAAATAAAAACTGAAGCAAATTTGTGACGAGGTATGTAATATAGCCTGGAAATATAACAAAAAATCCAATAAAATCCTACTAGAACTAAAGATAAAGTAATATGATCAAAATCTGAATATAATATATACGAAATAAGCTGTGAAACCTGCAATGGAACTTATTTTGGAAAATCCTCGCAGCTGCTGAATAAAAGGTTAAAGCAACACGTAAAAAGTATTGACAATAATGAAAATAAAACTGCCATGACAGATCATGCCATCTCCAAGAAACACACCTTCAATTTTGAAAAAGTTCAAATAATTGATAAAGAAAGAAATAACACTAGATGAAAAATAAAAGAAAATATTCACATAATAAAAAATAGAAAAAAACGCTGTACCCAAAAAAACAGAAATTAAATACCTCATTCAAATATTCTATAACATATTGTTACGTTTTATTACCAAAACCAGTAATAAACGTTTTTAATAAGAGTTCTTTTGGATTGCAAAATTAAATACTCGCAAGTTTCACAGTTTTTATCACTGCACAATTTATTTCACAATGTACAATACACTTGGTAATTATTCTTAATTACTACTCACAGTTTACACTGATAGCGTCACTATTCTTCAGATTACACAGTACAACAATTCACTCACGGTCACTGAAATTCACAAAAAGACGTCACTGCACTTTCCTTGACTTCGCGGCACTGCACTGTCTTAAACACGGCACTAAACTGTTACTTACAGTCACGGCACAACACTGTTCTTCTTATAAAAACACTTTACCGCACTGCACTAAGTCGCACTGTAACACTGATGTGAACATCAAGACAGGTGAGAATAAAACTGACTCGCTCGCGGCAGGGCCTTCTTTATATAGCTTGTCGGCATACATCAAAGTAGAATTGTCTGGACCCCTCGACGTCTGGCTGGAAGGTACTGGTAGGACCTAGGACATTCTGTCGGTTTCTTTGATCTACGTCACACTTTCCAAATTCGCGACTCTCTCTCTCTCTCTCTCTCTCTCTCTCTCTCTCTCTCTCTCTCTCTCTCTCTCTCTCTCTCTCTCTCTCTCTCTCTCTCTCTCTCTGAAGGATTATTCATCTATTTAATTTTCGCAACAATATTATCTTAAAATAAATTAATAGATTTTAAATTTTTACGCGAAATAATCGAGTTCAAGGTTGACGTGTAAATAATCAATTTGTAATCAGCTGACAACCTACTTCCGGAACCTCAGTATTAAGACCTCCCCATTGAGGACAGTCGCAACGAATGTAAGAGGGAAACGAGCACTTCAGTAATGTAAGTAGCAATCTATACTTAATTTAGATTTAGTAAATAGTCACTAGTAGTAAGTAGTCACTTCTTAATACTCTATTTAGTAAAGAATTATCATAGGGTTCTGCTAAATTAATGTTTTTAATTATTTTAAAATTAATGTTATTACTTATTGAAAAGGGAAAGCCCCTGAAGAGGTGGTATATAGACCACGAAACATGTAGGGCAGTACCAATAAAGTTTACGCGAAAAAAAAATTGTTTTTTATCGTTGACCCTAGCCAGGAAAATATGAAGAATATATAAAAATATTGAGTCCGAAATAAGAAGACTAATTTGATGAGAAATCTCATTTTACCCCATTTCTGCTTTTCAGTTTCCCGTTGTGGGCAATCGGGGTTATAGTTTGAATTCATATCTTAGGGCCACAATTTTGAACCATTGTGTGGGAACACATTTTGAATTATTTTGTTAAAACAATCCCAACTTGGAGGATCCTAACTAAATGTTACTATTATGAGAAGCTTTATTTTTGAAACAGTCAATATATCGTGATATAGCGAAATGAGAAAGGGATCATATCACAAAAGGTCCGTCACGCAGGGGCTGCGTAAACTAAACAGATTTCCCACGTGATGTTTTACAATAGAGAAATTTCACGAAAGCCGAGCAGTTAAGGAAACGGCCGAACTAGCTTTTGGCGGGAAAGTCACTCGTCCGTTAGCCACCCAGATTTAATAAAAATGCAAATATCTCGGTTAATATTCAAGATAGAGAATAAATGTATATAACAATATTTATAGTAAATTTCATTTGCAATAAGATTGGTTCTATACACTTTTTCGATCGACGCATAATAACGGAGATATTTCGAATTTTCGATAATCCTCCCCTCTAACCCCCCCCCTCTCACTCATCACATTTCAGCCGTTAACGAACTTGATCTTTCTTTTTACATAAAGCGACTAAATATCGAGTTTGGTAACGATCAAACAAAAATTGCTACCGCTAGAGCGGCAACAGACAAATATATATATATATATATATATATATATATATATATATATAAACAATTTTGAACGGACCTCATTTTCGTCATCTCCTAGGTAGGATCGATGGACATTTGAAGAAAAAATTCGAAAATTCCGTCATGAGTACAACCTCAATAGCTGATTTCCCTTAAGGGAAATCTGCTGAAACGTCCTTCACGCAGGAGACAGCGTAAACTGGGCATATTTTCCACGTCCCGGTATGATGCGCTCATCTTAACTTCTATTGAAAATTAAATTGTAGCTCAGCATGAGATGTTTAGTGACTCAGGTACTTAAAGTAAACGTCGGGTGAGTAGAAGTGGAGATTTATCAAGAGTGAAAATATGAATAGTTCGGTTAATATTCAAGAGGAAGTATTGTATAAAACTATAGTCGTAGAAAATGAAGTATTCACCAAGATGTTTTGACCCGAGTGATAATAAAAGAGATATTTTAAGTCTTTTATCCGTCACCCCCTCTAACTCCCATGTATTTACAGCTTGGTGTTTAACAGCTTCCTCGAACTAGACCGATGACATTTTAATAAAGCAGAATGCGGAGTATCCAATAAAAAAAATATTATTGCAAACTTATTAATCTTTTATCTTTCTCATAAACAAAACTTGGATTTTACTGTGTTTTGTCCTCCTCATTTTTTCAAAATAGTATTTTCCGATATATTTAAATAATCCTCACGGTATCTTTAATTTATCTCTTTTTTAATTGTTTTTTTTTAGACTAAAGAATGGTTTATCGCACCAAATTTCAGAGCCCACACAGAATAAAAGATTCCTCGAAACCCTCCCCGAAATTATACTGTCTCATATCATAAATTGGAATCTGAAGCCAGATTTAGACAATCATCTCTGCGTTGTTAGGAAAAACTCCAGCCTCGCGTAATTTCAACAGGGGCATATTCAACCAAAAACGTGAATAATAAAAGCCGGATAAACTCGGGTAAAAAAAAGTTTGGTTCAAATTTATAAGAAAGTCTTTTGAATACACCGTAAAGATTTAATATCGAATAGATGATCTAAATATATTAGGAATTTATTAATATTTTAATTAATGAATTCTACTTCATTATTTGGTTTGTTACTTGATTATATTACGTATTTTACTCGTTCTTGTGTGTACGTGTGTTGTTGATTTATTCCAAATATTTTTGTTTTTAATTAAGGCCCACGCTACACCACTAAAACTATTCGTGATTGGTAATCGAGTGGGGCCCACCCTTCTCTTGCCAGGATGCGGATACCAAATGTATCTAGTGAGGACTTACATGGGAATCGAACCCTCAACTCGACGATTATGATAGTAGCGTTTCGGCATTGCTTTGGAAGATCGATTGATTCTATCCAATTACTCCAAAACATCAAGACAGTTTATTCTTTATAATCAACTCTTCTAAACGAGTATGTAGATGATTATGAACATTTAGGGTTTGACAAAGTACAAGTTGTGTTGTGTATTGCTACTTTCATTCATTGTGTGAGATCCATTAGAAAGCTATATATATATATATATATATATATATATATATATATATATATATATATATATATATACTTCAGATTCTATGGGTACACTTCAATTGAAAATCGAAAACTAATGTTTTAATGAAGAAACAATTCATATAATGAAGTAGATGTCGTGAATTCAAATATTAATATATTTTTCAACTACGGAAATGGTAGTGAAAATAAAATGGTGATTAAGGTTCATTAATATAGTATTCCATCATGTATTACATTTGAGCGGTTTATTTAGTGACGGACTCATTAAATAAACTCCTCAGGCCCACCTTGGCTAGAGAAGGGTAGTAACCTGTAGATAACCTGTCCCGATTAGCCATTGTAGCATAAAGTGGACGTAGATAAAACCAAACAAAACATTTGAGTGGATCTCATTTTCGTTACCTCCTGGTTAGGATCAATGGACATTTGAGGAAATTTTTCGAAAATCGCGTCATGAGTACGACCTCAATATGTCCCTAATTGCAGGTTCCACCCCGCCAAGGGGGGACATTAGTTCACGAGTTCGCTACCAGAGCATGCTAGCATCGCAAAGCTTAAGGATCAGGGAGAGTCTGACGAGTATATACGTCTGACAGCCCCTCTGGATGACTAACGACTATGACTCTCTTATTCCCCGTCCATAGGAAGCCTGGTCACATGTAAAAAAAAAAATTGTAATTCATCACATATATCCCTAGTCCTCTAAACTCCTCATATATTATGTCTTTTTTATCACTTTTTCCAGTGCATTTCTTAAACAAGTAATATTATTGAATAAGAGCTGACTGTTAACGGAATCCACATAAGGGGAATTAGAAATTCGAGATGGGTATGGAGCAATTTATGAGAACTTACCTCGAATGTCAACCAACCATACCGAGTTACAATTTCTCTATCTCAGTCTTCATACACAAATCACATGAAAACTCAAACCAGCTTGAATATGTGGACAATGAATTAAAAAAAGAATATTAATATAAAAAAAAAATCAAATTCTTAGGGGGAAAATAAATAATTTATCGAATGATTTATCTGAAGAATATGCTCTGGACTATTGAATATATATCTTTTTAGTAAACTGAGATCTATATTTTTTAAGAAAAAGTGAATGAATAAACCTGTTATTGTTGTTTTGTTATCTATAGGTATAAATTATTTAAGCTAAGTACTTAATATAAAAATGGGGGCGTAGGTTATCCATGTGAGTTAAAGGGTTGGCCTTAATCTCACATGGTGAACCTTGAGTGGCGAGTTCAAATCCCGCCTGGGCAATATGAATTTATTTAGAGACGAATTCATTAAATAAAATCCTTGGTCAAACCCGGCTAGAAAAGGGTGGTAACCTGTTGATATACGTTCTCTCTCTCTCTCTCTCTCTCTCTCTCTATATATATATATATATATATATATATATATATATATATATATATATATATATATATGTATCTTCTTAAATTGTTTGAAAATGTAGCCATACTGGGACAATGAACAAACACTTCTTTTCTTCCTTAACCATCTGTTTTATTTAATTTCCTAACGCGTTCAATCGCTCTTGCTCTTTATCAATGGTTACATACTGAATAATAGTTTTTTTTAAACAACAAAACCGACAACATAAAAATTTTAAAACAACTATTAAAGCTAAGATTTATTTTAAAAACACAAGCTAAAAAGAAGAAATGGAATAACAAGTGTACCAGAGGAATGTGTCCACGAGAGAAACTACATAAAGTAAAACCTAAGAAGCGATAAAGAGGAATAGAGCGTAGATACCTTTCCTCTGAAGAGCGTTAGAGATCAGTAACTTTCACCACGGCTGTTGGGCGACTGCGTCTCCTGGCAAGCCCTGCAACTTGGAGAGGGCGTTATTGCAGCCTGGCTCTACCTCTTCCTTTTTATTCAGATTACTGTCCATTCTCCATTCTCTTTAGCTTGTGTATTTTAAATAAGTGTTAGGTTTAATAGTTGTTTTAAGTTTTCTATATCGTCAATTTTTTTTTTTTTTTTTTTTTAAATCTATTATTGAGTTTGTAAGATGTTACGAATTTTTAGCACCATTAGTAGTTAATTTTAGTAGTTCAGTCTTAAATTGTACCTGTTTTTATCTGTTGACTGCTAAGTAGTATGCTTTCAAGTGATGACTGGTTTTCTGTGATATTATTTATATTTTTAGTTTTATTTTTCTACCTTTTACTTGTATTTTAATTAAGTTTTATTAATTGTTAGGCAAAGGTTTTTGGAATTGTTTAATATTTTAAATAATGTTGATTGCTTGTTTTTTCATTTGGTTTTTGTGTAAGTCAACAGACATTGAAGGTGTTGCTCTGAAAGTACAATTTGCCTAAATAAACTCATTGTAGAGGAAAACAGGCCTCCTGTTTATTGATCCAAATTGATTCGTTCCTCTACCAGCCAGCTTCCCTGGAAAAGTTCATTATTGGTCGTAAACGCACTAGGGAATGTGGGATGTAAATTATACATGGAAAAAAGTCATAATATTGTGGTTTAGATCGGGAAGTGGTACATATTCAATTTTGTCATTAACGTAGGGTGCTACAATTTTTGATCTAAACACTTTTGTATTATTCAAAAATTAGGAGTCGCTCGTATTTCATAGCTTTCTGGCTTAAGTAAACCTACGCTTCTGCTTTTGACATTTACACTTATAGTTACTATATCACTTAGGTCCAGCTTAAATTCCAAAAACCTGGGTATTTAGTTACCTTTATGTTACATGACCTTTATATAATGTGCGAAACAGTGAATAGAATATGATATGATATCAGGGTTCAATTTAAGCACGTTGAAAATCAACTTAGTGTACACAGCCCCTGCGTGTTGGAATTTTTCAATTAAAGTAATAAAATTAGCCAAATCATAAATTACGCAATAAATAGGGGAAAACAATATATTTTTCGATATGATGTATCACTAGGAGGCAAAGGGCCAAATTTTCCAAAAATATTTTTGAATTAGTGAAACGTGCATCCCGTTTTCTTTAGCACTTCTTCAGGAACAAATCTTAAAATGAATTCAATCCATGACTGATGGAGGCATCCTTCTCCCGGGATACCGGCTGCTTCTTTGTATAAACAAATTATTATATATCTGTGTAAGAGGTGAATTTAAATAATAACCCAATTGAGATAAATATTTATTTATTTTAGATTGCATATAGTAAAAAGCATAACACATACATTATTGTTAACATATTTGAAATTACAGGAGTTGGAAACATTCATTTTTATTTTGACAACTATTTAATTATTTTCGTGACATAAGTTACAGTAAATCTTATAGCTATACATATATCATTTTTTTTTATATAAAATATTGTGCATACATAGATTACACTTAATTGGGAAAGTTGGACATGTAGAAATAAAGGAATATTTCTAAAGGATCTCCACTAAGGACTGAAAAAGCGTGCTTAGGTCCATTTTTCATATTTAATACACACACCATTCTTAATAAAACTCTCATAACATATATATATTTAATTTCCAAAATTGACGAAAATAGTTCTATTAATACACAATTTACATTATATTTTTTTCATTTTAATAATAACGTTTTTTATTTGTTTGCAATAACGTTGAAAAATAATGAGTGCTTAGGAATAAGTTGAGGCACTATTAAATTATTATTGTATTCATGGTTTACTGTCTTCATGAACTCTTCAATTGCTTTTATCACAATTGTGCACAAGCTCATTCGTTTATGAATTAGGATCGGAAGAAAAGTTCAATGAATAGCAGTTTAATAAGGAAGAATCTAAATCACTTTCATTGCTTAGGAAATGTTCAGTATGGCCATAGAATATTTACAGTAGCAATATATAAGTTTATTTTTATTGATTTTTTTTTTGAGAAAATATTGGTTTCTTGTGTGGTGGATAATATAGACAATAAAAAAAAAGAAATGACCTTCATGTTGAAATCAAGTGTATGTGTTTCGTGCAGTTACGAAATACCTTGACATAGATGTGTTACCTTAGCCCTCCGAACTTGGAATCTTGGATAGATTCCAACGAGCAATGAAAAATTCAATACCATTATTTCTTTGCAAAGATGCTTTTAAAATGCGGATTAGGTTTTTCTGGGTTAACAAGGTTGAGCTTTCATAGCATTAACACTCTAGAACTAGTCCGGACAAATATTCATAATTATGAAGGCATAGTGCCAGACTAATAGATAATGGTGTATCAACAGGCTAATGAAGCCACAGCAAGTACTCTAGCTATATAAAAAAAAAAGGGTAACTGTTATGACTATATTAATATTAAGATATACTGATTTTATTAGAACTCGCACTTAGTTAGCAGCTCTCAACTCGTCATATTCCAATATTCAGCAATCTTTAACACCAACAACCAAAATGTGGAATAAATTGTATTTCGAATAGCTATTTTGGAACTATTTGAACTATTTTGAAAATTCTGGGAGCCGGAAATCGCAAGTCACATCTGCTCTGATATGTATCTAGATTCGTATTTTAAAATTCCTTTGCTATTTAATAAATAGGAGAGACCTATGTGACGAAGTTGTGATATCTGCCACATTCTTTGCTATCATAAACTTAAGACAGCGCTTGGCTTTTACAATATTTGACATGATTGCTCCTAAAGTATTGTATTGTACTTTATTATCTGCGTGACTCATATAAAACATATTATGTTATTGGAGTATAAAAGAATATTTTTTAGCAGCAATGAATGCTAGGCCTAGTTTGCTATCAACAAAATGTGTCACGACATTCAATGCGATAAGCTTTAATTCTTAAGCTGGTTTAGAGGGTTAATGGTACCTGACGAAATATTACAAGAAAAATAAAGAAAATCCAAAACTTTCTTTTTTATCTTTAAAATATCTTGATAGTTCAATAGAATGTTATATAATTTAGTTTTAATTATTTGTTTAGTTTATTTCTAATTGCGCTTTATAATTTGGCTTTCCATACGCTCAATTGCTTTTAAAAAATATTATTAACATACACTTGCTTTTATTACAATACAAAGAGATTTCAACATGAAGTTATGGAGTTTCCATCATAATTATTTCCTGAAAGTACAAATATTCCAAAATGTCTATAACTCTTGCTTAATGTATACCTTAATCATTATAATTCAGAATTTTATTGAGCTTTAAAACGCATTCAGGAATCACTGTAAAAAATATTATTCTATGTTTTTTCCTGAAGAATGAAGTTACAAGAGCACTAACTAACATTGTATTATATACAGGTAAATAGTTAATATTATATATTTCTCATGCTGTCATTATTTACAGAGCTTACCATTTTAGTTAGAGAATGATACTACATTTATAAGCTTCATAATATAATGAGAGATTTGTCTTACAACAATACTAACATTGACAAAGGAAAGAATATAATCTATTGACTAGAAAATAGCTTTTAAACGTATTCCCCTTTCATGTGTCTCTCTTGTTACGACTAGAACTATGTACATAAAATTGTTTAAATAAATTTACTTAACTCTGAATACTGAACGCTATTCCACGGTGTCTAACACTGGTGGATGATACACATATTATATACACAATTATGCTGATTAAGAGTAAATACAAAATTTAAATGTTTCATGTCTATTTACAACAGTTGAATACACATTAAACTCTATTAAAGGTTTTAAACGACGAAAATGTATTAATTATTAATTAATGGGGGGTGGGTATTTTAATTATTCTCTCCTCAGCTAGGGTTTACAATTATATTACTCATATGTATAAATAATGTTCTAACTCAAAGATCATTATTATTAGTTAAATAACAAAACTTGATCTATTATGAGTAAAATTCCTGGCTTGTTATGAAAATCGGCCTATTAATTTCGTCTAGGCAACCTTATAGTTGTCCTCTCTCTTAAGCCCTAAGCATCATCTTCGGTTCCTGGTTTTGGTTTGAGGTTAATTCAGTTTTCCTGTTCTAATTATATTTATTCATCAATGGTTAGGAAATGAATTATACCATTGACTGGTAATTGAACATTTTCGAATAGCTTAATTTGATAGTATATACTGATTAGATTGATTAATTCTCCACACCTTAGATATTAAATTATATATATATATATATATATATATATATATATATATATATATATATGTATATACTATATCCATACAGTTTTCTCTTTATTTCGACCATTTTATATACTTATTGTACTAAAAATATGCACGGTAGTTGACATTTTTATATGTATTTATTTATTATATTTTTTCAATAACTTTTACAATTTGATTCAGAGCCTAATTCGTTATAAATAATCATATAGTTGACTAATTGTTTTTGCATTGTGTCTTTTATCTGGAGATGGTGACTTGTAGACGCTGAAAGCGCTAAGGTTTAAATCAATGTTGTGAAGAGCTAGACAATCTGATTAGCACATCCCATGAAACCTATTCTTCATTCCCAGCAAACTCTACCCCGAAGTTTAATTTAGATAAGTAAAACAGCGCTTGGCTTTTCTCTGTTGCTACTAAAACTAGGACAGGATTTATATTATGTTTCAGTATACTTGAAATGTTTATAAAGAAATATATATTAAAAATACCTTAAATACTTTAACAATGTTATTTGAGAAATGCATTTAAATGTGAAAAATCAGAACAGAGGGTCTTTAATACAATGATTCAATGCTATTAACAAATGTTAACCTCGTAATTATATAAACAACCTCTTTTTTAAAGCAAACAGTAATTAGCGCAATTAGTCTCCCTTGAAAAGCAATATAGATCAGCAAAATAATTGACTGAAGAGAGAAAGCAGAAGCTGCCATTTTTTCGACGGTGCAAGTGAAATGAGCCGGGTTCTGAAGGAATTCGTTGAAAGGGCCAAGTTCAAAACCTGAAGAATCTAATTAAGGGTGTTTCAGGACGTACCCTTCAGGAGTTCTATCTCTAACTCTTGTAAATTTAACGTCAGGTGCTTCATCCTTTCACCTTCAGAAAAATAGAAGAAGACCCTCACAGCTTTAGCCTGATTAAGCTCCCTTTAGTGCTAAAATTCCATTCATTCTTTATAACGTCATCCACGTATAAAGCATCATCTGATGGAATACTTCTTAATGACAATTAGAAAACAGATGATCGTGATGGCCAACTAGCAAACTGTTCATTGACCGGTACGGTTATATATTTAAAAAAAAATGTTACAATGAATGTAATTATTAACGTAAGGTATCAGTTGGAATACGTATCTATCAGCCCCATATAAATTTTTTTAACTCATTCTAAAGGCAGAACAATGTTTTTTGTTGGACTTATATTTAGAATGTAATCATTATGTAACTTCCTTTTTACTACAATTCTCCATGACAACAATTGTCTGGTAAACTACAGATCCATTCGTTTTAAATGATGCTTTTCATATTATAATGGCGTTCTTTGTTTGCTGGTTAGGGATTGTTGATAAAATTTTAGAACTGACAGGGAATGCCGGATCTAATATCTGATATGATTTTCCCCTTCATTATAAAACACTGATGTAAATTCTTGAATCAGTTACCTTGGACCACCAACACGTATCCATGAAAGTTGTTTCAAGAAGCTTTAACGTAGAATGAAAGCATTGTGTATGTTTTTGCTATATAGAGGTGGTCCGTGCCAACAACTGTCTGGTAAGCTATAGATCCTTTGATAGAGTTTCCTCAAAATGGGCAGGCAAGCCATTTGTGCTAAAACGTTGGTTTGTCATAGTACACTTGGTAAAACGTAGGATCGATTCCCACCGGGTAATAGGGATTTATTTAAAGACGAAGGAACTAAATAAAATCCTTAGTCCCACCTTCGCCATAATCTCACATAGTGATAACGCATCGGAATTAGTTATTGAAGCATAAATGGGACGTTAATAAATAACATTCAATTGTAATTCATTTTCTAGATAACGATAAAATATTGAATAAAACAGCTATAATATTTTTCATTTTAAAGCAAAAATTATTTTAAACCATGTTCTTGTTTTGTATTTCTTTTCTAACCGAAAAATTGAATTAATGATTACCAAAGTAGCAGCTTACTACAGGTTTTAGTTTATTTGTTGAATACAACCCTAAATACATAAAGAGGATAAGCAGTAATTTCCACCAGAATTATCAATAGAATAATTTAATAATAATAGGACATCCTGTCTCCTAGGCAGTAGGATATCTATTCCTTTGTGAAAAAGATTCCTTTCCAGAAAGTTCAAGAAATGAGATGTTTAATTTTGTGAAATTAGTCAAACCACTATGATCCCATTACATTGCTTTCGCAAATTTCATACATAATTATAAATCCACAATTTGGTAGGAAAGGCTTTGTTAAATATTAAGGCAGCACGTTACTAAGTAAGCTGCGTTTAGAAGTGGAATGAATTTTGTGAACCAATGCGATAAACGAACGTATTCATTGCCAGCTATTGAATAGTTACATGAAAAAACATTTTTCGAACTTCGGTTGTCGTCACATACATGGCTAGGAATATCAAATACGATGATGATCACGTGTATCGCAGGCAGTAAGTACTCTGGTCGTTCGTGGACAGTTTAGCTTCAGAGTTTAGTATTTGCATAAAACAATAATTGCATAATTGTTTGCTTCTGTTTCCCTTTGGTTTAGTAGTTTATTGTTATTGCATTTGGACCTCAATTGTAATTTCCAATAAATATGGAATGAAGTACATATTACCGGCAAATAATGGTGTAATCAAGGCGGTCACTAATATGATCAGTTTTCAAACATTTGATTGATTGTGAGGTCACAAGGCAAATTCCTATAAAAAAAAATATATGTCCAGACAAATGGTAATTTTAGCATTAGTCATTTATCTGATAAATGAAAAAAAACTTCTAATTTCCTCAGAGCTAAGGCGATGGAAATATTAACATTTAATTGTCAACTACGAAGTGCAAAACATAAAACAAAATAAACTTGCTGACGTCCATAAAACAAATCGGTGTGTGGGAAGTTAACATTTCGGTAATGAGGGTTTTGATTATTGGAGTCATCTATTTACATCCTTGGGATTACTAAAGCCCGATGAGGTACGTTAAAGACAACAAAGGAGATGTGTTATTGTACCTTTCTAGGGGTTGATCCTGTTGTACAGAGTATATCTATCATACATTTTTGTTTGACTGTTTGACGATGAATAAACTCTAAGTCACATAATCTAGATATTAAAATTATCCCCGTTCCAATTATTCTTCACTTCTTTTTTTTTAAATGCTGGATTCCCGGACTAAAAAGGTCTTACGTTATAATATATCTACATAATACACAGTCTTAATTTAACTCTATCTTAAGCTAATTTTTATTAAAAATATCTATAATTCTACAACGCTACATCTACAAGACAGTTAATTACTAATAAACTCTATTCTAGGCAGTAAGTCCAAGATTGTTGGTAAAGTTTCATTCATTTCATTATTGATACTTTATTAAAGTTTCAAAAGCCCTTTTATCACAGCCTACTGAGCTTACTAAGAATAACGTTTTATTACTTTAAGAGAAAATTAAAGGAAAAAGAATATTCGCTTAATTAAAAAAGATTCTAAATATACTCTTCAGTGGATAAATATTTGGTGAAACTCTACAACGGTATTCGTTATAATAAAAGCTGATATTAAATTGATATTTTATGTTTTAAGGTCCAAGTTGAAAACGTAAGTATAATTTTTCATATAGGTTCATTAGTGTGATACACCCAATTAGGAAACAAAGAATACTAAACTCTGTGGTATTCAATCCATCCAAAAGAATTGAGTTATGTTCTTATTTTAGTTGTATATTAACGGCGTCGTTTTCATCAAGCATCGGTTTCATCTCAAGGGACAAGTTAAAACAATTTAAAAAATGTTGAATGAACTTGGTGGTTTAAATTTCATTTAATCCTGACAACTCTATAAAATAATAATAATTGAATTATCTTTTATTCAAAATAAAAATAATAAGATTATTATTAAGTCAATAAAATACATCCTATGAATCATCTATATTAATTTTTTACCTGGGCAGCATTTGTGAAACTGATCTATTTTTGAGTTATAATTTCCACGAAAAAGTAAACTAGATTAATGTAAAACGAGAATACAGATCTTAAGGCGACTATCCTTTATATGAAAGGCAGGGTTTCAGGAGTATTATGAAATAGGAAAATTACAAACCATCATCGAGTAGGTATATTAAACCACACCTCGTCATCCTAATACGCTGTTTCCAATACTTTTTAAAACTTTGGAAATACATTGAAAGTGATTTTCATGGGTAATCAATCTTTTTGGAGTGAGTCCTTTAGTTATGGAATACCATTGGCTTTGTGACTGTGTCCCATCAAATTAAATCCATTTGATGTTTTAGACTCCTTCGCTGGGAATTCATTGCGGGTTTTGAGCTCATCTCCAGCTGGCCAATCACGTGGTTGGTTATCCACAATATTTTTCAGTTGCTCTAATCGGCTTCATCAGGTGGTGGTTCTTTGTTATTGGTTAGTGATTGTTGATGAAATCTTAAAACTGACTGGGAATGCGTGGCTAAGGTCACATAAGTTGCCCTCACCATTATATTATTATTTATTAACTTCCAGTTTTTGCAAATAAGGCTAATTGGGACGGGTTATCTACTGGTTACCTTTTCTAGCCAGGGTGGGACTTAGGATATTATTTAATGAATTCTCTCACTAAATAATTTCCTTTGCCCAGGCGTGAATCGAACTCGCCACTAGATTTACCATGTGTGATTAAGGTAATGAATGCTATAACTCACATAAATATCGGAATGAATTATTAATTGGTCGACCACCGTATCCATCAGGAGCTTTATGTAGAATGTATTTTTCTTTTTACAGAGCAGTCCGTGGCAACGATAGATTGGAATGATCCAGTCCTTATAAAATAAAGTATGAGTGGTCAGATAAGCCTTGTTAGTATAGGCAATGTATTTGGTAAATAAACCATGAGTCATAGGGTTAATACCCGTATGAGTAATAGGACTTTGTAGAATGGCAATATCTATAAATGCAATTCTTAGACTCAACCTGGGTAGAAAAGTGTGGTAACATTTTGATAACTAATCGTTTAGTCATAGCAGAATGAAGGGAGCGTTAATATCAAGTTATTGCATTCCGCTTTCTGGATAACAAAAAAACATCATGATAAAACATTTTTCATTATATAGCCAGTAACGGACTTTAACCATGTTCTTTCGTCATTTTTCTTTTTACCTGTAACTTAAATAAATTAGTATAAAAAAATATTGTATTACAAAGTTTATTATACTTCTATTGGTTATGCCTTCATCTTTAGAATATGAATTGCTGAAAGCAGCTTAACCAATTAAAAATTAATGTTTTGAAGGAGTTGGACCATTTTTGGTTTCATACCTTTATATGACTTCAATCACACCCGACATTAATCAAAATTAAAAGATATCCTAAACTATGAAGCCTATAAGCAGATTTAGATTGCTGAATCCTTTCTTGCATTTAAATTTAATATTCTAATTGGAGTGGCTAAAATGGTTCCATATATTTGCTTTAAGTGCTAATGCCTTGTAGAGAAGGAGGTTGAAGTAAAACAGACTCAGCAGTTAACAATCCTTATCAATAGTAATTATGCTAAGTACTAAAATGCTTTGAACTTAAAATTTAGTAGTAATGAGTTCCTTAATTAGTCCTGAATTCCTAATTTTACTTTTAATAAAACAAATTAACGTACACGAGACTGCCTCCGGCGTTGTCTTGGAATTAACTTAAAGAACCTGATATTTACTTTCATTTTAGCTGGTTCATTAAGGGGAAGCCTTCGTTTGAAATGTGTTTTAAACACTTCAGCTTTGTGCTATTTAATATTTGACTGGCAAAATTTTTAAAGAATATCCTTTCAAATATTTTGCCCCTACCGTATTTTGAGCTATTCATACATACAATTAAGTACGTACTTAAATTTCACTTAGCTAAGAGCTAGGAGAAAAACACGTGAGAGAGAGATCGTTATCTTCTAAAATATGTCAACAGGTCCTTAAAAATCTCTATGACACACTAGAATAATCTTTTAAACATCTTTACATTAAATGAGTCATACTGAATAGCTGGAAGTGACTAATCTTGTTATGGGCTATAAAATATCTCGAAATACATTTTATTATTTGTGCTCGTTTCAACTTTTATATATTGGCAGTAAAATTATATAATAGATCATCATATAATAAGGTGTTTAAATTAGGTAACTGATGAGACTTTTATCCTTGTACGCATTAAAGGAAGTACTAAAACTCACCCACACGGGTGGATTTATGTGCGTTATCTCTAACATGCTAGTGGCTGCAATTTATGTTTGATGAAAGTTCAACTTTTCCTGTAAAATTAAAGATAAATGAATCTGAGAAGCGATAAAAATGTTTGGTTAATTAAAAATCTGCTTAGTTTTCACGGCTTCATTGGATTTCCCTATTAAACTATTTTTAATCAATTTAATTGAGCACTTTTCTTATAACCAGAATGAGAAACTTATATGCTTAATTTGGAACTTTATTTTTTGCAAATCTCAAATTCTTGTTTGTGACTTTATATAAACCATTCTAAGGGTAAATTTAATAATTCAACCCAAAAAAAGGTGATTGGTTTATAAATGATACAAAATGAATTTATTTATTTTATAAAGGACGTGATGGATTGCACTATTGGCCGTGAAAACGACAGTGGACATGAGAGTATTATCTTTGCTATTTTTTTTATAGATGGATATTATTATAAAACTTTCTGATAAATTTAAAAGAAAATTTTCATTTATATTTAAAGGAAAATATACTTCAAGTATCCCCTTCGGTTTTTTCACACGTTTGCCAGGACAAACTCAGTTTAGTTGCCGAGTAATACTCAGATATTGAGCTAAATGTCTGAGTTTACCGTTAGATACTGATTGTCTACAGCAATGGCTACTTCGGCTGATATATGAAATTACAATTTCAAGTGGTTTTCGGAATCATTTTTCATGAGGTTCAGCTTGGAGCATCTTGAAGACCCCAATACTTAACCTCGGACTTTTACCTTCCCCTATTATTTCAAATTCTCTCCGTAAAGTGGGAGATATGTTTCTATCGAATGTTCGTAACGGATATTGTTCAATTTCTTGCTGCTATTCGAGTGTCTATTTTTAGTTTGTCATGATGGAAGAAGAAGTATAATTTACATAAGACTTGATCGAGTGGGGTTTTCCCTTTATGACGCAAGGCTTTCTTAAATGGTGCATGCCTTTTAAATTTAAAAATAAACTATGCTAAGGAGAGACTGTTCTAAAGGTTGAGAATGCTATTGTTTGGAAAAGTTTACTTACTTGTCACTTCAGTTACTAAATTGTTTTTTTGGTGATTTTGTTGTTGTTTCTTTGTCCTTGCACAGACTAATATAGATATTCAATAAAAACGGCTGAGTCAATAATTACTCTTAGATGACATTTTATACAACAAATCAATTTTTAATTGATTTGGAGAACAGAAGAGATTGACATAACTATAATGCTTTAAAGTCTGAAAATCAGTCAATTTTTCTGAAATAACGTTCGCAAAATGTATTTCACTATTTATTAGTCATGATGGTCCTTATTGTAGAAGTTTTATGAAAATATTTACACATATGGTTAGCAAAAGGGATCAGAGTTTCTTAGTAATATTGTTTATGGTCTTTTCTGAACGGATAGTGGAGGTATAATAAAGCCAAATAGGAGATGTATAAGCTAGTGATGTGTGGTGCCAATTACTTTACATAATTTAATGATATATTTCTCTTTAAGAGAATAAATATCGTCAAAACATGAACCATGTTTGTTCCAGAACAACGCGTCTTTTACCCTTTTGATCTTTTTATCGGCTTCTGCATTATTCAGTTTTACTAGGATCAGTCAGATCCAAAAGCCACGTCATTAGTTGTTTTACAGATCATTTTTATATGGTTGTTGTCGCATATAGTAAATACATTTTTCGATGTACCTTACCACGTCTCAATATTTATGCAGGTAGTAAAATAGCCTTTGAAACTCACCTATGAATTAGTCTATAATTCAGGCTGCTGTGACCAAGTATATCTAAAATTCAATTGCTTTTTAGTATCTTAAATACGATTTTTATCCATTTTCACCTAATTAAAATAGCAGTAATGCGTAACATTGACTGTCATTATGTTTTTCAAATATTATCTACAAATTAAATTGTGTCATTACGGTATCTCAGATCAAGTAAAATAATATATATAATACGAAATTATTTCATTGGTAGTCAAGTTTCGACCCCATAATAACGGAAATCCTTACGAACGTCGTACATGTTTTACGACGATTAACAGTGTTCCAGTAGTATGAAGATTTGGAACACTATTAACATGGATTACTTGTTTCTACTGTAAATGTGGACTATACATTTATGATTGTAGAATTTTAACTATGTAAAATAAGCATAAAAATAAAATGTCAATAAAATAATTTCAATCTATTTGGCTTGTTGTCAAGTATTTTCTGGACATTCATTGTTTCTCTTATTCTATGCTTTGAGCCCTGCGAACTCTAAAAAGATTAAAAAATGTGTATACTCTTTTTAAAAGTCTCATATCAAGGAGATTCATTAAGAAACTTCTGAAAAGCTTTGGCACGGAAGTCACAGCGCGATTAAGATAATCCATGTAGAGGATGGAGCTAATCATATCGAGCGCTTGTGACCGGTATCCCCTCGGCTCAGGATAAGGTCCTCGGGAAGTTGTAAATGTTGTGAATCCTAGCCGATGATGCAGACGGACGTCAGAGAGGTCCCTGATGATTGCCGTTGACGAATGTGGTGAGTACGGTGCATTCCGGGCCTGTGATGTCATTCCTCCTGATGGTGGATTGCTGAAGGTGTGCCAAGGTAGAGCTCTCCCATCCTCGTCTGTTCTGCCGCCTCTCGCTCCGCCTACCGATCCAGCACAGCAAGTACCTGCAACATGCAAATAGACTCTCAGTTCAAGTTGAGTATAGTCACAAGATAGTTTCAGCCATCGTCAATACAAATATGGAGCACTGATGGAGTCTGTTAAACTCCTTGTTTCACATTGGTAAGGTAATAACCATATACCTCACGATAATTAAAAAGCGTCCGTCACGCAGGGGCTGAGTTAACTAAGCATATTTCCCATGCGGGTCACGTATTTGCATTTATCTCAAAAAGTAAAAGTTCAATGAGACCAATGCTTGGTATTTAAGCTTAGAATACAGTATTTCATGATATAATAGCTTATTGTTAATATGACATGAGTCGGTATGGAGGTTTACTGAATGCTGAAAACTAAAAAATCCAAATACTCCGGATAATATAGAAAACATTTGACAATTAATTTTGTAATAATATTGTTTCTATACACTTTTCGATCCGACTTATAATAACGAAGATATTTCGAATTTTCGAAATTCTTCCCCTCTAACCCCTCCCCCCCCCAGTCAGATTTCAGTTACTAACGAACTTAACGTTTTTTTTTACATAAAATGCTTATATATCGAGTTTGGTAACATCAAAACAATAATTGCGACCTCTAGAGTGGTAGCACACACAAATATGTATGTGTGTGTGTGTGTATATATATACACACAACATTTTGAACGGACCTCATTTTCGTCATCTCCTAGATGGGATCGATGGATATTTGAAGACAGTTTTCTAAAGTCGCGTCATGAGTACAACCTCAATAGCTGATTGAAGGGAAATCTGTTAATAATATGCAACTTTAGAAGTGTCGGCATTACTGAAAACTAGAAAACAAATTAGGTCAGAATGTGAAGGTTCCAAAATCTATGAACGTGTCGAATCAAATATTCTAGACTTCAGTAAACTTTGCCCACATTCTTCAAGAGATATCTCAATTAATAATCATGACATCTTAGGAATCCCCATGATAAAGGTTTTAGGATTTACTATGGACAAACGGTGGCCGACAAACTTGACTGGTTCAATCTTATTGAAGAATTGAGCAAGAAGCTAAAATCGCTTTGCTTCTTATGAAAATGTGTTAAAAAATATCTTCCAATGGACGCTTTATTATTAATATACTATGGATATTTCCATATTCGGTTAACTTTATGGTGTTATACATTGGGGCAACTCAAAAAATTATATTTTAATATTTAAATTACAAAAGAAAGGAATAAGATATATTTACAACAGAAAGCTCAGAGGCTCCAGTCGTCCACGTTTTAAGGAGTCAAAAATAATGACTTTTCCTTCAATATATATGTACCAAACAATATTGTTTGTGAAACAAAACATGAGCTTGTTTTACAAAATAGTATAACATACAATCATAAAGCAAGATACAAGAATATGTTTTAAGTCCCCAACCACAAACATAAATACTTCGAGAAAAGCGAGGTACTCTGTAGAGCTCTTTAACGCTTTGCCCGAATGTAACAAATCTATTAAAAACCACTCTTTGTTTAAAAATAAATTAAAGTACTTCATACATGACGGATGTTTTATACCCAAGATGAATACTTTCAAAAATGTTCAATTATTAAATAAAGCTACTAAATATGTGTCGTAAAGAACGGCCTAAAATAATTTGTGATAAGGTGTCATTGTCTCTATAAGGTGGGACTAGTTTCTCATCATTTATAAATCTTGTCATTCTTTAATATAATGGCACGTCAACAAATAAAATAATGTATGTTTTTGAGTTGTAAAAAAATTGTACATATTTAGAGCTGTATTAAGATTGTTAATGAAACTAATTTATTTTATATATTTATTTAAATTGAGGAATTTTTTTACTATGTGTTCTTATAATTTGACTTAACTTTTATCGAATGCACTATATAAGTATTAATGTAATTCAATAACTTGTAAAGAATTCAATTGACATAATATTAGAAAATTGTTTATAGAAAAACGAAACTAAAAAAAAAAACAAAAACAACTATTTGACCTATCCTATTATATATGATAGCAATTAATGGAAATAAACACATTTCATTTCAAAATTGACATTGTTAACATACACATTTTGTGAAGGTTCTCATTCTCACTATAATCTAGTAAATAAGTGATACCCTACCTACTCATAACCAATGGATATTTACTAGCGACGACTATTTATATGGGATTAAAGGTTTTAATATAGGCTGCTATTGATTC
Organism: Riptortus pedestris; assembly: GCA_019009955.1. Lineage (NCBI taxonomy): Eukaryota > Metazoa > Arthropoda > Insecta > Hemiptera > Alydidae > Riptortus > Riptortus pedestris. The sequence continues at coordinate 210,678,681 of CM032228.1, read as the reverse complement.
TGAATAAACCAAATGTAAAAAGATGTATTATATTGAAAATAACGCGATGAAGGAGTCGACTAAAGATGAGTAAATTTTTGATTCTGACAGTTCCAGCCACCTTTGATGTCCTTCTTCAGAACAATCGTTCAGGTAGAGAAGGGAAAATCCATTCATCCATTAATTATTTTGAAAAAAATATCCTGTCATAAAAAAAACACAAAAATATACATTACCCTATTTCTGCTTTGCTCGTTGTTTCCCCTCTATAATTATTTTGAACAATTTCACTGTGGTAAAAAAAATACAAGAAAAAACCATACTCCAAGTTCAAACAGAATTGGTCCTACTAATTCTATTCAATTAAAAATAGATGAATACCAAATTAAAAGGTAAATATTATTTTCAGTTTTCTTAATGATTCTTCCTAATTTTAAATTCAAAGACTGTCTTAGCATCATTTCAGTCTTGATGAAAAAATACTAAAAGTGTTTTTAAAATATTAATGTAGCATCCAGTTTTTATGTAAATCAGTTTCACTCAGAATATATTTTATAGACATTGTATAATGCAATAGTATTTGCATTTTCATGAGAATGTGACGCAGATAAATAGTAAAAGCGAAAAGCATCGGTTGGAATGATTTGAAATTCGTAATGCTATATAGTGATAAGATGGATTGAGTTTGCGATGGTTAATAAAAATATTGGATGATGCTATTTAAGCCTGGATTATTGGATACAAATCAAACCAGGATGTAAGGAAATGCAACCATTTGTAAGCAGAAAGAGGGAATTCGCAGGGCCATGGGGCGAATTCAATCTTACTCTATAGGCTCCAAAAGCTTTTTATTGTATTGGACTTTCAGAAAGATTACGTATTTTTGCCCAAGTCGGAAGAAAGCATTCTAAAATGGATGGCAAAAAACGTAAAGAAGTGTATATACAAAATCACAGGTTTAAAAAAGAATAAAAAAATACTGATAACAGAGGAAAATAAGTTAACTATCATTTAACGAAATTATGGTAGAAATTTCGTACTGAAATATACTTTATAAATCATAATTAATTTATTTTATTACAAATTAAGCCTTAGAAATTACCCTTTGTTTACAGAACCATTAACAATGGTTTCGGTTAACAATGGCTAATTACTAGTACAAACAAAGCAAATCAATACAAAAAATTTTGTTTGGCACAGAATGATACGAAACGAGGTATTAGCAAACAACGCTGCATTACCTGTTTTGAATTAAGACTGCAACTACTAAATAACCACACTATTGGTGAGAGGTATTTGCTCACGTAAATATGCCATTAGTGTGAAACTAAACGTAATTGAAGGACAACAAATTATTTTATCGTTGAAAAATAAATAATAAAAAAAGTCAGTCACGCCGGTGCTGCGTTTACTAAGCAGATTTCCCAAGTGTGCAACGTATTTGTATTTATCTCAAAACTTAAAAGTTCAATGAGAACAATATTTGGTATTTAACCTTGAAATAAAGTAAGGGGGGGAGAGGGAGGGAGGGAGAGGGAGAGGGAGAGGGAGAGGGAGAGGGAGAGGGAGAGGGAGAGGGAGAGAGAGAGAGAGAGAGAGAGAGAGAGAGAGAGAGAGAGAGAGAGAGAGAGAGAGAGAGAGAGAGAGAGAGAGAGAGAGAGAGAGAGAGAGAGAGAGAGAGAGAGAGAGAGAGAGAGAGAGAGAGAGAGAGAGAGAGAGAGAGAGAGAGAGAGAGAGAGAGAGAGAGAGAGAGAGAGAGAGAGAGAGAGAGAGATTGGGTTTAGGCGAGGTGGACTGGCCGTTCATAAGAACGTGCATGGACTGCCGAGCTAAGTAGAGCAAAGCAGGGAACTGACTGTCATCTCCTAAGTTTGTTTGGTTTTTTTTTTTGTGGGAAAAACGCTTCGGTGGGTAGAGTTCGTGAGTGAATCGAGTAGATGATGACTTCACCGTCTGCCGCAGGCACATGGTTATCACTTTCGTTTAGATGATTTCGATTGTTGAGAACTATTCTTAAGAGATAGAGCTCTGGTTTTAATGCGATCGGACGAATCAGAGTTGAAGTTGAATCGACAATAATAGATCCGGGGCTAAATGCTACTACTAGGTAGGTATTAAACATCCGTCATGCAGGAGCTGTGTTAACCAAGCTCCCACGTGCGTCATGAATTCGAATTTTTATCAAAAGGTAAAATTTTAATGAGAAAAATATTTGGTATTTAAGCTTCAAATAATTTCCTTCATGACATAAAAGCTTATTGTTAATATGACATGAGTAGGAGTGGGGGTTCACTGAAAGCTAAAAACCAAAAAAATACAAATATCTTGGTTAATAATCAAGATATTGAAAAAAACGCATACAACAACATTTAAGTTTCAAAAAGAGATCCAACGTATAACATCGGAGATATTTCGAATTTTTTAAATCCCCGCTCCTCCTTCAGGTCCGATTTTAGCCTTTAGCGAACTCGATCTTTATTTTTACACAAAACGTTTAAATATCCAGTTTGGTAATTATCAAACAGAAATTACCACCGCTAGAGTGTTAACAGACATATATATATATATATATATATATATATATATATATATATATATATATATATATATATACACATAATTTTGAACGGACCTCATTTTCGTTATATTATATACAGGACCGATGGAAATTTGAAGAAAATTTTATAAATCGCGTCATGAGATGTCCCTTAACGGAAATCTGCTAAAAGCCAGGCATCTTTTACTTACACCTCACTTTTCTCATCCAGTTATGTCACGCTGACAGTGAAACCTACACTGACTGAGATAAAAGATCAACTCATCCCATTTTATTCTACTATTCTTGATATTATGATAAAGTAATATCTAACACTTGAAAACTATACATAACAAATGAGCCACTGCATGTCCTCACTCAAGCCATCTGATCATCTCTGTCTGGGGCAACATCTGCTTATTATTGCGTCTAGGGTGCTTTGCTACCTTAGTTTCTGCATGAACTGCTAGTCTGTTCTTCTTAATACGACACATGATATCAGGTTTCCTATACAAATATGTGTATATAAACTTTAAGTGGGTATATTAGGGCTTATATAAATAAAACACACACGCATACTCATACTTGCGTGTCCGGGCTCAGGTTGGCCGTGTGGGATAGGCGTTGGTCTTAATCCCATATGGCAAACCTAGAGTTCCGGGTTCGATTCCCGCCCTGGGCAGTAGAAATTTATTTGGAGAGGGGCTCATTAAATAAATTCCTTAGTCCCACCCTGGTTAGAAAAGGGTGGGAACCTGTAGAAACCCGTCCCAGTTAGCTAAAGTTGCACAAAGTGGACTTACGTCCACACAAATACACATAAATAAATACTTGCGTGTCTTCCTCCTTTATTTCGGTGCACTACAGTTTTTTCGAATTCTATTCTATCAAAATGTCTTAATCTGCTACTTTTATTATGGGAGCACAGATGGTATCCGGTTAGCCAAAAACATGAATTCGTTTGCTTTTTCTCATGATTGTCCACCTTTATTCTCTTTCATGACTCTAAATTTCTTCCTCAAGAGGAGCTCTTTTATTTTTCTAGGAAACCGCCCCAAATTCACCAAAATTCATAGCTATTGTTCTAATGAGTGTTTGTGATTTGCGTATTCCTCTTTGTGGAGCGACTGTTCATGAAGAGAAGTTATGTTTCTCGTAGAAATTCTGGCGTTTATATCTCCTTCTATTTCTGTAATTATCAATCAGACAGTAGAACTTGAAACAGCTAGAGAATTTGTTCTCCTGAAATCGCCAACCACATGGTTTCATCTAAAACATCTTATAGGTTTTCTTTTCATTTATTCTTACAATTAGATTCTCGCTGTACTTGCGAGTATTTCTACAGGTAATTCATACTTGCTCATTATATTTAATATGCAGGATTAAACTTCCAGTCGTATTTTTCGAATTACCAGTTCCTGTATGTTTAGACATAGATATATAAATTTTTTATTATATATATATATATATATATACACACACACACACACACACACACACACATTTGTTTTAGGATACCAAATGCCTTATTAGCTAAAGGATAAAAAATATCTTTATACGTTATAAATTTACGTCAACAATCTGCAGCTAGTTGAACCTGCTTTCTGCCAGTAATCACCGTTTCCATGCGTGTGGGACCAGGCATCAAATTAGTTGGTACTTTATTAAAATGTCCTTGGTCAACGCAGGAATCGAACCCACGATTCAAATTAGTATTAGCTTATTATTACCTACGCCTCAATATAGCTAGTCTGAGGCGGATAAAGTATTTTAATAATATAATAACTGAATATTTATACATGTCTTAATTTGTAAATGTTAATTAAATATTTCTGGTAGCTCATGAAGTCAATTAGTAGAGGGCTCATAAAATGAATCCAGTTTGAGCCTAACTATAACAGAGCAGTAAACTGTAGATAATCTAATCCCAATTATCTTTAGAAACGTGAAGTAGATACTATATCTGTTAAGTCCATTATCTAATTAGGTTTCCTGTAATTATCTTATTAGGTTTTAGAACATATTAAATAAATGTCAGACCAAATGTTTTTAAGGGAATTATATTTCAATTTAAAGCGTTAACACGATTTTTATTGATTTCCTCTTCAGTTATTTCTGGCGCCCATTGACAACAGTTCACTTTGAAGCCCTGTACTTTAGCGGTAAACATCTCTAAATGAACTTGGCCTTTTTGTTTATGTCTGGCCCTTTAGAACAGTTAAATATTTTTATTTTATTTAGGGCTCTTTCTTTTTACTACGTCATTTTAATTCCTTAATGAGATCTTTTAAATACTTACACCATTTTACTAAACGGAAATTATATTTCTGTTATTTTAAATCATTGATTTTGATTTACTGCCTTCGAAAGCATAATTAAAATGATCATTAAGATAAATATTTTTTCTTTGCACAATTGCACTACATAAGTTAACTTGTCCAAAATTACTTGTATCTCATATTCACGTGAAGCGATTTCAAAGACCATTAACTACATTATATCTATATTCATGAAAATTAAATTATAAATTATTCATTAACGTCCACTTTTTACAAATAAAGCTAATTGGGACGGGTTATCTACTGGTTACCACCCTTTTCTAGCCAGGGGGGAGCTAAGGATTTTATTTAATGAATTCCGTCACTAAATAAATTCCTTGTACAGGCGGGAATCGAACTCGCCACTCTAGGATTACCATATGAGATTAAGGTCAACGCTTTGACTCTCATGTCTAACCTGATTATTATTTATTTATTAACGTCCACTTTTTGCAACATAGGCTAACCGGGACGGGTTATCTACAGGTAACCACCCTTTTCTAGCCAGGGTGGGATTTTAGGACGTTATTTAATGAATTTCGTCACTAAATAATTTCCTTGGCCCAGGCGAGAATCGAACTCGCCACTCTAGGTTTACCATGTGAGATAAAGGTCAACGCTTTAACTCACATGGCTCCCTGTCTAACCTGAGGCCCTGAAAATTAGGACTAGATTATTTTATCTGGGTTGAATCAGGAATGCAATATTTCACCACAAATCGTATCAAATGGAAGCACAGGTCATAGTATATTGGGTAGTGGGGCCTGGGCTTTTTAATTACACTATCTAGAATGAAAATTTCACTCTCTGACGCTCAATTATGGAAAGGATTTTTTTTTTTTCCAAATATATTCTTTTGCAATTTAAGGATATGAATCATATTTCCATTAGTGAATATATTCCATGTTGTTTCCATTTAAATTACCATTTCTTCAATTAAGTTAAAGTGATTTATTTCAACCAAAATTAAGTTAACTTAATTCAGTAACAGAAACCTCCTTAAGGGAAATCAGCTATTGAGGTCGTACTCATGACGCGATTTTCGAAAAATTTCTTCAAATGTCCATCGATCCTACCCAGGAGATGACGAAAATGAGGTCCATATATATATATATATATATATATATATATATATATATATATATGTATAATTTTTGTTTAATAGTTACCAAACTCGATATTTAAACGTTTTATGCAAAAAGACAGATCAAGTTCGTTAATGGCTGAAATCGGACCAGTGGGGGGGGGGATTTTCGAAAATGTGAAATATCCCCGTTACCATACGTCGGATCAAAAATTTGTATAAAACCAATCATATTGTAAATTAAATTTACTATAAATATTGTTCTATATATTTATTCTCTATCTTGAATACTAACCGAGATATTTGCATTTTTATAAATTGTGGGCCGATAACGGATGACTGAATTTCCCGCCAAAAGCTAGTTCGGCCATTTGCCGTAACTGTTCTGCTCTCGTATGGAGATTTCTGTATTGTGTAACTTCACGTGGGAAATCTGCTTAGTTTACGCAGCCCCTGCGTGACGGACTTTTTTAAAGTTTAGAACATACATACAGAGAAACGGCATGCATATAGCTTCCTCGTTCTTCCACTCATACACGCAAAAATACATTTTAATATGGCATTCAGGACTTCAAAATATTGCATGAATATATGCTCTTAAAACTACATTTTGAAGTTGAAGAAGTCGTAAGTAAAAAACTAATACGAGTATGTCTTGGTTTAAAAATAAGAAAATTTCGACCTCAAATTTAATGCAGCAAAATTATATAAGTTGATCTGAATAAGAGAAGAAGAAACCAAATTTTAAGATATGGTGAATCAATCAAGCTAAACTACTTATTTTGGATCTAAATAGAAAAGAAAAAATAATCTTTATAAATGCTCAAGTGATGGTTCATTCATGCAGTGTCAACGAACTAAGGACTGTTGGGTCATGGACGGCAAATAGAGTTGCAGTTAATAAATTAGCCAACTCTATAACTGTGACCTGAACGAATACTAAACGCGATGAATTCATTAAAAATTAAACCATAAGACAGATTAAATTACCATAATTATTAGGGACTTGGTTAGTCATGTGGGGCAAGGCGTTGTCCTTAATACGCTTGATAAACCGGGAGTCGGAAGTACGATTCCCACGTGGATATTAGGGCATTAATCAAAATCTATAGTCCCAACCTAGCTAGAAAAGGTTGCACACCAATAGATAGACGTGGTGCATAACGTGAACATAAAGAACAAAACTAGGTACAAAGTACATCTAAACAAAATTAATTATTATTATTATTTATTAACGTCCACTTTTTGCAACTAAGGCTAATCGGGACGGGTTATCTACAGGTTACCACCCTTTTCTAGCCAGGGTGGGATTTTAGGACGTTATTTAATGAATTTCTTCACTAAATAATTTCCTTTGCCCAGGCAAGAATCGAACTCGCCACTCTAGGTTTACCATGTGAGATAAAGGTCAACGCTTTAACTCGCATGGCTAACCTGAGCCCCAAACAAAATTAAAACCCGCTAGAATAAGAGTAATAGTTAAACAATTAATGATATTTCTTAAAACTTAAAAAGTGGCAGAATGCTTTAACAAATATCATCATGAAATGAAGGATGTCTAGTTGTAGGCCAAGGTGTGGCTGGCTAAATTAGGACATTTTGAACGTCGTTATGCATTTAACACAACACAAACATTGGTTGTACACTAACATTTTGTTTCCGTTCCCATCAGTCTTTAAACTCATACATTATTATGAAGAACTTATTTAATTGTTATACCCAGTGACGGATTTACGCCTAGGCCCGTGAGGCCTGGGCCTAAGGCGGCAAAAGTTTTGAAATGCCAAAATTTCAGAGGCAAAAAAAAAATAAAGACAATCATTTTCAAAAATTGGTTCAGATTAGTTCTTATAAAAAATGTTCTATAGAATATATTATAATTCATTAATTTACTTCTCAATCTCTATGGGTAAGATGGTAATTTTTTAATAGATTAATTATAGTCTTTGTCGAGTAATGTTCTTTACTTTCTGTTCCTTTAGTGAGATTAACCTCACGTGTATAACGCGTTTTGAAATTACTAAATCTGAATAACTTCTCAACTTGTTTTTAGTGTGAAATAATTATAATATTGTCTATTGAAGCTCAACTAGTCCAAGAAATTAATTATGACGATGTAATCGACGTGAATCAAAGCCAGGAAAAAAAAGATTTCAAATTGATTCATATTAAAAAAAAATATTTATTATTTATCTGTCTGAAGTTTATAACTTATTTATCTGTAATGTTTATTGGTTATATTTAAAAAATTATGTTTCAATAAATAAAGTGATTTTAAAATAAAAATATTGGATCAAAATTAATGAACTTTATTATCAAAAAGGGCGGCGCATCGAACGGGGCCTAAGGCGGCAGCAAGCCTAAATCCTAGCCTGGTTATACCCGCTTAATAATAAGAACACCCAAGAAGTTTTTAAACAAAATGTGACCAAGTTGATAAATACTGCAAGAAATGATCATGCCTTTCAAATGAGTTTATAAAAATATTTAGTTAGTAGAAGGCGTTTGAACAAAAGTAAAAAAAAAAAAAATAAGCGTAGAAGTAGGAATAAACATTCCTACCCAATGATTTGTTGATTCAATAGGAGAGGAGTCATTGAAATAAATCTGTTTATTTTTTTTCTTTTTGGCCGTGGGAGAAATGAAGTAAGGAGGTCGTCACCCGTCTAGGGAGGAGCTTGGCCTGACTCTTATAATGGAAGTCTGATGACACAACTTCATAAAAATTTCATGAAGGGCCTTATCTGGAGTCTCCTTGGGACAAAGGTGCCAAACCTGAATGTCTACCATAGATTATATATAGGAGTATAACTTCCATGGAGGTACCCTCTTTGTGTTACTCATAAAAATAGATAAACTCAACTTCAGAATTTCACTAATAAGAAAAAAAGATGTCTTGACCTAACTTAAACGAAAAAAAAGGGAAATATTAATTACTTATACTTTGTCAAAATTAGTTAAAATTAAAACATATTCGATTAATAGGTAACGCAAATTAAACGAATTTAGATCAGAGGTTATTTTCAGGGAGAAACCAAAACTTTCATGACGAGATTGGAAATTTCTGAGAAGTTCAAGGAAATTTTAGATATGACCCAGTGGTTTCAATGAAGATCATGTGTAAATAAATTCGAAGTATTTCTTCAAATTAAGGCTATAAAATCTATAACTAGGAGATAAGAATATTTATTTATGAATTTAAAATTCATAAATTAATATTCTTCATTAAGAAATATGCTTCTACAAAAAAAAAAAAATATCCGTTTCACAGGGGCTGCGTAAACTAAGCAGATTTCCCACGTGAAGTTTTACAATAGAGAAATCTGCCTACTAATAACAGTAGTAGTAACAAGTCTCTAAACCAATTTCAAAAGAGCCGAACAGTTACTGAAACGGCCGAACTAGCTTTCGGCGGAAAGTCCCTAATAGAACCGACATCAGCCGATCTCATATCTTCCGTTATCCGCATACACTCAACAAAAAACGCAAATATCTCGGTTAATATTCAAGATAGAGAATAAATGGTCAACACAATATTTATTGTAAATTTCATTTGCAATACGATTGGTTCTATACAAGTGTTCGATCCGACTTATTGTAACAGATATTTCGAATTTTCGAAATTCCCCCCTCCCACTGGTCCGATTTCAGCCAATAACGAACTTGATTTTTCTTTTTACATAAAACGATTAAATACGGAGTTTGGTAACGATTAAACAAAAACTGCCCCTTGAGTGTTAACAAATATTAACATACAAACATTTTTTAACAGATTTCCCTTAAGGGAATCAGCTATAGAGGTCATACTCATGACGCGGTTTTCGAAATTTTTCTTCAAATGCCCATCGATCCTACCCCGGTGATGATGAAAATGAGATCAATTCAAAACTATATTTATAGCTAAATATATATAACAAACAAAACAAGCTGCCCTCCTTCTGGAGGGTTCCCCTCAGGGACAGCCTCCTAATCTGCCCAACTGGGTAATGTTAAAAAAAAAAAAGATATATATATATATATATATATATATATATATATAAGTAGCTAAAAAATGTTTGTATGTTAATATGTGTTTACGCGTGAAAAGATAGTATTAAAATAGCTGTGTATGTGTGCGTATTTATATCCACAAGTACAAAGTAAAGACAATAATAAATTTTACATTTCCTAAAGGGCATAATAACCACGATGTTGATGGCCCAAACAAATATACTACTACTACTACTACAATCTTTAAGATTAAATACAGGAGAATCGAAAGGGATACAACATTGGTATTATAGTAACTGACTAAGAGCAACCATTTAAGAAAGGAATTAAAAAAAATTCTAAACAAAAAATTATAACCCTCTCAAACATAGTAATAGTATTAGGTTTGAAACGATGTAAATTACCGATTGTGAAAAGGGCATTATCAAAGGAAAAAATATTCATGTTTTTGGTTTTCTTAAAAAAGTTAGTTAAAGAAATAATATTTTGCATTTGCAAAAATAATTCTCAATTTTTTTTATAAATAATAATAACTTTACGTACCACCAGCTGATAAATAAATCAGCAGGGAGCCAAGAAGCCATATTGAATTTAAGCCATTCTGTCTGTCACCTGACAGAAGAGCCTAATGACAACGAGCAAGTAGCTTTGAATTATTTGTTTTCAATGTGTGATTGTGTGCTCTTGAAGAGCTGCTGCTGGAGGTGTGAAATATGTGGGCCGAAGAATATGAAATTCATTTGTATAAGCTGAGATTTATTACCTTCTGGCAATTTATCATTTTTAACGAAAAATATATGGTTGGCGTCTGTGTTTACTTTAAACTTTGGTTTGGAAAATTTTCCTTTACATGGTCAAAGAATATCATGCAATCAAATAATGAAAAAAAAAATGCTTTTAGCTAGTTTATCTAGTTTATGTGTTGTTTCCTGAATAATTTATAGTTTTCCGATAATGTTTTCAGGGGGCTCAGGTTAGGTATGTGACTTGATCTCCATGATCTTTGGTAATCCTAGAGTTGTGAGTTCGATTCTCATCTGGGCAATGGGAATTTATTAAGCAAAATTCTTAGTACCTCCCTCGCTAGAAAAGGGTTCTAACCTTTTGATAGTCGTAGGAGCATCTTCTAGCCCGTGTGCAACGATACCGATATCCTCAGTTACATAAAGTGGACGTAAATAACAATAATAGAATGTTTTCAGGCAGGATCGACGCAGCCCTCAAGAAGCTGGAAGTGTGTTTCGTAATGAGTATGAACCAGACGATCCATGAAACATAGAATGATAGGGGTCAGCCGGTAATTGACCTTGTGATATCCGCTCCAATATTGCCATGGGCAAAGCGACGGAATAATACATAAGATGGTCGATCACCCCAGGTACCGCATTTGCATGTGCACTAGACACTGCTCTCACGTTTCTGACACACGAATAAAGACTAATTTTGGACCATTTCTTGATCAAGTATAGTTAATTCCTAATATTGAGTAACTCAACAATATTCTACTCGAGATCTATGTGACACGGGGAAAAATTCTTAAAAGCCTAAACATGGAGAGACTCATAGAACAGTACAAGTGAAAGAGATGTTGAGCATGATGAAGTGGGACAAAATCGATGGCAATGAGGAACTCTTGGTTTTTTATGGTTTGGGGGCAAAATTAAGGAAAGCAACAATGCTTAATTGACCAAAGGAAACACGTAATAATTACAAATCATGCAATTTAGGCAGGATAAAGGAATAATTTTAATAAGAGATTAGGTTATGTTTAAAATGAGGAAACTCGAGCAGATCTAAGTGGGAGCGGAGGGACAAAACGAAACCGTTACTTTTACAAGTAATAAAATGCCTCAGACTGGAATTTTATTCAGGAGACTTATTACTGTGAAGACCAACAGGTCACTCAGTGTGTTGGAAACAATGGTTGGTATATTAAGGGAATACTGAATTCATCTCCAACAATTCTAGTGGTTTACGCCCTGTGAGCCCTCAACAGCTGTGAGAGACAGTAACTGAGAATAATAGCTTAGAAAGATATATAAAAACCATAAAAGGTACCACTCGCCTCTGTATCCTGCATAACTCCATTAGGCGAGGAATGGCTTATCAGATCAACCTATATATTTTATAGTGGAACACACATGAAGGGAAATAAAAAAGTCCGTCACGCAGGGGCTGCGTTAACTAAGCAGATTTCCCAAGTGCGCCATTTGCATTTATCTCAAAACTTAAAAGTTCAATGAGAACAATATTTGGCATTTAAGCTTTAAATAATGTGCTTCATAACATAATAGAATATTGTTAATATGAGATAAATAGGAGTGGGGTTTTACTGAAGCCCGGAAACTAAAAAATTCAAATATCTCTGTTAATAATCAAGATATTGAAAAAATGTACATAACAACATTTACAGAACATTACATTTGTAATAAGATTGGTTCTATACAATTTTTCGATCCGACTCATAATAACAGAGATATTAGGCATTTTGATATTCTCCCCCTCTAAACCCCCCTTCTCCCCATGGTCTGATTTCAGCCGTTAACAAACTTAATCTTTTTTTTGTTTTGTATAAAACGATTATATATCAAGTTTGGTAACGATAAGACAAAAATTGCGACCGCTAGAGCGGTGACAGACAAATATATATATATATACTAGCGGACCCGGCAGACGTTGTCCTGCATTATATATCAAGCGATTAGGATATTAAATTTAATAATATTACGTTTAAAAAAAATCTACTTTTAAAAACGCAAAAAACAACATTTGTTATATGCACGTTTGCCTAAAAACAAATAGTAAATAAAATATCGCAAAAACTTGGTACGAAAGTTCTGTGATTATCTGGTAGAATGCGCACTACACGCTCTTAAAAACAAACAGTTGTAGACCAATAACTGAAATAAATAAAAACCCTCAACAATAATAACGCAAAAACATAAATATAAATAAAGAAAATAAAATAATTGCGCTAAACCATCCGGGTGTCACCCGAACGCGTATTTAAAAATTCAATCAAATCGGTCCATCCGTCTAGGAGGAGTTCAGTGACATACACACGTACGCTAGAATTATATATATAAAGATATATATATATATATATATATAAATAGTTTTGAACAAACATCATTTTCGTCATCTCCTGGGTAGGATCGATGGACATTTGAAGAAAAATTTCGAAAATCGCGTCATGAGTACGACCTCAATAGCTGATTTCTTTTAAGGGAAATCTGCTAAAAGGAGCCTTGCTAGAATGATATAAATACTCAGATGAAACTAATGGATTCGTATTACGAGCGTGCTGCAATGTATTCTGCAACCTCACAGGTTATTCAGAAGCAATAACAGTACCATACAAAACGACGAAAAATAGCCCACCAAGTGAAGAAAGAAAAGTCTATCAAATGAGATACTTCAAGCTAAGGACCTGAAGAAGAAATGACTGCTCTTGCTAACATGACAGCTTCGGCCTGCTGACATTAAAAAAGGCTGGCTGTATTATAGGATTAGTGGTAAGCTCCAAGAATGCAGGTGATGAGGGCGAAGATGAGGGAGGCTAGATCTCTGGACTTGCAGTAATTCTGATAATCCAAGTTGGCTTTCATCTATTTATTTATATATTAAAACAAAATGCAGGTAGTGTATGTATGAGTAAGTGTGTGGTGAGTGTCTGTGATAAATTGATTTTAATTACTTGGAAAAAGTACATACACTGTATGAGTCATTATAACATTGGCTAATTGTAATGCCAGTTGAAAATATGTGCTTGTAAGGGAGAAAATATATGTTTATATAAAATAATATATAATGAAAAAAGTGTATATACTATTATTACACAGGATAAGTAAGTATATTGCCAGTATTAAAAAATGTACAATAATTATTAATTATTGGCCAAATATAAAGCCGGTTAAAAATATTAAGCCAGTAGTAAGAAGTGTAAATAGGTACAATATAACTCGTGTTACTAGCACACATCTTTAAGTAAATATAAATAAATAAAAATGTATTTATAGATTTAGTTAAGAAATAATTGTATAGAAAATTAGTAAATTTAATACCCTTAGAATATGACAAGAGCGGTATTTACAATATATTAGTTGATATTATTTAAGACATAGGGTAAAACAGGGACTTGTAAACAGCATTATACTACTATAAAGGGCATCAAGTTGTTGATAGCCCAAATCATATTAATTCTAATACTAATGTATTCTGTAACGACATGTTGAAAAAGGTATCCTTGGGTTGTTCTAGACCAGTTGGGTTTAGCAGGGCACGGTCTGGTACAAGGTCCTGGATGACCTGAGGGAGAACTAGCTGTGGTTTTATGTCCGGCATTGGAGGAGAGAAGTTGGGCTACAGAGCCCAAGTCTGTCCAGGTCCTATAAAGACTGTAGCGCCTGAGCACGTAACTGGAAATGGACATAGCATCCACAGGTGGTTGAATTATGTGAGTAGGTACTTACTAACAAGCGTGCATACGCTTTATATTGCAAAATTCAGAGATAACGTTAATTAATGGATAATTAAGATCTGTGATAACTTCAAATTAACCGGAGCAATATTAGATTAAATGGCATTTAGTTATAAATCGCTTTGCGTGCACCGCCCCAATATATTTCACTGTCAAATATATATACGTTTTATGAGGCTCTTATAAATATTTGGTATCCTTTACAGAAATTTATCATATTGATCAATATGGCTTTCAAATAATCGCATCTGATTACGATCTGTCATATGCCACTGACCTTTTTGGCTCAATACTAATACTTATCTCCGATATAACGTTTTCACAAAATTGTATTTCAACAATAAATTATGTTAAATAAAAAAATATAAATAATAATAAATACCTTGGGGGTAAAAAATAAATGAATGACTGATAATAAAAAGTTACGTAAAACCCAGAGAAACAATTATAAGTAAAATAAATCCTCTGTGGTATAAATGTCCCGTAATAAATAATGAGAGAATGCATAAAAAAATTAGGCTCTGCTGAGATCAGATTACAAAAGAAATGGACAAGTAAAAACATTTAAACGAAAGAAAAATATTATGACAAATCTGTCTTTCTTCTGCACCAAGAAAAACGGCAAGAAAGGTTAGAGACAGGAATAAAGGTGAAAGGAGAGATTTGGATATTCTCGCCAATCTCTGATTATAGTTAATTTCTGGCTGTATCGCCAGGAGGACGGATTCCCATGAAGCAGGATTCTGCCAAAAAACTGCAATGGAACGACCAGTAGGCATGAAGAACAGCTAAGGTAACTCACCTTTCGCCACTTGAGTTCTATATAGGAAATAATTTCAGCTGAAGTAGTCAGTGTAACTATTAACACATAGCGGGAGGGATGGTATCATTCAAATCTCACGACACACAACAATGAATCCAAGAGGTAGGAATGCCTCTTACTTAAACATTAACTTACCTAAGGATACAAATAATAAATATTTTAGTTAGTAAAAATAATGATTGCATGATGAAAACCTATTTTCTTCTTCTCCAAACCGGCTTTATGCTCCAGCGGTCTTCTCGTCATTCTTCACCTTGCAAATTTTCTGTAGCTGTCCAGTTACCTTCTTCAGGCTATACATCTCCGCTGTTGCTCTGGATAGGTTGAAGTCAGGGGTCTGAATGATGGTTATTCTTTTTTCCCCTATACCTGACTAATGAAGAAAGACCAAAAGAAAAAATCATGCGTAGAAGAAGGGCTTGCGAAGAAAACTAAACTAAAGACAAACGTGCAAGCACGCAAATTAAAAACAAGTTCTCCATGTATACGCGCATATACACATCCACATCGGGCTGTGATGTGGGATAGGATAAGGATAGTTGGGTGAGGATTGCCTTTTTCTGTAATTTATTTATTATCATTTAAAGGCGGATCGAGCCCTGGGTTCCCGGTGGTATCAATAAGGCGGGCTATCCCCTACCCTCTGTTGTCGTTTATGGGTCGTCCGCTTGGGGCACCACCTTAGCCCGTATCGATTCTTTCGAAGCTCATCGATATCTGATTTCTAGGTCTCAGGTATGGGGCAACCCTCTTCGCTATTTGAGTTATTAGCCTCTGCCAAAATTTCCAGAGCCTCTCATATTAGTCTTTTCTTAAGGTGGGCCTACCTTGCCAAAATCTTTCAGACCTCCGCGTGCCTTGCCACCACTGAGGTTTTAGTCCTGCAGTGCTTTAAATTGGCTATATGTTGAGAGAGGCGCCTTGTCACCTTCTTCGTTGTTTGCCCAATATAGCGCTTCCCGCAGTCACACGAAATGGAGTATACTCCGCAGTTTTCCAGCCAAATGGCGACCTTTGGGCTTCTAAATTTCTCGCCAATCTTCTCCACTGGCTCGAAGATTGGTAAGAGAATCTTCTTCCTGAAAGCCACCCCCCCCCCAAATGCCTTTCACGTAAAGCAGCAGGATCTATGCGACGCCAATTATGCTGCTTTCTTGTTGCTGCGATTTGGGATCACTTTCTTCCCCTCCTTCTTTCTTCTTTTTCAACGCTCTACTAAGAGATTTGAACGCTAACCTTCCGTCACCAGATCTCATTATAAGGTCAAGAGAAGGTTGACAGGCAATCACTTCATCTTCGTAGGTAAACCTGATCGCCGGGTGTACGGAGTTGAGATTGTCGAAGAAATGGTTCTGGGCCTTCTATGTGTCCAAATGAAATAGACGTCATCGACGTACCGGAGCCACAGTGTCTGTTTTTACGTCATGGTGTAGATGACATTTTCATGAAAGAATTCATGTATAGATTAAAGACCACGGGGGTCGTGGGCATGTCCATGGTTACTCCATCCTTCTGTCGGTACACGACGCCCTCGTACTCGAAGTAACGGGAGGGGAGCACGAGTTTGAACAGTTCAAATGTGTTGTGTTCTAGCTCGGGGGCTCCGATCATGGAGACAATCGGGAGACGAGGAGTGCCCTTGTTATGGGTTTTTGGCAGACCATAGATCCTGGGAACTCTTGAGTCGTCCGGACACATTCTACGCTTAGTCTCCTCGTCCAAGCTACTAGCCTTAAGAGCCATTTTTATTTTATTAGAGACCACGGGCCTATTATATTTATTAAAATATACATGTTTCAAGACGAGGAACAGAAGTTTTTTTAACTCAAGCATTGGTTTGAGTCAAGACTATGGCCATTAGCCATCCTTGACATGGATCTATATTATTTAGTTTTTACAGTAATTATTCTAGAAAAGAATGATTAAATACATGTTGGTACTGGAAATTATTACCTCCCTTATATCTTGGATATTTCCTTTAACGATAACTAGCGATAATAGAAGGCGAAAGAGACATTTCAAGCAAGCAAACCAAAAATGTATGCAAACAATACATCAAGAGTTTCATTTTGTTAATATTTTGAATTAATTTTATGCCCGTAACTTCAGATTAGAATTGGATGTTAGAAAATGCCCTGAAACTAACCTGTGGAAGTATTTTCGAAATGTCCCAGAGACCCAGTAGAGGGCGATAGGGTTGACACAGGAGTTGATGAACGTGAGGCAGAAACCGACGATCCTGAAATGATGCCAGAACTTATTGTAATTCTGGTCCGCCTTAGGGTCGTTGTAGAACCAAAGCATAAAAACATGGTGTGGCAGGAAACAGATGGCAAAGACTACTACGAAAGCAAGCACTGTCTTGGCCACTTTCTTTCTAGCTTTCACCTGCCTGACCTGAAAAAAGGAAAGATAATTATTTAAGATATTATTTAAGATAGAATGGTTGACATTTGTGTGTTCAATATATCTACGAAAATAAAAGTTGTATTACAAAATTTGTTATACTGCTCACAGTTATTTTGGATTTGCTACACGTAGATTACGAAGTAAACTCATAGGGCTAAAGAAAATTATGAGTGTAAGTATAATAATAATGCCAATTTTTCAAAGCACAATTTGACGATTGTGAACAAATGGTGCCTCAATTTCGAAAATCTATCATTTATAGCACGACATTTTGGCCTCTCATTTTCAAAATGATCCTTAAACCACTATGAATTATGTGACTAACTCACGCCAAGATTACAGATGTTATGATTAATCACTTGTCTGCCAATGTGCCTTAAACAGATGGTGGTGGTGATAATTAGGTGGTCCATTATCCTGTTACGTCCTTAGTCCTTCAGAATAGAGGCAAATAGAAAAATAGAATAGTGGACTTCCTTTATCATATTCCCATTTGTTCCTTTCAATCATAAAAACTCCGGCCATGATTTTCATTCCAGGGACATGTGACTCATATTTTACCCATTTGTCATTATTTTACAAGAAGAATATGCGTAGTTATTTATTTTATCTCTTCGGTGATGTGAGACAGATTTTTTTAGCCTGTTCATGGGATTCTAATTAAATACATGCCCATCCCACTTGAGACTGTAGTCATTTTTACTGAACACACATTCTTACCAATTTACCTCATTTATTTTGCGATGTAAGCTTGGACTCCTATAAAGTTTTTGCATAGGATGTATGTTTTACTTAGCAAAATACTGAAGAACTCGTGTTTTATGTTGTGAACTAATTTTATTAATGTATTTCAAGATCTTAAATTATTCAGTAGACACAAAATGAATTTCCATTCGTTGCTGCTATTTCATTAAATTCATGCAAATTGCAGCTGGACTCTTTTAGTGCAAAAAAAAATTCTTTTCCTTGAACTTAAATACCTTTATGAATTGCTTTTAGCAATGATGAAGAAATAGTGGCTATTTATTGCACAAGTATCCATTTGCATTTCTATTAGCTGAAGCTTTTAGAGCCATTTATCAATCTTAATTGAAATGTCTTTTCTGAGGCTTTCAGACGAACCTTCTCTAAGTACAACTTGTAACTTCGTACATATTTATGTGTTTATACTAATTCATCTTGTTTTAGCCTAGTTAATTTAAAAGAAAAAAAAACATTTATTATCATCCACTTTTTGCAACAAAGGCTAATTTGGACGGGTTATCTACAGGTTACCATTTTCTAGCCAGGGTGGGACTAAGGATTTTATTTAATGAATTCCACCACTAAATAAATTCCTTTGTCCCGACGGGAATAGAACTCGCCACTCTAGGTTTATCATGTGAGATTATAGGCATCGCTTTAACTCACATGGCTAACCTGAGCCTCATGTTTAAAAGAGTCGAGTAGATTAGTATACATTTATATCTTCTTCCCTTAAGCAAAACAGAGGTACACAGCTTTGTTGACAATTACATGCATTTTTTTGTAAGTAAGTCTAAAGCTCAGCAATGTTCTCTGGTTTATTTTTAGTTGAATAAGATACGTTTGATTCTCCGTCGCCAGTACGTGCCGTGAGAACCAAAGGGAAACCCATTAGGAAAACTATTCACTGTTTGATTTTAATTGTATCTCAGATTCCGTGAGAGTTTGACACTATCTGTAGCATTATGTTGTTTAATTTAATACTGAATCATTATACTGGTGCCTCACACTTGCCCTGAAAAAAAGAGGAGCTTCAGTCGGACAGTGGAAGGGAGATAATACCTTTACCCCTCAAACTATTGTAGTTCTAATCCTCTCGAGTATAATCCAGAGAGTAAATCCTCTATAATAACAGAAGGCCTGTGTTTACCCACACACTTACCCAGAGGGGCTTTACTTCCTTCCACGTGCCTCCATTGTCCGCTCATAATAGTCTCCATCTTCCTAACTTCGTTTGTATGCCTTCGTAAGTTTAATTGTCACTCTTACTGAGCTTGTATTTTTTTTACAATTTCATAAAACGTGTTAAAACACTCATTCGACGCAGTGAACAGCTCATATGAGGTGTGAATCTACGAATAGGTGAACGTGCAGTAGCAAGTTACTTGGAAATCATTAACGTTTGTAAGAGAATAATTGTAAATAAGGTGTAGTTTGGTGTAGCATCTGTTAAGATTGTTAGTTTAACAAAAAAAATATCAGTAATGAGTGTCAGAAAAAATAGTATCGGGTTAATTCGTTATGAACCGGATCATGGTTAAGCCAAAATGCCACAGAAGTGCCTGCAATTTAATCGACAATGTTTCGTTTAGTAACGAAAAGAAATAAAACGTGTAAAAGAAAACAAAATTTCTCGAAAATACATCTCTTTTGGAGTAATAAATACTGTGCTCTGCCTTTATGAATAAAAAAAAAATATAATAATATCCATAGTTATTTTGCGGCCTCACAGTAATTGGAAAGGTGAAAACACTTATGGTGCAGTGTTCTCAAATAAGTTATATTAATTTTCAAATTGTACTTAGGAACTTCGCGTGTAAATGGTATTTACTTTTTTTTCCGATTGCAAAGTGGTCATTTTATACATTAGAGAAATCTCGTTCTTGGATTAAGAAGTCCGTCACGCAGGTGCTGCGTTAACTAAGCAGATTTCCCATGATTTGTTAACATGCTTGTGATCTCATCACATCACCTACTTTATATTTAAATGTAAAAGAAATCGGTGACTGGAAGGAAGGGGGAAGTACGTAAACGTACTTCAGTTACAAAAAATGCGAAGAAAACCAATTTATTTAGAACATCAATTGTTTAACAATATTGATTCTATGACATTTTACGTCCCGACTCATAATTTTTATTTTATGAATCGGGCGTAAAAAATCGAATGAGATATTTTGAATCCACACCCGCCCCCCCCCCTAAACCCCCTTACTCCAGGTATGATTGCCGCCAATAACATATATGATCATTAGTCTGGAACGGTATAATATCGAGTATGGTATAGATCAAATAAACATTTTCGATACAAGAACTTAATTAATGACGTTATCAAATAAGGTATTTTTATGTATCTCATAAAGTAAAGTTCAATAAAAACCAAATTTGGTATTAAAAATTGGATGAAACGGCTGAATATGAATGAGGAATGAGTAGGAGTGGGGGTTTACTGCTAACCGAAAACTAAAATATAGAAATATCTCGGCTAATATTCAATATAGAGAAAACATGTACATAACAACATTTATAGAACATTATATTTAAATCGTATTGATCAGTTGATGTTATATTAATATCACTCAGCTAACGGAAATGTCCTGGGTCATGTAAATGATGTGTTTTTTTTCTTAGTATAAATTGTTAATTTTTTTAATATACTCAGAAACTTTACTTACCTCCTTTTCTGCTGTTATATTGAAATAGGAAGATTTTTTTTTTCATCGATAGACGTTGTTTATAATATTTTTTTTTATGTTCTGGACAGCCTCGTGGGTAAAGGAATAGAACTACCTATATTAATGCACTCTGTTAAATGTTATTTATTAACTTCCAATTTAAGCTACTACAGCTAGTTGTGTTAGGTTAAATTTATGTGTGTGTGTGTCTGTGGGGCGGTGAATAAATTTCTATTGTCCATGCCGGAATCGATACTACGTTTCTAGATTCGCCAAGTGTATTAGTCCTTGAGTCATATGGCTAACACATTTGCAAACTCAAGAGTCGTGGGTTTGAATCCCCTGCCTGGGCAATAGTTAATACACTACGAAGAATTCATCTCATTCATGGTGAGCATCTCATTAAGTAGCATGTTAAGTAACATCCCTGGCAAAAAAGGGGTGGTAACTTGTAGATAATTCGTTCGAATTAGTCATAGTAGAATAAAATTAATTGAACAAAATGATTTATTTATTAGATAAATACCACTGTCACTGCCAATAAAATAAAATTACACCAGCAGCAGGTATTTTTTTGCTTTTTATTTGTATAGAAAACAGAATGTATTTTTACGTCCCGTATTACTGTATTACGTTTCCTCTAAGCTGATCTTTGATTGTCATGTTGTGTGTATTTATGTACTCTGCGGGCTTTTTGATCTCATAACTGATCAAATCGAACGAACAGGTACATTCCTTCTGAGAATGTCTTTCCTGAAAGAAAATATAGCACCAATGTTAACCATGATATTTAGGATTACATCTTACATTTTTGGCCAAAGGAGCACTTGTTATTTTAGGCTGATCAATTTTGATATTAAAATTATTAACCGCTTCACCAGCTTACAGGCGGCTTAACAAAGGCTTAAATTTACATAATTAATTAAGTGGAAACGAGTTGTGGTAGGAGACTTATTACCAATCAATAGATGCCTTGAAAGATCAAGCTGGTGTTTGGGGGCCGGAAGCGGACGGCCTCCTCCTTCCTTGGGTGATATCCTTCCCTTTGGTCTTACCTAATTCCTCGCCTGGAAAATTAGAGACCCTGGCTTTAATTTCCGGTCTGGCGTCCCGTTTCCTCTCATCAGTGTGATCTCGTAGATTGACTCAGACGATCCCCAATTTTTCTTTCTCGCTATCAGGACATTCACCTCAGCGCCTGGACTATTGCTTATTGATTATAGTGATGAACATTATCATCAATTTATTGAAGGAGGACATGATGAGATTCGATTGGAGAATTAAATTGGTACCAATTGTTTAAGAAGGTGCTTGCAATATTTCTAGTTGAAATGAACTACAGTTAAGATATTAGTCTTGCATGGTGCAGTTTCCTTAGCTTTCTGTTCTATGCTCAAAATGTCTACTGGCCACTCATTATCATTTTATATATACATATATTGTTTATTAAATTCAGAATAAGTAAACTGTTCTGGATTCCAGCTGAACCATAAATCAATTTTGCCATATATAAATTCACTTGAACAAACTAGAGGCTGAATGGTTTTCTTTTGTTTAGAGACTTCCAATATGCAACCAAAATATAGAATCCTAATCGAAAAAAGGAAATCTATAACTGAGGTTGTACTCATGACGTAATTCGTCATAGATGTCCCTATGTTCCCATCGATCCGATGTGCTTGTTGATAAAAATGAGGCTCGATCACATTTCAAATTTTAAATTCACCAAATAAATGTATCAAAAAATGAATTTACAAAGGTTGTCTATTTGTGTTTGCCTTTGGACCTCCAATGCGTCAACCTCAAATATTCAGAAAAGCTTCTCAGAATCTACTGAAGAGTATAAACCGAAACAATTCAAATCAAAGCTGGGCATCTACCCGTTGACTTGGAACTCTGACTACCGGTAGGAAAGCATAACTTTGATAAGGGATTCTCGAAAAAACGTTTAACTCTGCCTTCATAGCAAAAGAAACTTTTTTTAGAAATAATCTCTGTAGGCAATGAAAAGAACTGGTCGCGAAGAATTGCAGAGGAGGTAGATTCGTCCTTAAAGAAAAGAAATGTGTGGTGTCTGGGTAGACACAACTTAGTTTGGGACAGATTTCTGGGCAACGCAATTAATCTCTGACCACGGGGATTTGAATGGGAATTACTATAAGTTTAAACAAAAGGAGGATGCTACTGAGGAGAAATCCAAAACGCACTTCATAATCTTCTTCACTGGCCAATATTCAACAGTGCAAAGATGTGTCTTGTTGGAAATTTTCTCTAGTAGAATGGTCCCATAAAGCCTTGAAAATTTCGGTCATAATAAAGACATACTTAAGGTACGAAACGCTTTTACAAAAAGTGTATTTAAGAAAATACAATGGGATAAAATTTGTATATAAGCTGTAATAAACATGTCATAATGTTAATTAAATAGGGAGTCTTAAATAATATTTACATTGTTTCAAGCTTTACATAAATAATATATGATTATAATTATCGTATTAAGCAGTTATTGGAACCCCACACAGCAGAGGTCAGTTGTGGGCACCTCGATCTCTTGAATCATTCCACATTAATATTACAACATTAGATTGAGCTTCTTAATTATAAAGAACAAAATTCAGGCCTTAAGCCTCCGGGAAATTGAATTAGTAGAATTTAAGAAAGAGAAATTGGATTGAACCGCTGGTATAGGCAGCCTTAAGTTAAAGTGGAGGTGTAGAGAAGCACACAAAAAATATATAGTAGTTGCATTAAATACATTTTGTTATGGCAGGTACAATTATTCCTTTTAACAGAAGCCCAATAATAAACTGGCAATGTATATAGGGCATTTCTTCAGTTCCAATCACTGTACGTAATTAACATTGAGTTAGTTTGTGGTTAGTTATAAATTTTAGAAATAGCGATTCTCTAATTCGCTATACTTTGTTCACTTGATTCTGTAAATTACTATTTGAACGGATTTATGAAACCATAATATGCGTCCCCTTGTAATCCTGAATAAATATAGGTGTGGCATGGGTGTTCTATGGTCACACAAGTAAGTTATTTCGTAATCATGGATGTGAGTGCTTATGGACTCTTTAATGGTCGCAATAATATTCGTCCTGTAATTATTTACACCTTACTGACGTCATAAAAATGATTCTTTTGTTACGATAAAGCCAAAGCTTAATATATGTAACTTGAATGAATAAGTAAGTAGCCACAATTAAATTCATAACTTAAATGTAAAGTAGATATATCTACTTAAAAATTCAGACAGCTGAAGGTTTTCTACATATTTTTTTCCCTGTTTCACAAAAGCATTTTCCAAAATATTTTACCTGTAATATTTTTAATTTATAATATTAATAACGGTCGTATTGAATTAATTAATTTCTGTTACCTGAATTTTGTTAGTGTTTTCATTATTTTTAACTCCTCAAATTGTACGTGTACATCCTCTTCACTTTCCAGCATTCATCAGCTAAGTAGCCTTCATTGTCTTGTTGAATCAATACTCTACCTGACTCTTCTTCATCAACTCCGAACCACATGTTCAACTATTCTATTTACTAGGTAAGCCATGTATACTAACTGAAGCTTTCAAAATAAAACTTCTCTAAATAAGAAGAAATATAAGACTCTTACTGATACAGTTTTTATAGTTAAAATCGCATGAACAGGAGTAGGGATACAGAAAGACTGAAGCCCCCTCACCCCCCAAAAAGAAATGTAAACCATAAAAATTGCAGAATATTAAAAGTTTACAAAGTTTGTTAAACATTTAAACATAACATTTTTATTTCGCTCGGGCATATAATAAGAGATATACGAAATTTTGTATTATTGTTCCCATTGAGCGCCGATCTTCTGAGTTCCACACTATCAAATTTTATATGGATTTTTCATTGGACATTTTTTAGCGAAATACTGAACTAAACTTTTTATTAGCTCTGCCAATCAACTTGAAGCCTTACTCATATTTGAGTGGCTAGATTACACACACACACACACACATATATATATATATATATATATATATATATATATATATATACTAGCGGACCCGGCAAACGTTGTCCTGCATTATATATCAAGCGATTAGGATATTAAATTTAATAATATTATGTTTAAAAAAAATCTACTTTTAATAACGCAAAAAACAACATTTGTTATATGCACGTTTGCCTAAAAACAAATAGTAAATAAAATATCGCAAAAACTTGGTACGCAAAAAGAAAAGGAAAAATGAGAGAAGGAAATGAAGACGTTTTAGTTCTGTGATTATCTGGTAGAATGCGCACTACACGTCCTTAAAAACAAACAGTTGTAGACCAATAACTGAAATAAATAAAAACCCTCAACAATAATAACGCAAATACATAAATATAAATAAGAAAAGAAAATAATTGCTACATTCAAATCAAATTAAAATAAATTTGGACAATAAATAAAAATGTCTGAAAGTGAAAACCTCTCGCAGCTGAAAACATCTTTATATAGATGACATACTTAAATTCTAAGGACGTACATTAGATAAACAAATTAACATTTCATAACATTTCCAATAACCTCGCCCTTCGCCCTTCGACCGGAGACCTGCTCCATCTGCCTGGCCGATCTGCGGCGCTAAACCATCCGGGGCGGTATATATATATATATATATCTGTGTGTGTGTGTATGTATACATAATTCAGAGGTTATGTGGCGCTATGTTTAGCCTAAACTTAATGTTTATATACTGGTGAACAATTGGGCATTAAATACCAAAATAATGTATAGTAAACCCTAGAACAACAAAAACTCAGATTTTAGGAAATATATAGAACTGTTCCGACATATCAAACAACTGCATATTATTTGGTCCATTCATTACAAAACAGGAACAGTTTTCGTCGAGGTCGTAACTGTTGCAATCTTGTCATTTTTTTAAAAATTTTATTTCGGGTTCTGATCAAACCATTTCTTACATTTAGCAAGTATTAAACTACGCCAAACATTTTAAAAGCATTCTCAAGTGTTAAAAATAGCTAAAATACAACAAAAAGTATTTTTTTATTCATATTTCACTATAAGCGCTTTCAGAAATTGATTTCTATATTTGAAGTGGAAAATTATTTTTGAAATCCTTACTATACACGAAGAGGAACCTATATGAGTATGTGGATACTATACACAAAAACAAGTAAGGTTAAAAGAATATTATTGTTTTATGACTTACGTCTGGAGAATTGAGACCCTCAACCACGAATATACATACCATTTCACTCCACTGCACATTTTTGTTAATAATATTTTGTAAAATTTCTTTATGATCTTCCAGAACTTAATTACTTGGTGGAAATTTCAGACTCTGTATTATTCCCAACGGGACGAGGGTAGGGGGATAGTCAAAGCTTTCTGATAAGATACTAATCCCGGAGAGCAGTTTCGTGTAGACTACGGATTACGGATCAGGTCACGACCACAAAGCATGAGATTGAAGTGTACAAGGTACGGATTCACATATGTACATTCTCTATCTCACTCAATTCTCACATGCGAATGAAAAAACCTAATTGAAAATACATTAAATATAATCTAATATATAAAATTTCCATGTCACAATGTTCGTTACGGTACTCTTCCGAAACGGCTTTACCGATTTTTACCAAATTTTATATGCGCATTCAGTAGGTCTGAGAATCGGCTACTATCTATTTTTCATACCCCTAATCGATAAGGGTTGTTCACCCTTAACATATTTTTTTTTAATTTTTGGACGAAATTTTTTGTTTTTATTTTTTTATAATGTGGCATTAAAAAATACATACAACCCTAAATTTTTACTTTTTTTATCACCAACCCCTATTTTTTTATAGCCATTTTAGTAATTTAATCATTATCATCCCGCTCGATAACTGATCAATTATAGTGTTTTTAACTGTACTTCGATTAAAATTTCCCTTAGCTTATGGCAAATGTAAAATTTTTTTATGAAAATAAACATTATAAGCCAGCATTTTAAATAGCAAGTTCAAAGGTGAAAATATATTAATACCAAGGATTCCTATCAAATCTACAGATGTGCCAATTCAATTCAAACAAATTCAGTTTCCGATTAGATTGGCATTTACAATGACAATCAACAAATCCCAAGGCCAAACAATGTCTATTTGTGGCTTAGATTTGTGTCCATGTTTTTCACACGGGCAATTTTACGTAGCATGCTCTCGAGTGGGTAAACCATCCAGTTTGTTTGTGCTTGCTAAAGATGGGCTAACAAAAAATATTTTTCACGTTATAGCATTAAAAGATTGATGTTGTTTGTTAGTGTTACTGTCGTAATTAATATGTGATATGTAATTTTAAGAAATAAACTATAATAACTTAAAAATAATATTGTTTGGCGTTTGTTATTTTTATATTCCCTTATCGTTCATAGCGCTCCATGCCTATTTCACGCATATACCACATACTTACACACTTGTAATAAGTAAGTTACTTTTTGTCTACACTGGAATTTATCTAGGAACTAGAAATAATTTATAAGGCAAAACAACGTTTGCCGGGTTATCTAGTAAATTTAAATATTAGTGGCTCGTCCTCTCATAATCTTGCTTTGGTGTTCCGATTTCACCAATTTCCTCACGTTTTCATTCTATCTACAATATAACTATTAGGTGTTTCTTGTATTGGCCGATATGAAATTTGGTTTTTGTCCCCCTCTTCAATAAAATACATATATTCGTGAGTGTGTATATATATATGTGGTTCATAGTTTCTGTCATAATTATGACGTCCAATTATAATCCATCTTTAACAAAAGCATTTGACAATTTAAGATATTTCAGTGTGATACAAACGTGACCGCGTGCTCGCGAACTTGTGTGTACTTTTCACTTTTTATCAGGAGTACACCATCCATTATTTTTCCCTTACCTGGGATAATGGATACAGAAAGGAGGAAAGGATTAAAGAGAATAATCGTTTAACCGCTGGCAAGCGATTGCCTTTACATGACTTACGATTATTCGAATACTATAAGTATTATTACGATTAAAATCCCTTTTTGAAATAATCAATTACAATATTTTCGAATATAATCGATTAGTATTCGACGAATAAATTTTGCTGTTCTCTGCTCTCACATAACCAAGACGAAAGAATTATATTCAAACTCTCCTTTATATACCTTTTGGAATAGCATTTATGGCTCCATTTTCACTTTTCAAAAGAATCGAATAAGGTGAAACAAGACACGTAGCACTAGTAATCTTTACCAACTACAGGATACATAAATTCCCTTACAGGCGTACGAACCGGAGCTGCAAGTTCGGCTTTAAATGAAGAATGGCTATGTTGCTTTTCCTAGTCCTTTTTGAAAAAATATACGCATAACTAAAGTCGTTTATTTCACGATTTAAAATAGCTTAGTCTTCATGCTAAAGCGAACTAAGCCTCTCCATTTCCTATTCATTCTATAATATTCATCATTTAATAGTTATTTTGAGCGTGTTTTAGTTATAAGTTTTACATTGTATTTTTACATTTTACATATGTGTTTTTAAATTTTTAATATTTTGACTACCTTTTATTGGCTATTATATTTATTTATATTACGTGTTGTTTCAAAAATGTTAATGTTGTGTCACAGAGCACTGAAGATGGGACGGTTCGCCCCGAAAGTACTCTGCATTTAATAAATGAAGTATTGAGAGTGGAGGTGTTTTGAACTTATTATCCTTCCGTTTATGTTTAAGCTTTAACTTGTGCCACCAAGAGCAAGTCTACTTGATTTATAGGCCTTCGGGCACTCCTTTTTCTTCTTTGGGAGCGTGGGGATTTCTATACAACTACAATAACGGGATATTACGTTGTCAAGAAGTCCTGGTAAATGATATGTCTGTCGAGCCCGTCTGCTATCAGCAATTTTGCATAATATTAGAACGAACCTAGTTTTTGGAAATGTTGGATATGCAGGGTGTAAAGTAATATTATTTTAGGTAATTTGAACAAACAGAAAGGCAAACAATTCCATTAAAATTAACCAGTTGTATCAAAGGCAAATAAATAGTGGAATCTAAGGGATACCAGGTTCATCAAGTGCACAAAGCAGCATATTTAACACATTTAAAAGGGCGCTTAAATGAAGAGCTGAAATATTAATAAACCTATGATTTGCTTTTTGATTTATATGTTCAATGGTTTGTACGATATGGTTGTACGTAAACCTCTATCTCTTTCAATCTGATTTGTTGCCTACGCTATTAGTTGGCTAAAATAAAATTTTTATATATTGTTTTTTAAGGAAAATAACGTGCTTCAAAATATTAAAATGCAAAATTATTTTAACCTAAAGACAGTAATAGATAGAACTAAAAATTATAAAATTGGTTTTTGGTTAGAATTTTAAAGTAAAAAATTAAGGGAAAAGTATTGAGATACGGTTTTCACGGTTGAGTTCTTTCATGGTAAAAAACTGAGCACTTTGATAAAATAAAACCTAAAATATCCCTAAAAGGGAAAAAAACAACCACTCGAAGGCCCATTAAAGTTTCATGGAAACCCTTTATTCCTCTATTACTTATTCCATAGTTTGGGATTGCCGTTTAAGTGAGTAAGAAGAGATGTACTTCTTGTACGAAAGATCGAATATTGTTTTTATCAAGAGATAATGAAAAATAAAAGAGTTTGGTAAAATACAATCAAGTTTAGTTTTCTTTCATAATAGATATCTATGGCTTTTCCAGCATATTCACTGCAAATCTTCTCAACGCCTGCAGGACACTCGGTGAACTATTTATTGAAAATGGAGGTCCCTGTTAAGGTTGAGGATTTTTATTCATGATGTGCCGAGGACACTCAGAAAAAATATGACTTTCTTCATGAATTGCACTTCCTAATTGAAGGTTTTTGATTTACTTAGATATCTACACAAGAATGAGAAAACATTATTGGTTCAACAATTAAGAACTTTGCAGTCTTAGGACTGTAGATGTGTTATTAGAGAAATCAAAATAACGGCCAAAAGTGTTCTACAATGTTAACCTTTATGGGAAGAAAACTAGGAGGATGACTAACGAGGCTGTGTGTAACTAATGTTTACTGTAATTCGAATAAAACTAAAAGTATTTGACGGAACGGCTAAATAAGACGGGTATAGACGGAGAAAATATGAATATTTGTATATATAAATAAAACTTTAAGGTTTGTCTGATTTTGTGTTTAAATTCGCTGGGGATAAATTTTGTTCACATTTCAGACCATTATAAGAACAATGGCATCAAAATTAAAAATCTCATCTGTGTCTGTCAGCTCGATTGTTACTCAATCACTCAAAAACCTTTTGGAAGATTTCTATGGATTTTTATATCCCTGAGTCTATTACCCAAGGTGTATAGTGTAGGTTATGTGAGAATCGGAATTTTCCACTAGGTAGGAAGGGGGAGGGATTCGATGTGAAAACACACTTTGTCAATAATTTCATTGACATTCGTATTAGCGATAAAATATAATTAACAAACTATGTTTAGAATCACGATTTCGGTCTTAAAATCTTATTCACTTTTAAATTTCGACTTTTAAGTTTTGACTTCCGACTTACAGGCACCAAAGACATTATTCGTGTTCTATGAAAAAGCCTAAGTAGAACTGAACAATTTTTATATATAAGTTAAGGGAATGGATGTTGTTAGCAGGCATTATTAGCAGATTTCTTTTATTATGAGAGATGCATGAAAATTCGTTGTTTGATGGCGTTGCCAATCAAGATTTTACCTTCTTCTTTCGAAAATGTTATTTGATCTAAACCATATTTGATATTTAACCGTTTGAGTCAACACTGAAGACCTTATTTGTTATTGGGAGATATCGGACATGGAATTGTGGGATTGTAAAATGTTATAGAACAAATCTTGTTAAACTATTGGTGGTATATAATTGATGATCTATAAATTATTTCGTAACTCAAGTATTAAGCGAGTTATTTATGGTTTCTTGTTTTCAGTAACCCCCTTCCACCCCTTCCTCTGCCTTTTACTCATAGGTTCTTTTACATAGAAATAGGGAATAAATGGTGAGATGAGATCACAAGTGTGTTATACCAGCAGTTGCTTAGTTAAAAAATTCAAAAGTCCGTCAGACAGGGTCTATTTAACCTAAGCAGATTTTCCACTGGCTTGATGAGACACTGGTGATTTTATTTTATCTTATTTTTACTTTATTTTGTTAGTTAGTTATGTATTGATTCTGTGTTTTACTTTTGTATGATTTAATAAGGAAAGTGTATAATTTGTATGTACAATATTTCTTTTGACTCATAGATAGCCTAGCTTTAAGGTTCTGGTACATAGTGTGATATAGTCTTAAGTTCATGACAGCCCTTGAGGGTAGCTGGGTAGTGTGCTTATTTTAAGCAATTTGCAGGACACATTCCAGCGGTTAGGGTCCTCTTGCCTTGTACATATCCTATACAAGTTATTTGTTTGATAAATAATGATTCTTTTAATAATCTATTTTGATGAACATTATATACATTTTTTAAGTATTCAAGTATAATTTACTATATGTATATATTTGAATGAGGGGCTCAGGTTAGCCATGTGAGTTAAAGCGTTGACTTTAACCTCACATGGTAAACCTAGAGTGGCAAGTTCGATTCTCGCCTGGGCAAACAGGACAACCTTTAAACAGGAATTTATTTAGTGACGAACTCATTAAATAAAATCTTTAGTCCCACCCTGGCTAGAAAAAGGTGTAACCTGTCCCAATTAACCATAGCAGCATAAAGTGGACGTTAATAAATAAATAAGGATAATATATTTGAACTAGTAGTGTGTATAATATCTAATGATATAGAAATGAAATTCTTGGTTTCAATGGAGGTGCATCGCAATAAAATATAAATAATCCTATTTCTATGGTTTCTATGATCCCATTGTTCCTAGTTTAATGAATAGCATTCCGTTACATGACCTTTTAATGAAACAATCAGAAATGTAATAAACGGTGATACTCTCAGGTAAGCAGTTTTACGCTTTTCATTACGAAGAATGTGATGAGCATTTTTAATTATAAACGAATTCTTTCCCTTTGGGTCCTAATTTTGTAAGTGTTTTGAAATGCTTAAATTACAACCGCTTTTCCCCTGCAATAAATCTTCGCTGAGCACATTCTTTCCCTTTGTAAATCCTAACTACTTTCTAAATTTACAGCTCTTTTTTTCTGGCTTTTAAAAATAATCCCTGAAAATGTATACTATGGAATTAAAATATCTACAATTTTCTTGACTTTCGCCAAATGGGTATTAAGACCTTCCATGTTCTTAATGCTTTCCTAACTTAATTATAATTATGCTCTGTAATTTTTACTAAAGGTAACTCATTTATTGAAGCAAAATGCTGAGTGAGCTTTGACCAGCAAGTCAAAAATAATCCCCCTTAGGCTAAGCCTCCACTAGCGATTTCTTGACGCGCGATTTTTCTGTCGTAAACATAGAACTCATTGTTTGCAATACAAGTGAACACACTTGCGATTAAGTAATCGCAGCGATTAAAAAATTGCAACAGGTCCTATTTTCTCTGCGACACGCCTGTCGCTTCACGGAATATACCACTTGGGCAGGCATGGGCGGGCATCCATTGCGAGAGTTTGGTCGCGATTTTGCAAACGTCTGTATCACATCACGTTTTTCTTACCGCTGGTTGGTTACCTAAAATGTATGACAACGAATTGGGTGGACGCATATTTCTCACTCGAAGCAAAAGAGCGACCACACAAGAAGTTCCATCCATTGGGAAACTGATATAAATTAGGGATTTTTTTATCGCAGTGCATTGACCTTCCAAAATTTCCGCTACAGCGATTTTTTGTCGCAGCGACAAGAAATCCCTAGTGGAACCCGAGCCTTACTTAACGTAAAGCTCTATCTATTCACAATATATGGGGCTCAGGTTAGCCATGTGAGTTAAAGCCTTAATCTCAGGTTAGGTTTTACCTTGAGTGGCGAGTTCGATTCTCGCCTGGGCAATTGGAATTTATTTAGTGACGGAATTCATTAAATAAAATCCTTAGTCCCCCCCTTGTTAGAAAAGCGTGGTAACCTGTAGATAACCCGTCCCAATTAGCCTTATTTGCAAAAAGTGGACGTTAATATAAATAAATATGCACACTATTCAGCGTTATCTTATGTTTACCTAATTATAAGTAATTAAAAAAAATAATTATAAAATTAAGATTTTAATCAACAATTATTTTTTACAACATTTACGTATGTCTAACAACTATATATTTTTGGAATAAACATTTAAAAAACAAAGTTTACAGAGCATTTAATGTTTACTATTGGTTCGTCAACTCCAAGTAGTTCAAATACTGTAGAAACGATTTGTCTGTAGTTATAACCTAATTGAAGAGAATTAATCTCCCATCACAACCTTCTTGCAGAGAATTTATTTTCTTCAATTAAAACTTAATTGCAGAGAAGAATTTGTTTTCACTTACAACCTTAATGTGAAGAAGAATGTTTTTCAAGTACTATCTTATTTAGAGAGAAGAATTCCAAATACAACCTTCTTTCCGACTGAGAAGAAACATTTTCCGTTTTACCTATCTGAGGTGTCCCGTTACCCGTCGCTTATGCAATAACATACCTGCTACTGATAAGACCTACTGGAGTTCTGAGCTAGACTTGCTATGAAAAGTTATTCTATTATTTAAAGAATAATTAAATTAATTATTTCAAGTAGTAATTCTGACTAACAAACCAACAATCGATAAAATAAAATTAGGTTTATTTTATATTAACGTCCACTTAATGCAACTAAGGCGAATTGGGACGAGTTATCTACAGGTGACCACCGTTTTCTAGCCAGGGAAGGACTAAGGATTTTACTTAACGCATTCCGTCACGAAATGAATTCCTTTGCCCAGGCGAGAATTGAACTCGCCACTCTAGGTTTACCATGTGAGATTGAGGTCAGCTAAAATTAGATTTAGTTAAACAATAAAGGTGGACACTTTTTAAGTTCTAAATGAGAATAATTTAGAGCAGCCAATTAAATTAACCTTGGAAAACGAGAAAGCTAAGAAGCTATGGCACCTAGGTTTTGAGATAGAGAGAGATGGTGGGAGTCATAAATTCGGTATATTCAGAAAGGCCTCATCTACCGACTTATTAATACCCGCCGATTCTTTTCACCATCCAAAATACAAGATGGCGGGGATGTATCTAGTGGAGAGGCTGATTAGTATTCGACTAGCGCAAGAAAATTACGTCAAGGAAATTTGCTGCATTAAGAATATTGCTAAAGCCAACGGCTACGAGGAACAGTTGGTGGACCGTCTTACCCAACATAGATATAAGAGAAAGTTGGCAAGCAGGTGTAGGAAGAGCGGCCGAAAAATAAGTCTTTTCCTGACTCCATCCCTTAAGTGAGCTCTGTTTCAGAGAAGATAAGGTCCTAGTTGAGGAAAATTGGGATAACAACCACACACAGGAGCAAGCGGTCCTTGAAAAATTGTTTGCCCCGAGTTAAGGACAATGTGGACCCCCTGGACAGATCTGGCGTATGTAGGATCTCTTGCACAGTATGTGATGCCACTTATGTGGGGCAGAGTGGAAGAAAGATAAGGACGAGGCTTAAGGGGCATATCACACGTGACTCTGAGTTATCTGCACACGCCAAAGAAAGAGGGCCACGCCATGTCCACCATTAAATATGGACTGCTATATAAGAAAAATAAGGGGAAGAGTCTGAACACTGCTGAAGAGTTGCATATAAAGCTGAACAGAATCGAGAAGGGAGATAGAAATATTAATAAAAAGGAAAAGGCGGCTAGGCCTCGACATGACATTGACGGGGACCTATCATATTGTTACGTTTTATTACAAATCCAGTAATAAACGTTGTTAGTAATAGTTCTTTTGGATTGCAAAATTAAACACACACAAGTTTCACAGTTTTTATCACTGCACAATACACTTGGTTAATTGTTCTTGATTACTACTCACAGTATAGACTGATAGCGTCACTGTTCTTCAATGAGTCACAGTCCAATAATTCACTCACGGTTACTGAAATGCACAAAAAGACGGTACTGCACTGTCCTTTAACATGGCACTAAACTGTTACTTACAGTCACGGCACGACACTGTTCTTCTTGTAAAAACACTTTACCTCACTGCACTAAGTCGCACTGTAGCACTGACGTCATCAACAAGACAGGTGACAATAAACTGACTTGCTCGTGGCTGGCCGGTTCTTTATATAGGTCGTCGGCATACATCAAAGGGGAATTGGCTGGGCCCTTCGACGTCTGGACTGGAAGGGACTAGTACGAGCTCGACCCTCTGTCGGCTTCTTTGATCTACCTCGCACTTCCCAAATACGCGACTCTCTCTGCTAATCCTTCATGTATTTAATTTTCGCAACAATATCTATTGGGACATAGGTTCAGCCGCCCGGCGGTTTTGGTCCAGGCAAGACAGCTCTAATCAGGTACATCTCCTCTCTATCTTTAGTTCCCCAGGTGTTTCATTCAGGGGAATTTTCCCCCCATTGTGATATGTAAATATAGTTTGCTTACCCAGTAATTTGTCTAACTTTAATATAGATAATTTATAGGTTTTACCTTTATGACGCATGATTATCGTTTTTTAATTTTATTGGTTGAACATTTTTTAAATTTTCAATTGGTTTTGATCCTGAATATGTTTCGTTTTTAGCAGATTTCCCTTAAGGTGAATCAGCTATTGAGGTTGAACTCATGACGGAATTTTCGAAATTTTTCTTCAAATGTCCATCGATCCTACCTAGTAGATGACGAAAATGAGGCCCGTTCAAAACTGTATATATATATATATATATATATATATATATATATATATATATATATTTGTCTGTTACCGCTCTAGCGGTCGCAATTTTTGTTTAATCGTTACCAAACTCGATATTTAGTCGTTTTATGTAAAAAGAAAGATCAAGTTCGTTAACGACTGAAATCGGACCAGTGGGAGGGGGGGGGTTTAGAGGGGAGGATTTTCGAAAATTCGAAATATCTGTTACTATACGTCGGATCGAAAACTTGTACACAACCAATCTTATTGGAAATTAAATTTACTATAAATATTGTTATATACATTTTTTCTCTATCTTGAATATTAACCGAGATATTCGCTTGTTTATTAAATCGGGGCGCCTAACGGACGAGAGTTACTTTCCCGCCAAAAGCTAGTTCGGCTAGTAGTTTTCTTCTCTGGCTCGGCTCTCGTGAAATTTCTCTATTGTAAAACTTCACGTGGGAAATCTGCTTAGTTTACGCTGCCCCTGCGTGATGGACTTTTTATTGTTTTGTGACTGTTTTTACACTGTTGGCCATGCTATGTTTGTTATTTAGTCTTAAGGTTTTTGTTTGTCAGCAGGCACTGACGATGGAGCGCTGACTCTGAAAGTGCACTTTTCGTAAATTAAAACACTAGTAGAGGACAAGGCCTTTTTATTGATCCTGATCAATTCTGAGGAAAGGTGAAGTAAAGGAAAAAAATTGGAATGATATTCTACTTAGAAGAGAAATATAGTTCTACCTAAAAATGTCAGACTATGATTACCATAATATCTTTGATTTGTAGCCCTCAATTTTATTGTAACCTAGCTAGAGCATGATACTAAGTTTATATATATATATATATATATATATATATATATATATACTAGCTCAGATACCCGGCTTCGCCCGGGATTTGATTTGAGGCTGAATAGTGATGGTATTTTTTTGGCAAGGCTTAACTTTGCACAATATTTTGACCTTTACCCGTCCCAGTGTTTAGGGTTAATACCCGTTGTTGGCATTTGTTAATAAGAAAATTATTTTTTATGTAAGTCTTCAATGTCCTCCATATTGTCATACTCGTATTTCCCGTCTCCTGTGCATTATGCATAGATTTCACTTATTAAGGACAAAATATTAACATATATTTGAATTCATTTCCAGATGAGTTACCTCATAGTTCAAATTGGAATAGATTGTTGAGCATATCAATATTTCTACACAAATTACTTGCTCCACACATAGTTTATAGTGTATATCTCGTTTATACATTGTTAAAAGACAAAAATGAATATGACAAAAGTTACTCTAAATAACAAAATAAACAACTTTTGTTATGTTCATGTTTGCCGAAAAACGAATAGAAAACGAAATACCGCTATTTTTAAATTCAGGCCTCCCTTACAACCCCCACTCCTACCCGTGCCTAGAAATGTTGGTATGGCTTGTTATAATGAAAGCGTTAGTGCTAATACATATACCGAGTTTTATTTATTTCAGTTGGGTCTATCGTCCCAAATAAAATTGTTCACTTCCGCTATAGGTTTTAGTTTATATCTCGTTTATAATTCGGTATACGAAAAAAGTGTATATAACAAAAGTTACTCTAAATAATAAAATAAATAACTTTTGTAATGTACATATTTGCCGAAAACCCAATAGGAAACGAAATATCGCTATTTTGAATTTCAGGCCTCTCTTATAACCCCCACTCCTGCCCGTCCCTAGAAATGTTGGTACCGCTTATTATAATGGAGGCATTAGTGCTAATACACATACCGAGTTTTATTTATTTTGGTTGAGTCTTTTGTGTCAAATTAAACTGTTCACTTCCGCTATAGGTTTTAGCGTATATCTCGTTTATAAATCAGTATTCGAAAAAAATGTACATAATAAATGTTACTCTAAATAACAAAATAAACAACTTTTGATATATTCATATTTGCCGAAAAATCAATAGGAAACGAAATATCGCTATTTTTAATTTCAGGCCTCCCTTATAACCCCCACTCCTGTTCATCT
Source organism: Riptortus pedestris (assembly GCA_019009955.1). Taxonomy (NCBI): domain Eukaryota; kingdom Metazoa; phylum Arthropoda; class Insecta; order Hemiptera; family Alydidae; genus Riptortus; species Riptortus pedestris. The sequence continues at coordinate 210,640,834 of CM032228.1, read as the reverse complement.
CAGAGAATTTTAATATAGCCTAAAGTCTAAGTTGGGTTAGTAGTAATAAACATACCAAGTTTCAAAAAATTCGGTTCAGCCGTTTATGCGTGAAAAGGTAACAAACAAACAAACAAACAAACAAACATACACGAAAGAAACAAAATGCAGTTATGGTGTCTATGACATGTGAAACGAAAAGTTATCGTGAAATTTCGCGAAAAAAATCAATGTACAGACAGAGGTTACAATTTTATATATATATAGATATATATAATATTAAAGTGTACTGTATATTCTCTGCCCCTTTAAGTGATTACGAGATGTTGACGAGCTCGATTGGAAATTCATTAAATACACCTTCAATGGTTATATGAATCACCCGTTGAATTAATTAATTTATTGAAACTATAGTTTCAGAGAATGAGTTATGTAATGCTATTAAGAACTTTAATTGATCTGAGAGGGCTTTAGACTTTATAAACATTGTAAGATGAAAGGGTCCTTTATATTTGGCTCTGATGTACAGTTTGCAACCGGCAACTAATTACCAATGTTCAGAACATATTTAAGTGATGCTAGCTAGCAATGGGGTTTTTGTGAGTGTTAATACTTAGGAAAAGAAACGAATAATTTAGCAAACACTTTTTCAAAGCCTTAAAAATTCAATGTTTAATCATCGTTCAATGTTGCTAAAGGAAGACAATAGTGTAAAAGTATGATGTTTTATGTACTATTGATACTTTATTTGATAATGATGAGTAATAGTTGAGAGATTTTATACTATTGGATAAAAATGTTGAGTGTTTTTAAATCGTTTGTGTTAAGCTACCAGTCGTAATGATTCCTGCGTTATCCATTTTTCGCCTTCTTAGTGCCAGGTTTGAATTGGTCATTTTTCCATTTCGCTGAAGCAGATGATTTTCCATTTTTCCCAAAGCCAGGCGACTCTCGAAGCTTAGAGTGACCGCCATTACCTTTGTCCTATTTTTTACCTTCCCCTTTAATGCTGTCATTACCTACAATTTTCTTTCTTCTGTGAAGGCTTTTCATCAGTTTTAGAGTACTGCTGATTTCCCACCAGCTTCCTTTTAGTAGATATCCCTTATCCATCCCCTACATGGAAAATGAATAACATAAGCAGTAATTCAACTTTAATAAAACATGTACAAAAATAATAACCTATCATCCGATTTGTTGTAGTTTTCTCTTAAGGGAAATCAGCTATTGAGATCGTTACTACTGACGCGATTTTCGAAAAATGTCTTCAAATCTCTATCGATCCAACCCTGGAGACGACGAAAATGAGGTCCGTTCAAAACTTTATATTTGTCTGTTAACGATCTAGCGGTCGCAATTTATTTTTCATTGTCACCAAATAAGAAATTTTAACTTTGTATACAAAAATAAAGATCACAATCGTTAACGGCTGAATTCCGACCCTGGGGGTTTAGGAGGATTTCGGAAATTCAAATTATCTCCATTATTATTATATAGAACTAATCTTATTATATATTCAATTGTATACAAATATATGTACTTTTTCTTTATTTTGAATATTAACCAAGATATTTTAATTTTTTAATTTTTAGCCTTCAGTAAATCCCCACTTTTATGATGACATTGCTACCAGCATGTGGGAAATCTGTTTAGCTTGCGTAGCTCTTGCGCGTAGGACTTTTATTAATATGCAGACATTCAGTGGGGAAAGTTCATCACACCATATTCTCTTACGTTGTTCATTCCAGCTTTTCTGTCATACTTACAGAATTCAGTCAGTCTCCATTCTTTCTTCAAACTAAGATTTATATTTTACTACCACTTGCGCCATAGGAGCCTACTAGAGTTCTAATTCTTCTCCCTTCCGATGACACTCCTTGATAGGATTGCTATTTTTTTTATTTCATTCAAGAATAATTCCCACGTAATACTCATCTTTATTTTATTTTATTTTATAGATCATTATGCAATTAATTAGAGATTATTGATTCTTTTATATTACTATACATTGCTTCTTGGAGCTCCTTAAAAATCTCATTGTTGATTTCTATAACATGCTTTATGGACTACTCATTTCAAAATAATATGAACTACTGCAGAGATATTTTTAGAATCAGCAATTGACTCCAATAGGTCGCAAGAATATTTTGTCATCTACATATTTCTACATTTATGTGTGTTTAATGTTAACGACATGTATGCTTCAAAGTTCAAAGTCTGTTGATATAGTAAAGTAAGACTCCTTTTAAGGAAAAGAAAATTATGTTGTTTATTTATTTAAGAAATGAAATAGTATTTTTAATCTAATAGAAGATATATAAAATTTTTAGCGACCTAAAATAATACAGGACATTACGTGTTGTGATTACCTGTGTGTGAAGTTCTCCAGGCATATTCCTGGTAGAGAGAACGAGGTGGTGAGCCATCAGGACGTAGAAGAATCCAATGATGGTGAGTGGAATAGCGTAGTAGACAAGGAACTTGGCCATGATGATGCTCCTGGGGTACATAGGTCCCCATTCCTCCGGGAAGGGGTAGCACACTTCGAACAGAGTCCTGTTCCCTTGCTGGAAGACTCTGATGTAGGAGCCGAAGAAGGCAGGGGCTGCACAACCGATGGCCACCAGCCAGATGGCTCCAGCGATCATGATAGTACACCCCGTAGCACCCTTTCCTCCAATCGATGAGTACAGCTTCCTCATTGGGTCCACGATAGCGAAAAATCTATACCGACACAGGACACAAATGATTAAAATGCATAAATATAACATGATCACTAATCAAGATAAATTATATGTATTTGACTAAAATATAAATCCACTATCACTCGAAGGCGAAGAGCCAGAATTTATAAAAATGCAATTCTTTTTAATTCATTGTATTAAAACTCTACATCAGCGGTTCTCAAACGTTTCAGGAGACGGAACCCTTTTGGAAAGCTATAACTTGACTGTAACCTAAAATATAACATAAATGCCTTTTTGTGCATCCTTTATTAATAATCATAATACTAGTACAATGTAACAGTTACTTTTACAAAACAAATATAATTATAGAAGAGATATATAAAGAAAAAATGTATGAGGAAGTATGAAACTGGTTTCTTTTATTTTTCATCAATTGGTTGATATCAGAGAGAGATTTGAATCTTTCAGATTCGGCGTTCAGTGTATTGGGGTATTTTGTTTTCATGGCTGCATAGGTTGAGAGTCACATTTCTCTTTCGCATAAATGTTGTTGGGAATGGAAGAAGAACATTCAGGGCCATTTTGGCAAACATAGGATGTTTACCACCACGGATTCTGCACCAAAATTCGTTGAGAGGCTACGTTTTGAAAAGTGACTCTATGCTTGCGTCTGATGCCATTTCAAAAAAAAAGATTTGAACTCTCTTTTCTCTGGATAAAGCTTTAATTATAAAGTTTGGTTTCAATATCTCGAAATTTGTGGTGAACAGAATAAGAATATCCAGCTAGATTCATATATAGATATCAAATATTAAAATTCAAACTGACTCGTTTTTGTCACTAATTTAGTAAGATTCGTGAAGATTTGAAGGATTTTTGTTCAATTTTGTCACGTGAGCAACCACAATAGATACTTTTCCTAAAACAAACAAGCTAGTAAATAAAACTGTAATTTTTTTTGTGTATTGATAAACAAATTTTTTATATTTTTGTATGATTTTACAATTTAATTTAAAGATTTCTCTATGTCAGACTTCCTAATTATCGTACAAATTAATCTAAAAGTTCAAAACTCTCCAAGTTCATTCATCAATTCTTTTCATAATATTTTCTGCGAAGGACTCAAATAATGAATTTCGTTTAATTTAGCTCTTCAAGGAATGAATATTAAAATAAAGAATTGGCGCATAAGGAGGGAATTATATTATTTCTGGCATCAATATTCTTCTACATTATCTTATCTTGTATTTCTATTTTAAAATAAGCTGCTTCGAAAGTATTAAATAATTTAAGGATTAATAAAATATTCTTATTGTTTGATTGGTTGAATGATACCATCCATAAATCTAAATGTATTTATTCCTTAAGGTGATCATGATATATTTAAATAAAATAACGCCACTATTAAATAATCTTAGTAGCGGCTCTTTATAGCCATTTTTAAATAATTGTTGACCTGTTCGTCATGGAATGTGTCGAGTTACTTATTTACATTAAGGAATAAGCCATTTAAGAAAAATGGGAATAAAGAAAATGATATATCAGTTTTTGAACCTATGTTTTTAAATTAATTTTTTTTTTTGGAGTAAACTGAAACTAAATTTTACAATATCACATGTTTATTTAAATCGTTTGTATTAAAACAAATATGAGTGGAGAAAATGTGTCTCAGGGGAAAAACAAACAAGATAAATTTGAAGTGAAGTGAAAATTTAATAAATTACGCCGCTGGTATTAATGCTGAAAATCTATTTCTATTTCAGTTTTATAAGGGTGAATTTATTTATTTAGAATCGATATGTTCTGGGTCAATACAGTTTCGATTTGAACCCATCAGGTGTGGACGATTTGATTGACAGCTTAACTGACTGAAATTTTGCAAAGTACCAAGTTTTTTATTCTTGAATAATTGATTCTCGCTGTTCTGAGTGAAATTCTTTAAAAGAAAGTACCTAACAAAGATGAGGCGCATGTCGTGTGCTTGGAGAACAAATCGTATAATGCTGAAATTAGGGCTGAAGCTCTTACGGGGCCGATGAATATTAAAATAAAAATACCAACCAAAAATGTAATTTTCTTTACAATTAAAATAGCTGAATATTTCACACGAACTTAAAAAAAAATTGATATTAAGATTTGATAAAATCAATAGGATAATGATTGAGAACGAGGTTTTACTGTGGGAATATAAAAAAGGAAACAATTATTTTTACTCAAATTATGAAGCAACCTTCTTCATTTAAGTAATATTGAATTTTTCCAACCACATTATATCTTCCCAGAAGTTACAGAACCCCACCTATCTAACTTTGAAAAAAATATTCGAAATTGGTCTAGGGAGTATCATCCCAGCTGGTGTAAAGCAGAGAATTTATGAGGCAAAGTTCCGAAAGCCATAAAGATCTTACAAGCTTCACAGACGAAGTGCTACTTCCGGCCTGTTGAGATTTACATTCTCTGAACTTTCAAACAGCTGCTTATACAAGGACTTGTGTATTTGATTGATATTACAGCATAATGATTTTTTTTAGATAAAATGGTATTTTTGAAGAAATTAATTACAAAAATAGTATGGACAGAGTATGCATTCTCTAAGCATGTTTATTGTATGTCACATTTGAGAACACCTCATATAAAAACTATGAAATACTAAAATTCGATTACTGCAACTTCCAAGGCACTGTTTAGCTTAAAAGTTGCATGCAAAGACAATTTGTACTCAGATTTTGTTTTGTCGACTTCGAAGTAGTAGAATATAGTCACTAGTAAGAAGGAAATAATTCTCTTTTTATAATTATTTCAGTGTTTTAAGTAATGTTTTGCAATATTATGCACTTTAACAGAACGTTCATGTTGGACTATTACTTATAGACGTAATATACCTCGCAGGACCCAGCCTCTACCACCATCATATACTGTTGGGGCGTGCGGTTAGCTTTTGCGGTAATAACAAGAAAGCATTAGACTGAAATAAAATTATTAAAGAGATAAATTCCTCACCTTGATTATACCGAAGTATTTACTATTCTGGTGGAATGATGAGGGGAAATAATACAAGTCACTATTTGAGTTCTCCAAGGAATCAAGTATATATTGAATAAGTGACAACATGCAATAAACAATACAGTAAGGACCCTAATTTTATACAACTTAAACCTGAAAAGAATATTACTTTAAGGGACTAACCTTATATCTAATTGAAACAAACATTAACATGTATTGATAAAGATATTGTGAAAACAAAGAAACTTTTAACTATATGAAATATGACTATACAACATAGGTAGAACACAATGGTTACCCTTTATTTGTTTGTAAACTTTAACAATAAGCCAATAATATATGTATATATATACAAAATAATGATCGAAAGGTCCTATATTTATGAGTACTCATTTATCTGTTTTCGTAGATAATGCTAGCAATATAATAAAGAAATTGGTACCTGCGGGAAACATATACTTTTTATGAAGTGGATTTTTCTTCTTGTGTTATTTCGTGTTCCCAATGAGATTCTGTCTTCTAGCTGGTGAATACTGGTTGCGGGGACCTTTATTTCGATGCGGCGATCCATTTCTGACACTAGAGTTGCGGGAGATGAATACTATTCACACACTTTGCGGAGCCAACTACCCAAGAACGTGACTAGGCTTGAAATCAGAATCAACACTCCTGGTCGCCAGCCATAAGCGAGCGGTACGTCCTGTACGCTAGCGCTGCAGATTCCGCTCCTGGCCACCGCCTACGGCGACCCTGCCAGGATGTACGGCCGGTTAGTGAACCAAAGCGCGGGAGATACGACTGAGCATATACCATTCAGTGCGTCCCATAGCTAAACTCTCCAATTTCGAATACCGAGAAGAAGAAATACAATACATAAATAAATATGAGACTAAATTATGAGTGGAATAACCTGTTTTAGATTGGGTCAATATGAACATGGATTATTATTGAAGTGAGTTTATTTATCATGATTAGCTTTGATGTAAAGGCTGATGCTGAGCTTTGATGACGCTGAAATGTTTTAGCCGATTTATTTTAATGAAATAATTTATTCTGAAAATCTTTTCATATATTAATGTATGCCTAAAAGATTTTATATCCTGAAATAGAAAACCATGATGGTTCTAAGAAAACATCTATTTTCTGAGATTAATAACAATGTAGTAAAAGAAAGTCTTAAGTAATACATATTTTTCTAAACCTTGTTTAGAAGAAGTGTGTGGATACTTGAACCCCGTCGAAGAAAAGAGTTAATGTTACATTGATAAAGTAGTGGAGATTATTTTCCTACCCATGATAGAAAAGAAAGTATGGAAATAAATAGAGAGTCTGTTGAAACCAACTGAATTATTTGTATAATCCAAATTCTTGGTTGAGACGTGGGACAGAGTAATCTGTGAGCTGACATAGATCCAGTTTGGATCCCCGATAAAGGAGAAATTTATTTGACCTTTTGGTAAGCCGAAGGAGAAAATCGGTCGTTTTAAAAATTATGATTCTCCTAATCGCCGCTACACGCGCTGGCCACTTGTCTATGGTGATCTGACCACTTGTCTGTCCCCTGGTTTGATGAAACCCGCCAATCTATTGGAGAGTACTCATTTCCGGTCTTCCTTGGTTAACGGGGTCGTACATTGCGTTGAACAATCACTACGAGAAAGACCTAGATCGCGAATCCCTCTAGGGTGATAAGGGAGCTAAATTATCAAAGGTCTAGAATGCCAAAGAAAAAGCCTCTTTCCAAGCCGGGGGGACTCGAAATGTAATTCACCGAGTCCACCTCTAAATGACTATTATACTCATTCGAAAATTAGACATACAACTCAAAAAGATCACACGTTTTATAGGATCAATAAAACGACCTTGTCTTCTACTATTGCTTTTATTTATGCAGAGTACGCTTTCGGAGTCGGAGCTCCATCGTCAGTGCCTGCTGATTAGAGAAGTGTAGGCTGGGCCAGAGTCGCCCGGGACTTTTGGTCTAGGCTACACTTCTCTTATCAGGCTCTCAAGATGGAGCTCTGACTCTGAAAATGCACTTTGCATAAATTAAAACACTAATAGAAGACAAGGCCTTTTTATTGCTCCTGATCAATTCGTTCCTCTTCTGCCCAGCATTTCGGGAGAAATACATTTTGTATCGTACTGTTCAAAACGTTAGAGCACCCTGCCTGTTTTGTGAACCAGTGTTTACAGTTTTTAAGGGATGGTGGAAGGGGATTTCCAGTCATCCCTGAGGTGGGACACTCATAAATAGTGTTACTTCTCTTGCATTTACCTTAAAGATTAATTTGCATGATATGCTTTAGAACTTCGTGGCTGAAATGCTTTATTTCCTATCTTGAGCCTATAATATTTATGAAAACAAACTTATGAATGACACATGAGAACACTAATCCCTGCTATTTACCTGTCTGCACTGAGAGCTGTGAGTGTGAAGACAGAAACTCCAATGGAGACATCCTTTGCAGTCTCGGAGAGCTTGCATACGAACAGCCCATATGGCCAGCTGTCGAAGGTGTATACTGTCGATGTGAAGGGCACGCAGGTCAGGATGACCAGAAGGTCACCTAGGGCCAGGCTGAGGATATATGTGTTGGGCACATTCCTCATCGTCTTCTGCCGAACGAATATAAGGACGAGAGTCCCATTCCCAAGTACTCCGACCAAAAATATGATGGCAAACACAAATGGGACTATGTATGTTTCTGGCCGTTCCGAGTAGGGGACATAATTTTCGTCGCTTTCCGTCTCATTTCCAAAAGAGTCATTGAAGTCCATGGTCCTCTTGATAAAGCAACTCTTGTTTTTATTTCACACCATGGTTTGTAGTAAAGGTCGAAGTATGAATTTCATGGTTGCATTATGTCGTAGGACAGGTCTGAAATAAAAAGAAAGATCATTACAGTTTTTCTTTAAAAATACAAAAAAAAATTATTAATATAAATAAATGGAATAGGGGATTTCTAAAGTGAATTTATTATTTTTTTTTATTTTTATTTTTATTTATTTATTTATTTTTTTTTTTTTTTTTTGAGAGAGAGAGAGCGAGAGAGAGAGAGAGAGCGAGAGCGAGAGAGAGAGAGAGAGAGAGAGAGAGAGAGAGAGAGAGAGAGAGAGAGAGAGAGAGAGAGAGAGAGAGAGAGAGAGAGAGAGAGAGAGAGAGAGAGAGAGAGAGAGAGAGAGAGAGAGAGAGAGAGAGAGAGAGAGAGAGAGAGAGAGAGAGAGAGAGAGAGAGAGAGAGAGAGAGAGAGAGAGAGAGAGAGAGAGAGAGAGAGAGAGAGAGAGAGAGAGAGAGAGACACGGAAATAAAAATCACCTAAATCTTAGTCCTACAACCAACACAGTATAATAAATGACAATGACTCCCCATGAGTCGGGTGTTATTTAAAAAAAAAAAAAAGAAAGAAATAGAACAATCAACCATTTACATGGGTACTCGTAACTTAGCCAGTTGCTTATCTTCTAGTGAGGTGTTCCTGCTGTTAATTGTTTGCTGTCTCCGAAGGGAATTTTTAGTAATTCTTGGTAAGTAATGTGCAATCGGAGAAAATATGTTCAGCGTGTTTAAGTAAATGCAAAATATATTTAAATCAAAGTCATTGCGTTTCAAAGAATTTTTCAATTTTATTAATATTATTTACCACACCCACAATGCTAATTTTTCCAAGAGGCCTACGTCCATAAAACATTTTAATTGCCTCTTAATGGTTTTTTCATTTAATTATTGGAGAGAGCGGAGAAAAGCAATTTCCACCTAATAGTCTGGCAAACATTTTTAATTTAATAAAAAAATAATGGTATTAAAGAAAATGTAAATGTCTTTCCACGTTTAAGCTGAAAAATGTAGTAAGTCCTTATTTTTACTAAAGACTACAACACTATTATGCAGTAAGTAATTAAAATAGTAAACCAGATGCTCATTAGTTGCACGAGAATGCATTGAAAGCACATAAAGTTTGACTTTCGTTTCACTGTGAGTTGGTGAAAAGGCTATGCAAGCATACAGTACGTGTGGAGCCATTGGTGTTTGCTGTGCCGTAAAGGATTCGAAGCCCTAATTAAATAAAGTTCTGGTGGCTACAGTAGACAAAGATAATTATGTCAGATTCGTTATATAGAGAATGTCAAACACATAGACTTATTTGGTTCGCCAAGGGCATTATGAGACATTTAGATACTGAGTGGATCCAGTTTAAAGGTTTTTATTTTTGTTGTGCGTACTCAGTACAAATCATTCTCCGAAATCATTCTTGGTTCAAAAAAGTAAAGCATTTTGCAGGATGACCTACTATATCATTTGGAGCATTTGGAATGCAATAGCAAGCTAATCATATGATACTTAAAAATACTGAAAACTAGAAATGCTACCACTGACACCTGTGAGTGTACCTTACCAACTGTCTCTGTAACTTTTATACTCCGGCGAACTGATGACCATTCTTCGAGCTCAGCTCCATCAAAAATGTTCTCCAGACTTTCTAAACTCTCTCTCTCTCTCTCTCTCTTTACTGCAAACCACTTATTATAGGCCTGCCATTCCTTCTCACACCACCAGGTAGAGCATAAACATTAGTGGAGTTCATGAAACGTGCAAGGCTGTTGCAGTTACCACGCGTGCTGTATTATGCAAGGTTATGCATTGGGCTATATATACAGAGAGCTATACTCTACTCTATTTTAGTATAACAAGATACTAAACTCTAAATCTTTCGTATCTTTAGTACTACACTGGTAGGAGACCCTGGGATAATCGAGTTCTACGGCTTTGGCATCGAACCAGGACGAGTGGGGAAAGGGCTTCTAGAAGGGCTTAGTTTTAGCAGCCAATGAGTGACGGGCTTTTTCTTTACAAACTTCGATGATGAATATGTTAAAGGTGAAATCGTTTCCAACGCTCTGATAACTAACCATTAATTAGAGCTGAATCGATCTGGTCTTTATTCAAGTCAATGTATGAAATTATTGAAGCTCTTGCTATGTAATAAGCGTATTTCTATAATAATAATATATAGAGATGGAGTTCTACATATCAGATCCTGCAGACATTTGTGAATAAATCGTTTTGGTATAGAGGATATGCAATACTACTAAACTCGCCATGAGATATTTAATCCGTTCGAAATATGTCCTTCAAGCTGTCCTCCATTTTTCCCTTTCCCCAACAATCTTGAGTTCAAATAAATTTGCAAAGAAGTCATCGAGTCTTTAAGCTCTGCTCAATGAGGTTCAATCTCCTTTTCTCGTTGGCTTCGATAAAACGTTTACTTACACTTAACTCGTTTAGAACTTCCTAGTTTGATTTCATTTAGAATAGAGGCAAATCTTCACCAAATCCACACTTTCATAGCTTAATTAATTTGTTTTGTTTGTTATTTATTTACCTCCACTGAATGCTACTATGCCTAACTGGGAGAAGGTTATTATAGGATTTAATTTAATGAGTTTGCCACTAAATAAATTTCTATTGCTCAGGTGGGAATCGAACTCACCACTTTCTGTTTACCATATGAGATTAAGATCAACGCCTTAACTCACATAGCTCCCATAATTAATTTCTCTTAGATGAAGAGTCTACGGATATATGACTTGATTACGAGAGTATAGCATATTTATACTGTTTAGCAGATTTAGCACCGTGTTCATGGATACCCTTAATAACTTCAGTAACCTGTTGAGCTCCGTTCTAAAAAACATAATTCAAGACCCCGCAGTCGGTGCAGTCTTAACAGCACAGAAGATAATTAGGTTTGTCATACTTCATTACTTCGGCTTTATTTTGATTCGCTAACTGTGATCCTCTGAAGTGGCTCCAAATATTGTCTCTCCAAGGTTAGGAGGGTTCGACTATTTTTAGCGGGGAGAGCCCTTGGTTACGTAACACATTGTTGTTGTTTTAGGGAATGAAATTTTACTCCTCTAGACAGACTTGTCTTTGAAACGAAGAGCTTTCTAAAGAGTTTGGGCTTCTAATCCTTCAAACCGTTTTCCCTTCTGAATTTGGTTGCTCTTTCGGAAATACCAGTGCTTCATAGATATTACTTTTATAATATCACTAAGATGTGGAATACTGGAATAGCAAGAAGACAAATTTTAGATTTATACCATATGCCAAGAGAGCGAATGACATATGATGGCTGTGTGGTTATCCTTACATCGGTATAAGGTGGGGAAATGCCACTTTATTAGTGTGGATAATTAAATTCCTTCCACTTGCTCGGGCAAACTCAGCCATGAACCCCGCTCTGGACTGCTGATGCTGTAGCCACCGGATTAGTGTGGAGTCAGAATGGAGGAGCAGACTGAGGCAGAGACATTTAGGAATGAATGCCACCACTACTCGCTCCAGTTAAGCTGTTCAAAACCAAGCCCTTATCAAAGGAACAACCAATGCTACAGTGCCCCGCGCTGTAGGCCATATGGAGTGATAATTGTGAATAATACCATCTATGCTATAGAATAACAACTTACCCCAAAGTAAAGCTTATATTATAAGAATATTTACTAGCTCTTTTAATTTGTGTTTAAAGTCTTTATATTTTGGGAGGAATAAATCAAAACCCAATTTGGCTTACAATTAATCATGATCAATAAAAACGCCTTGTCAAGTAGAAGTATTTACAAAAGGTCCAAGGTATTTTATAGATCTGTTGTTTGGGTTCACTGCCGACCAGTGACTCAGAAAAAAATAATAAGTTTTAAGGAAAACTATTAAAAAATAAGAACATCCCATTAATACTGATATTCAAGGGAATAAACAATGTCTAGTGTAATTTTCACACACTATATAAGGAAAAAAAATCTGAGCGCCTAATTGCTGCACAACTGAAAATATTAATAAACGGAGTGTAAAACCATCATTTGCAACGAAGCTCCGGAAACAGAAACAGGACCCACAGTACCACACCTACCCAAGAGGAGGGAAGAGGAAGATAAAGAAAACTGACTGACCATTATATAAGCTCTGAATTCAACGAAATCTTTATCACAGCAAATCATCATGGAGGTCAAACTTTTGGGACGTGGCGGTACGTTTGCACTACCTTTGGGGCCTGCTAATAAGAAAGGTTATCAGTGATTACCTGCTCATAAGGACTTAACAGTCGGAGAATGGAGATAGGTACTTTCGACTGAAAAGGTACTTTTGAATCAACATTTTATGTGTTTGAATTAAATAACTGGATAACAGTTTGTTGGACGGAATCGGAAGAGTGTATTACTTAGCGGATAATACATGGGGAAGGGCCAGTTAGGTGGGCAGCTTCTATGCTCATAGGCTTTGGGCAAGGTGGCGTATGAAGAATCCTTAACAAAAATCATTTTGTAAAATTATGTAATTCTATTTTGTATTCGTTTAATTGTTTTTTTTATGAAGCAGGGCAATGATCCAAAAAGTGAATCTAAACTTAGTTGGCTATATTTACAACGAGCAGAAATTTTTTTAAAATACGATTCTGCCAGCCAGTCTCCGGATCTCAATCCGTTTGAGCTGCAATGGAAAGAGCTAGGCTAGGAGAGTATCACGCATCCGCGGAAGCACACAACAACACCTTTGGGAGCGTCTGAAAAATTACTGGAATAATTGACAGTATAGACTAGCTCGATGAAAGAATAGCACCGGTTATCCAGACAGTCAGGAAATGTAAGGGTGGATTTTTTTTAAAATGGATAAATCGTAACGCTAATAACTTCTTTTGTTTTACTTTGTCTTATAAAACTGTCTTTTTCCACGTACTACTGCTTTAAAATGCCTCTTTGTAAAACACCTTTAGCACCTTTTTATTTACTCCCAAATATATAGAATATTTTCTTTAATCTGACGTACACACATTGGGCATACTGGCACCATTAATGGTTGAATAAAAAAACATGACTTATTTATCAAAAGCTATAGCATTTGGTAAAATTAAAAAATTACCATACATTTTTCCTCTCTTAATATATGTTCTCTTGCTGAAGGCTGTCTACAAAGTAGAACTGGTGCCCACTGGGATTGATAGCGGTGTGGTAGCAAATTATATCCGTAAAAGACTAATTAATTTAACTCACATGTAAAACTCAATGTACTTTAGAAAAGTTGATTCATAAAGTTTAAAATTGAATATTGTATATGCATATTGATAAATTTGAAATTCCACACCAAGCGAAAATATTAGGTAGTTAGAATAAATTCTGTTCATTTCAAAACCAAAAATATCTGTTTTATATATTCATCATTTATTTAGTGACGGACTCATTAAATAAACTCCTTGAGCCCATCCTGGCTAGAAAGGGTGGTAACATGTAGATAACCCGTCCCGATTAGCCATAGTAGCATAAAGTGGACGTAAATAAATATAAAAATAATATATATTCATCAAGTAGATTAAACGAATTCTAATTGGAGACAGCTACAAACTTTAGTCACCCAACATTACAGTAAAACATTGAGTTACTAATTAACCCAATTGTATGCTAAATAAATGAATTCAGGAAATGAATATTTAAGGAATTAATCTTAACTCACCATGTTTTATGAATTTCTGAACGTCTGAGCTTGAAGCCAGCTGGTAATTTGAAGTCATCAGATTCTGCAACAAAAATATAAAGACAACTTTCAGTTGTAAGTAATTAACTGAAAAAGGAAAAGGGATAATTGAAAGTTAGTAAATACAAAACTGGCATCATTAGGCTAGATCCGGGTTTGAAGATAGGGAACATAGATTTAATTTGTTTCGTTTCCCCTTACACTGTAATCCATCCCCAGGATAAAAGCCATTACAATGTTTTCTAACAAATCGTTTTTATATAGCTGCCACATCTATTAGATTATGAAAGAATTGGCACAATTTTAGTATTATGTTTATTTATGGACTTTTACCCATATAAATAGTGAGAAGACAGGAGGTTTAATAATATTACTCATGAACTAATAAATACAAAACTGATCGGAAAAAGTAAGACCCTTTGAATATCTACAGAGCTTCTGTATTTTTTACCAAGCACATCGTTAAAGTAAGTGTTACCTCGTATCTCAATTTTTTTCTGCTGCATGCTGATGCTTCTGTTGCTGATATGCATTCGAATAGTGATAGCTCGTAAGTGAAAACTACTCGAGGATTGAATAAATTGTCGACTGTGGTACCTTTTAAAGTGTTTGTATTTTACAGTCCCTAAGGGATATCAGCTATTCAGTTCGTACTCATGACGCGGTTTTCGAAAAATGTCCTCAAATGTCCATCGGTTCTGCCCAGGAAATGACAAAAATGAGGTCCGTTCAAAACTGTATACATATATTTGTCTGTTAACCCTCTAACAGACCCAATTTTTGTTTAATCGTTGCCGAATTCAATATTTAAAAGTTTTATGAAAAACTCAACGATCGAAAAAGATCAAGTTCGTTAATCGTTGAAAACCGACCAGTGGGAGAGGGAAGGGGGGGGGGTAGAGAGGGACTTCGAAAACTCGTAATATCTCCGTTATTATGCGTCGGATCGAAAAATTGCATAGAACTATTCATATTGTAAATTGAATTTTCTATAAATGTTGTTATGCACCTGTATTCTCTATATTAAATATTAAACGAGATATTTACACATTTTAGTTTTCGGTACCTAATAATCCCCCACTCCTACTAATTTCATATTAACAATATGCTGTTAAATCATGAAGAACTTTATTTCAAGCCTAAAAGGGATGAGATCACGAGTGTGTCATACCGGCACGTGGGAAATCTGCTTAGATAACGCAGCGCCTGCGTGACGGACTTCTGTAGATTACAAGGAACACTTCTTAGCCAATGACATGTTCAATCTGGTTCTTCCACCTGCCACCAGGGCTACCCCAAGTATATATACATGTCCTTATGTGGGGGGAACTACCAGATTCTTAGGATTAGGGAAACTTATATATCTAACTCCATTCTTACCGCATGAATCAAAAATTCTATGTATTCCTATTGTTGGCCGGACTGAAACCCATCTCAATCATGGCAATGAAATCCTCAAGAGCTATCTTTACATCATGCCCTTGAATATCATCGTAAACTCGTTCCAATTGCTCTTAGAAGTCATCCTTAATTTCTTCCACATTGTCCTTCGTAGTTTCATATACATTTAAGGTCGATATATTAAGTCAAGGACTTATTATTCTTAGCCCACTAATTCTGCCATTGACGTGATTGAAACTTAGATAAAAAATAAAAATAACATTGTTAATTTTTTATTTAGAAGAAAAATATATCTACAATAGCAAGACTTTTATTAATATAAAATTCTACTATTAGACACAAAGGTATTGGCATATAAAGCCTTTTCTAAAGCCCCATATCTCATTAATAAACTGAGTTACACATCACAGTACTCAGAATGTGTATAGGCTGCACTAAATTAAAAATTGGATCTGCTTGAGCGTCAACACATAAAATATATTATCTACGTATGAATTTTTGTTTTCTAGTTATGTAGCATCATGTTTCCGGACATAAAAAGTTAATGGCATCTGGTAGTTTAATTGAAAAGAATAAATAAATTTAGCTTATTAACGTCCACTTTATGCTACTACAGCTAATCAATTCTGGTTAACTATATGTCACCACTCTTTTTTGACCACGATGGGTTAACAATTGTATTTAGTGAGTTCGCCAATAAATAGATTCTTCTTGCCTACGTGGAATTGAAACCCACGTCTTTAAGTTTACCAATTGTACAATGAATAACGACACTATGCACATGGCTAACATGAGCCACTTGTTTAAACGTTTAATATAGTTTAAGCAATGTATGCCTTGATCGCGTGCTTGCTCTATAGTGACTAATAACTTATGAAAGGCTTATAAACATTTCGAAACTTGTGACTTCTTGATATTTTTTTATTTGTTTTTATTTTGATAAGAAATCTTTGAAAGGGAAAGTTTATAAAGTGCTTATTGAAAAAAGAAAGAAAAAACTTCCATGATCCTCAAGCTTCTCTTTTTTTTTCCAAACAGAAACCCTATCGCTGACTAATTAACAACCTGACGTAATTAAATAATAATCTCATTAATTATGGCCCACAAATTAAGAGAGAAACAAACTTCGTAATAATTTGTGGATGTCAAGTTAGATATATCTAAATTTTTTATATACTACACAAATAGCAGTATCTCGCAGAGCCGAACCAACAAAACCGAGAGCATTGCAATGTTCTTTCTTTCTTCTGTTCTTTCACAACAGTGAAAATAGGAAACGTTATGAGGTACCAATTAAAATTTGAAAATTAAATATATGAAAAATGAACAAATGCTTTTATCTCTTTACGTAGATTATAAATACTAAAGGGAGTATAATGGTTTTAAAATTTACATCAAAATATATTTTGACTAACATTGGAAATTTATAACCAGTTATACTGCTTTTAAGACATTCCTTTGATTCTTAAGCAGTTTTTATGAAAGCTTTGTTTTCATCTTTGACAATTAACGAAAAATAGCCTGATATTCGAAGACATTGTTTAATAATATTCTCCTTCGTGGACTAACTACTCTGATAAAATTCCTCTTTAAAAGAAAGTTCGTCCGTTCTGGGACATCCGTTTGTTCTGGAGAGTTGTTTTAAGGAAAATGTAACGGCGAGTTGAAATTCAATGGGAATTTTATTACTAGAATGGTCATTTGGACCCGGTGGTTCTTCCATTTGTACGATGGACTTCAATTTAGAAGAACCACCATATTGTTGAGCTATAGAACGGGAGAATCGCGCCATGAATTTATACACAAAAGGTGATTTCTCTTACGGGAAATCTGCTATTGAGGTTGTACTCATTACACAATTTTTGAAAAATTGCCTAAAATCCCCATCGAACCTACCTAGGAGATAACAAAAATGATGTCTATTCAAAATTATATATATATATATATATATATATATATATATATATATATATATATATATATTTAGAGTGTCCCAACCCCCCTTAATATCTCCCATTTAATACAAGTCTGAGACTTGGTGGTCCATAATTGGGACCCCTGAAAAATCCTTTCAGTCCATATTCAACCTCGTAACCTTCTCCAGCGACCAGAAATTTCTAGTGGAATGCCCTACTTTTTATAGCGGATTCTTGTAGAAAATCCAATTCTAAAACGAGTTTGTATCGGTGAATTTTTCTATTTGACCCATCGCTTAGCCGTAAAATGCACAAATCATTATTTCAGAAACGGCACATTTTACTAAAGAATGATGGGAAAGGAATGGAATCTGAAATTTAAAAAATATAAATAAAATATATTAAGAAAATGTATTTAAACGAAATAACGCAAAAGAATTCTTTAATGAATCCAAAAAAAATGTTTACCTCGAAAAACATCAACAACAAAAAACGTTCTTAGAATTAATTTATTTTAAAGTAATTACGTAGTAATTATTTGTAAAAGGAATACATTTTCCAACCTGCACAGATTTATATATATATAAAAAAAAAAAAAACTCAATATATAACCGTTTCAGTCAACACTAAAGATCATATTTGTTATTAGCTGAAATCAGACTTGAAATAGTGGGGGCATAGAGAGGGGGATTTGAAAATGTAAAACATATCCTTTTAATGAATTTGGAAATGTTATAGAAACAAACTTGTTTAACTATTGATGACCTGCAGTTGTTGTTCTATGCATTTTTTTATAACTCAAATATTAAGCTAGTTATTCGTATTTTCTTGTTTTGCCATTAGTACCCGTACCCCCCCCCCCACAGCCCCCTTCTTCCTTGTTATTCACAAAGAAATAGAGAATATGTGGTGACATGAGGTTATACAAGGACGTGGGTTAACTGCTTAGTTTGCGCAGCACCTGCCAGCGGAATTTTATTATTTTACTTGTTCAGCTCTTAACAAAAAAAATATTACTGATATTTTCGTGGACCTGGAGCTTCAAAAGCATTTATATTCCCCCCCTTTAAAGTAAAGAATATTTGACATTTGATATTACAAAGTTTAAGAAGCTAGATGTAATTTGAAACTTGAGGCACACCTACAAACTGGAAAGTTACCTTTGAATGGTTCGACTATTAAATTCTATGAGGCTAAAGCCCCCTAGATGACGGAAACCAAATTGAAACGTCCTTTAGAAGTTTGCAAGGGGGCCGCCTGTTGTCAGAGTTTGAATTTAATTTGTCAGGAGCCAAGGGGAGAGGGTCCTCAACCTCCGTGACAGAGACTGTTTTTAATATCGTACTACCAGCCATCACAGTAATATTGTCAGAGTCATATTTTCTCTAAAAAGTTCTCTTAAAACAAGGCTAAAATGCTTTTATCAAAGTTTTTTTTTTCTGGGGAGGGGGAAGTGCCTTGGGGTTGATATGTTTTTAGTTCATTGTTTTACAAAAGATAACGAAATTAAATGTACATTTCTTTATTATTGAATGAAAAGACACAATTTAAGAGTGCTTAATTAATTAGAAGTACGGCACTCCGTGGAGTAAATGAGTTTGAGACAATAAAATAGCTAAACAATGAATGAAATTTTTATTTTATTAAGAATATTACAGTCTGGATTTAAATACATTTGTTAATGTGTGATGTGTACAATGTCTTCCATCACTCTTGACAGAAGCTACACCCCTTCACCACAATGAGAGGAGCAGCCTCTCCCTGCCTGGCGAGGAAGGCAGCTAAAGAGGAATGGCAGTTGATAAGAAATTAGTCACTGCTATTACTTCACTTTACACTTAGGATAGGAGATCTCTGGACAATTGTCTCTTGAGGCACTGTGGAGGGGAATATGGATGTACTGGAAAGGGCTAGGACTTCTGGATTAGGATGATTGGATAGCCTGCTGTGGAATTTTCTGAATCTTAAGGGAATTAGGTCCTTTACAAATTGGATATTAAGATCTTAAAGGAGGGTGTGGTTTGTAACATAATATGGAGCATCTACTATAGTGCACAGGACTTTGGATTGGAAGGTCTTGATGCGTCTGATGTTCGAAGGTTTTGCTGTACCCCACACTTCTATTGCCTATGTCCATATTGGGTTTAGTAGTAGCTTGTATATTTTTAGTGTGTTTTCGGTAGACTAGTGAGATCTTCTATTTAGCTGTCCGTAAAGTTGTCCGAATCGTCAATAAATGAAAATAACATTTTAAAAGCAATTCTGCGTCTACATTTAAATTTAAAATTCTATTTGGATTATTTTTTTATGTAATTTTTAAACCTTCGTGAAGCAACACAGCTAGACTAAGAACTAGATAATTCCAGATTCAGAAAATTGCATAGTCCATATTACCTTTTAGTAAGTACTTCCTATCTCCTAACCCTTAACATTGAAATCGTGAATTATTATTCTTTTCTTTAACTTTTTCATTTTACTTTCAGAGTTTTTATGGTGCTACTAGAGCTTTTATATTCTTCTGGGGTGTCCGTCAGCCATAACTTTAAGACTTAGTTTTGGAACTTCGAAAGGAAACTCTCAAGTATGAACTTGGGGTGGAATTTCTCTAGTACGAGTTTAACCCTCGGTTTCTAAGAGCTCGCTTTTTGTGATGTTTACATCTGTCTGGGTTCTAATAGTATCTGACAAATATAAAATTATAGTCTTTCAACTCTGTAGTTTATGAATATAGTCTTGATGAAAATGTCTTGGTAATGAGACAATGAATAATATATTTGTGCCGATTTTATTTAGAATGAGAAAAAAAATAAACATTTCGGGGGTAAATTCAATGTACTTTTTGAGGAAAAAAAAGTACTAGTGCGTTCTTTCAAGTTGATTTAAAAATTACCTCGTAGTGCGGCAGTTTAAAAACACGTGCCAAACTCAAAATTAATAAATATATATATATTTTTTTTAAAATATATGAGGGGATATTTTCCACTACTTCACAATTTTGAATTTTATACATTTATGATTTGTTAACATGAAGAGGTGATTGAAGCATTTTTTATCAATCCAAAGCAGTTGATAATCAAGTGTCCTTTGGATTGTTTATTGTATTAAATAATGAAAAGACAATTGGAATCCTGATGAATCCAGTTGCAACACCTGGAAAATATTATGGAAAGATACCGCTAAGGAAGGACTTATAGAATGAATATAACTTACATTAATGATGCCGTATTTAAAACAACTTACAAATAATATGTATTCCTTTCTACAACTTTCTCAGAAATAACTTTGTTTTGTTAATAACAAAAATCATCATTTTCATCATCTTATGTTATGAAATTTGCGAGAAGCACTTACGAGACGAAACCTTTCCAGTACTCCAAACTATAACTTTGTATAATACCGAACCAATCAAATTTTATATTTGTGATTTAAATATCTGAATATGTTTAATATCGCTTTATAACGGAGTATATAATAAATACAATTGAGAACCTACGAAGGAAACGCGGACTATGTAATTGCATGTGGAGTGGATTATTACGAGAAACCGTAGTTTGCAAGATATGAGAAAAGTGTAGCCAATTCGTGCTTTATAAAAGACTAGGGATTGAATTATAAGGTATTATAGCTCTCTATTGGTTTGGTTATCTGAGGGAGCGTGCTAATAATACGGAGGGAACGTGTCTCGAATGATATAGTGCATCGAGATAGACTAGCATCAGATTTAGTACCTCCTTGGAGATATATGATCACCTGCCCATTATGGAACCTGCTCGAGTAACTTACAAAAACAATTTCATGCCACCCGCTTAATAATATTCAGCTTAAGTGTTAGTAATTTTAGTTGTTTGCGAGATTAAAACCAATTATGGTTTATGGTAACTATATTTAAAACTGAAAAAAATATCCCAAGGGATAAAGAGAGTACAATAAGCGCATTTATTTCTACTTTACTTTGGATATTATTTCTATCTTCACTTCTCGCTATACGGACAGAGCTATAAAATATAGCTAATCTGTAATTTTTAAGTGTAAACTGAGAACATAGATCCCGGTTCAGCATGGACTGAAGATCCTAGTAGTTAATAACAAAACTCCTCAGTCAAGAAATTTCTGATTTCAGGAATGAATATTTATTTCTCGAATATGAATAAATTACGAACAGTTTCTAACCTAATAATAGTTTTATAAGCTTTGAAATCATTTTGAACAAGTTTACTGTGGTGCTGGAACGCAGTTTAATCAACAGCAAGAAAGATGTTTTTATACTATACGCAATCAATAATTGAAATATAAGCATCATTAGGAAATAAATATTAAAAATTAGGGTTAATTAACTTCACTAAAATAATATATATATGTATTTAAAAGGACCAGTCAACCTGAGGAAAATACACCTCAAATATCGCATACAGATCGATACGCTGAGTACCTCTATCCTGGAACTTTGCTTGTGCAATTTGTCTATACTACTAGTATCACTGAAATGAAATGTGAAATGTATTCATTTTCGTTATATGTTAAGAAGACATAATACGATATGTCAAATATTTCTGTTTTCTATAAAAATGTTTTAATATTTTTGTCAAATAATAACACATTATTATGAAGTAGCTTTTATACTTATACAGTACAATACATTCCTTATCAAAATCCGTGAATACTTTTGATAAAATCTATCAATGTGATAATTATATATTGTTTAACAAATTAATTTTGTTAAACATATTAATAACAGTCTTAATAACATCCTACATATACAACAAGCATTTTTAATTTATTGATATGCTTTGTTATTAGACTTTGATTTATTGAAGGATGACTATGTCTTACATTGTTAAACAATTTCTGTCCACCTTAAAGGGACAATATACCTGACCATAAATTATTTTTAATCCATTTTTATGACAAAGATTTTGCAGTTTTATTAGATATTGAACATTTCTGGTAGCATTCGTCATGTATATAAAACATCTTTCAGTCTAGAAGCTCCTTAATTTATTTTTATTTTTTATAAATTCAGAACCTGTGCGTAGGAGGGATATTTTTTTAAGATTTATAACATTCTAACATATAGCGTTATAGAATTGTGTGTATTCTTGTATCATGTTTTACCATTATGTGTTATACTATGTCTACTAAACGAGTTCATGTTTGTTTTCCTACCTGTTGAAGGGAAAGGCATTATTATTGACTCCTTAAAAAGAAGTTGACAGGAGGCTCTCGACTTTCTGTAGTATATAAACCTTATTTCTCTGTTTTACAATTTAAATATAAAATACGGTTTTCTGAGTTACCCCAGTGCATAATATAACGCCATAAGTCAAACGACTATCAAATTAACCTTTCTATGCCAGTAATAGAGTTTCCATAGAAAGATATTTCTTAACAAATTTTCATAAGATGCAACGCGATTATAGTTTCATGCATAATTCTTTTAAGCTTAAAAAATTAAACTTAAAAGAATTATGCATGAAACTAAAATCGCTTTGCATCTTATGAAAATTTGATAAGAAAGATCATTCTATGGAAACTCTATAACTGGCATAGGCTTCTTACTTAATTCTTCAAGGGGCTCAGGTTAGCCATGTGAGTTAACGCGTTGCGTTTAATCTCACGTAGTAAATCTAGAGTGGCGAGTTCGATTCCTGCCTGGACAATGAAATTTATTTAGTGACTGAATTCATTAAATAAAATCCTGAGTGCCACCCTGGCTAGAAAAGGGTGGTAACCTGTAGATAACCCGTACCAATTAGCCTTAGTTGCAAAAAGTGGATGTTAATAAATTATTTAATTTAAATAATTCTTCAATAAGTCCAAACCAGTCTAGGCTTTTGCCCGCAGTTAATCCTTAAAACTGTATTATGGGGTCTGCTAAAACACCCTATCACAATGAGCCTTTCATCAAATCTAACGAGCCTTTCATCCATGGTTTTTCAGAATTACTATGAAAATAATAGTTACCATAGGGCCCCCAAATTAAAAAAGAGTTATTTATTACCGTCCACCTTGTGCTGCTAAGGCTGTTTTCTAGTCAGGGTGGCACTAAGGATTTTATTTAGTGAGTTCGTCACTAAATAAATTGCAATTGGCCAGACTTGAATCAAACCCACTCACGGTTAACCTCAGAAGTGAGATTAATATCAATGCTTTAACTCAAATATATCATTCCAATTAAATTCATTACATTTTACTATTCTTATTCCTTATTAATTTAGGAGCCACTCAACGTATATTCCAAATGAGAGGAATCAGTATCTGTTGTCTCGAATGGATCCAAACCTTGGATAACTAATTTTTTTGTCTATTTATATATTTATAATTACCAAAAAAAAACCTACTAACAACTAAGTAAGAAGGATTTACAGTAGCACATTTATTGGTCCACACATAGCTGAATTACGTCTTTTCAGGTAAAAATCTTAAACTGAGTACGAACTTAAAATGTTTGTAATAGTTCAAATTTAGTAGATTCATACCATTTCACAGAGAAGGAACAAAAATCTTTGCAATTGAGCAGATCAATTTTACGCACATATGAGAGCCATTAGCTTTAAAGCAATATTTCATCAAGAAACTGTTACATGGATGTAATGTACCAATATTCATTTAACCAATAATATGAGTCGTTCTATTAATAAAGGGAATCCGCCCCTCAAATACTGAATAACCTATTTGGCTGAGATTGTTACGGGATGGAAATATTAATCTAGGGCCTTAGAGTAAGGTTACTGAGGTAAGTAGTGTAGTTGAGTAATGGATGGATAACCATAAATAAGGTAAAATGTGACGATAAATTAAAGATAATAGGGCAACGGGGAGCGGTGTTAAGGGCTTGGCTCTCGGTAATGTTTCGAAGATAAGACCACCATCTTCAGATAGTCAGAAATGGTGCTTGATTAATAGTCCTCTCTTTCATATAACTACCGTTCAAATAAACTAGCTAAGTATGCAGTTTCCTTATAACTGGGGCTATGTATTTTTGTTATAGAATTAAAAATGCAAGTGATTTTATACTGTCTACATTGATAAAAGGATGAAAAATTTCATAAATTACTTTTCTTGTATTACAATCGTGAGTATTTGGCACAGATTTCTCAAAATTGTAATGCATTTAGAAATATTATCAGGCAATTGTCATTCAAATATTTCATATCTATATATTTAAATATACCTATTCATAAAGACTTAGTTAAACATAGAAGCTTATGACAATTTCTTTTGATATTGCCTTCATATTTCAATAAAATGAATCTCTTTATTAAGAGTACTTGTTTGGTTATGTAAAGTTAGTATGAAATAGTTGTAAAATAAATTTCTAATATCTAAACAAATAGCTTTTTTCCTTATAAAGGCAGCTTTTTAACCAGAAGAATTATTTTCGGTTTGAAGGAAATTATCATCTTTGAACTTCTTTGGACCAAATTTATTTACTTTTATCATGACGTTTGTAAGTATGCATGTGTGAACGTATCTTGCATATTAAAAAGTCCGTCACGCAGGGGCTGCGTAAACTAAGCAGATTTCCCACGTGAAGTTTTACAATAGAGAAATCTGCCCAAAAACAAGTGTAGTAAGTAGTAAGGGATCACTAAACTTATACACGAGGGACGAATAGTTACGAAAACGGCCGCCAGAGCTCTCTTCGGAAAGTACCAAACAGCTCACTCCTGCCGACCAATGCAGAATACAAATGCAAATATCTCGGTTAATATTCAAGATACAGAATAAATGTATAGAACAATATTTATAGTACATTTAATTTGAAATAAGATTGATTCTATACAATTTTTCGATCTGACGTATAATAACGGAGATATTTCGAATTTTCCACAAGTTCCCCCCTCTAAACCCCCCCCTCCCACTGGTCCGATTTCAGCCATTAACGAACTTGATCTTCCTATTTACATAAAACGTCTAAATATCGAGCTTGGTAACGATCAAACAAAAATTGCGACCGCTAGAGCGTTAACAGACAAATATATATATATATATATATATATATATATATATATATATATATATATATATATATATATATATATAAAATTTTGAACGGACCTCATTTTCGTCATCTCCTGGGTAGGATCGATGGACATTTGAAGAAATTTTTCGAAACTCGCGTCATGAGTACGACCTCAATAGCTGATTTTCCTTAAGGGAAATCTGCTAAAACAACTAATGTCATAGAATGTTGAAATTGCATATTTAGGGTTTCTAACAGAAAAGTCTAGATTGTACCTATCTCTTTTATCAAAATTGACTAAAGAAATTCAAATTTGAATTGAATATTCTAATTGTTTCGTTCTATTAGAGATGCAAAACATTTTTATTGGGACTATTTCGTTTATAACGGAACGATAATTAATACATAAGTTCATTATATTCTATGTCATTTTCCAATCCATTGCATTTCAAATGAATTAATTTTAAATGAAGTATAGCGCAACAATTTGTTTATGAAATTTAGGAGGAAATGAATGAAGCAATGAGGTGCCGGCATCAGATGTTTTTAGTTATATTAGTACTTAAAGATTTACCAAGATAGAATGGCAGGGGATGAGAAATCGAACAAATACAGCATCCATATTATAAACTTTTCCATTTTCGAGGTGCTGAATGGCGAAGGAATTATTACCTCAGGTAAGAAAAGAAAGGCCTTCTTCCTTCAGAGTTGTTTATTCGTTGTGATAGAGCGTTTTCAGAGGAATCGTTACCAGTGCCATCATCAGTGCCCTCTTCACAAGGGTGCTACTGGAACCAAGGATTCCCAGGAACTGAGAATTCGCAGGGAATCCTTGGTTCCAGTAGTTTCCTATTCACTATGCTCTGAAAGCGCTCTGTCACAACGAATAAACAACGAGGCCTATATTTTCCTTGTGGTTCCCAATAACTCCAGTTGATCTCTTGTCAATCAACGCTTCAATTGTGGAGGTATTTTCTGGAGATATACCTCAAAGGCTGGGGATCTCGGTGGTGGTGGCGATGAAAGTTTTTGAAATCGAATTTGACATTTGATTGGCAGAAGTAGGAGGAGCCTCATTAGATTTGGCCTTTTTTTGTTCCTTCCAGGTGTAGTAATAATTTATAGCCATTCTACAGAATTCGTCAAACATCAATTACGTCAAAATTACGTCAATTGTAGTTCTGTATGTAATCCTAACTTTTTATAATCTAGTCCAAATATAGCCTTAATGTTTTGATAGCTAGTTCTATGTCTTCGTATTTTTTATATGATTGTCCTATTTGTAGTCCTAATTTTTTATTGGTTTATCCTATATGTTAAAGAACTAGGAAACTTTCCTCTCCTGAACTGTATTTGCTCTGTTTGATTTACCTACACCAGGTAAAAATATTGGTACTTTTATTACTTGATTTTTGGCTCTGAGGTTTTAATTTCATTCCTTTTAGGGCGTATTGGAGAAAAGGGTAATGGCATCAAATGCATTCGGTTAAGACATACATTGTACTGATACAATTATGGTTCCTTTAAACTTGATCTGGCCTCTTTGTCTACTTCCTCCTAATAATGTAATTTAATTTAACCTTTTTTTCAAATTGTTTCATAATGTTCCCTATTTTAAAGGAACCACCTGGAACCAAGGTTTCATAGGGAACATGTATTTGTCTTTATCGTTTAGAACGAAGATGAAATGAATTCAGCAGATTCGCAAATCGTCCTAGAAAATAGTTTCTGTACTTTAATTTATTTATATTATATCTAGGCAAACGATAGTTATACTTAAGATATGTAGCTCAAAATATAATACATTTTCTAATAAACGTGGTATCGCTCTTTAATCTAATTTGCCCAAGTATATACAAACTTAAATTAAAATGGTCCTGCATTTGGGTAAGTCAAACAAGTTATTTTATATTCCATTAGTTGGGCTTAGTATCATCTGATATAGCAAAAGTTTATAATATGTTTACTGAAGGGAGTTTAATGAGCTAGATATACAGTAAAAACTGTCTAAAACGGAATGCAATTGGTCCGGCCATATTTTTCCGTTTTGACAGGTTTCCGTTTTAGACAGTTTGCTAGAAAAGGTATGAAAAATACATATTAAAAAAAAAAAAGCAATAACTTGTGTTCTTTTAGTAATTTAATAAAACTCAAGTAACATATATGTAATTTGAAATGAACAAATAGATTTACATTAATTTACAAAACTTAAATTTACATTACATTAATACAAGACACTAAAATTAAGATAATTTATGTAAGTATGTATGTAATATACATTAACATTTTTTGAAAAAGTCGGTTATAGTTGTTTGGTGAACAGATTTAGAATAATGATTATAAATAATTTCTTTTGCATCTTGCATTATATCCAGCAATTGCGGGCAGTTTTTATTTGCTGCAAGCTCCACTAGATCATTTACAGCTTTAAGCGCTTCACTGAATGTTTTTATTTTTAATTCCCTTTCATTTTCTGGAATTGCTTTCGCCTCGTCGTCTGATTCAGTTCCTTTGCTTACAATATCAACAGCCCTAATTACGTCTTCGACTACTGGGAGGTTATCATCGAAGTGTAACACGTCCTTACTTTCAACATCAAGGTTAGCTCTGCGGCATAGTTCAGACATTTCTTCATCGCTGTCGATTACATCGTGAACTTCCATTTGAACATCCCCACTTGGGAATCCTGCCTTTACAAAACAATTTTTACAGTAGCTGGAAGTACGCTCTTCACAGCTTTACTAATAAAATAGACTGCATCCAGAACATTAATTTCCCTGCATAACTCATTCGAAACATTCGTGCAATCGGTCAATTTTAAAATTAGTGATTTTAAAAGAAACTTTTTGTAAAAGCATTTGAATTTTTGAATAACGCCTTGATCCAGAGGTTGAGCAATTAATGTGGTGTTAGCTGGAAACCAAACTAATTTTATATTTGATAATGAAATATGCGAATGACATGTAGCATTTCCAAAAATAACAATATGTTTCTTTTTTGAATTTTCAATTTTTCATTGAACATATGCAACCACTCTTCCATTATTGCACTCGTCATCCACGTTTTTTTTATTAAACCTCCAATGGACTGGTAATGAATTCCTATCAAGGTGTCTAAATGGTCTAGGACGTGCAGACTTACCAATGACGAGAGGTTTTTCAATTTCTCCTTCCATGCTGGCACAGAGAAAAATCGTCAACCTTTCCTTCGAGTTTTTCCAGTTTACCTATATTTTGGGCTACTTCCAAAGCTTCCGCTTGAATCATAGGTCCAGAGATCGGCATTCCTCTTGCACGGGCACTAACGAACCATTCCCAAACGGCTTCATTAATATCTTCGTTCGAACCAACTTTTTTGGCCCGTTTTGATTGGCCTGCTGCTCCACCTAACCACTTTTCCATAATTTTATTTTTATTTTTAATAGTTTCGTAAATTTGAGTTTTTCCGATTTTATACATATTTTTCAGCTAAAAAATTCGCCGATGTTTTCTTCAGTTCGTGCTCCTCGATAAGTTTCACTTTTTCACTAAGAGATAATGTATTGTTTTTACCACCCATGACGGATCAATAAAAAATTCGTTTTGATAAAAGAAACTTTTAAACCGAACTGCTCCAGATCTCAATAGGAACTGAATAAAAAGTGAAGGGAATTAAAAATTCTTAGAGGATTACTGATGAAACCAACAGGACACAGTTCTTCCAAAAATTCAATCCATCACTTTCAAACCTAAGAGCCCTAATTCTATTTAAATCTAATGAAACAATTCCTTGAACCCTGTCCCTCACAAGATAGTTTGATTACAAGGTTGGCTATATTCCGTTTTATGTGACTTTTCGTACCGAAAATAACCTTCCGTTTCCGGGTTAGACAGATTTCCGGCTTATAAAGAGTGTTTTTAGGTATAAAGTTGGTCGGTTCCGAGATAATTTTTCCGTTTTGACAGATTTCCGTTTTATACAGAGTCCGTTTTAGACAGTTTTTACTGTATATAGGCACCCATAATGCACAGATATTATCCATTATCTTGTATACCAATATTATTTCTTGGTCCAATATTCTCACTAAGAGACGTCAAATTTCAGATTGTTCGTTCTGATTGTTGTACTAATGATATAACAAAGGTAATGTAGACACATAATTTATAATACACAAAAAAGGTAACACAGAAATGTTCTACAAATTTTAAGGGAAATCAGCTATTAAAGTTGCACTCATGACGAGATTTTCAAAAAAAGGTCTTCACATGTCCATCGATCCTACCTAGAAGAAGTCAAAAATGAGGTAAAATAAATTTTATATATATACACTGATGGACAAAATTAACGCACCACCTACATTTCTTCAAAGGTACCCACTATATTTTAATTTTAACACTAAAAAAATTTATATAGATAAAATTAGTCATTTAAAAACAAAATTTTATTTTACATTCAGAAAATATGGTACACATTTTAAAAGAAAAAAAAAGAAGAAAAATATTCTTCCAAAAATGAAAATTAAAACTCACTTTTTCGTAAAGTCAATAACGGGTATTGCCACCCCTGGCACGAATAACATCCCTTAAACGCTTTTCTATTGATTTAAAAAGAGTCACTATCAAGTCCTGAGGAATGTTGTCCCATTCTTCGAGAACAGCTGTTTCCAGTTCCGCAAGGGTGCTAGGACTCGGATTCAGACTTCGTACCCGTTTCTTAAGGTGGTCCCAGACATGTCGTACAAGTAACTCTGTGACGTCAGTGACCTTACTCGCACCACAACCAACTCTGTACGCGCATCGAACGAAATGCCTCCCCAGAACATAAGTGAGCCACCACGAAATGCCACCTGGGGGCTTACCTTTCTCCTGGGCGTCTCCATGTGTATACACGGCCATCTGAAGATTTGAGACCTACTCTCACTTCATCTGAAAAGAGAACTCTCTTCCAATCTTCCGAAGTCCAATTCACATGGTCTTGAGCGAAACGAAGTCTGGTCCTTTTGTGAGCTGTGGTAAGCAGAGGGACATGGGCAGGATGTCGAGCCCTCAGGTTACCTTCATTGAGCCTTCTCCTAACAGTCCTGCTGGAGATCGTCAAATTTCGGGTTTGCCTAATGAGATTTCCAATTTCATTTCCAGGAATACTGCGGTTTCGCAGAGCCTGTAGCCTGATGTACCTATCGTCTATTGCTTCTGTGCACCTAGGCCGACCCTGGCCTTCTCTTCTAGCATGTTGTCCAGTTCCGATTGTTGTATGATGAACTCCCAGCCTTCTTGCAACTTCACGCTGCAACTCCTCTATCAATGTCACTGCCCTAACACAGTCAAACTCACTTAAATGACTTACTCCGGCCATTAAGAGGGGGAAAAAATGAGTAGCAACCTAGGTTGTTGAGAAAGAACTAACGAGAACAAGTTTATGAAGGGAAGATATTATCAGTCTAAACCTACTGTCTGTAAAAATCAGGATTAAAATAATCCTCAAGAGTAAACAAAGCATTATTTATGGTTTATATTCACTCTGTAATCCCCTATATACCAATAGATAAAGAACACAGAAGCTGGACACAACCAGTTTCATTATAACTTCAAATATTGTAGTGGTGCGTTAATTTTGTCCATCAGTGTATATATATATATATATATATATATATGTATATATATGTATATATGTTAACGCTTTAGCAATCGCAATTTTCGTTTGATAGTTACTAAACTCGATATTTAATACTTTTACGTAAAAAAGAAAGTCCGGTAATAGCAGAAATCGAACTTGTGGGTTAAGGGTTTAGAGGGGGAATTTCGAAATATTTCCGTTATTATACGTCAAATCGACAAAGTGTATAAAAACAATCTTATTGGAAACAAAATGTACTATTAATCTTAACATATATATTTATTCTCTATCTCTAATATTATCGGGGTTGTATTATATTATTTTCGGCCTTCAGTAAACCCCCACTCCAACTCATGTGATATTTGCAATAAGCTGTTATATCATGAATTACATTATTCTAAGCTTAAGTACCAAATATTGCTTTTATTAAACGTTTACTGTGGCAGATACACGCAAATACGTAGTGTGATGACGTCATCAATTAAGATTTTGAATCGAAGATATTTATTTATTTTATACTATTCTCCATATTTAACTGTTTCATTCCACACTAAATATCATATTATTCAATGAACCCAAAAATTCAAATTATCTCCGTTATTATGAGTCGTATCGCAAAATGTTATAGAACCAACATTGTTAAGCTATAGATGTTTTACAATTGTTTTTATTACATTTGTTTCGTAACTCAAGTGTTAAACGAGTTATTTATTTTATCTTGTCTTGAATCTTTCAGTAACGGTTTTTTATATAGAAAAAGAGAATATGTGGTGAGGTGAGATAACATTTGGGAAATTTGCTTAGTTTACGCAGCTCCTGGGTGACGTGTTTTATTAATTTTATGTTTTTCCTCGTCTTGTAGTATATCTTGAATGAAATATTCGTTCTCTAAGACTACCTAAAAGTTGATTATGTAAGTGAGGGATGTTGTAACTTATTAACCAAGGTGGGTGTTAATTCAGTTTACCAATTTGCTTAAAGAAATTGTAATATTTTAGGGAGTATTCTCGGCAAGAAATATGAGCATTGTTTGATATTTGATTGTGGACGGTACTCGAGTGGATTACTTGCTTCCTACCTGCAGTTGGTCCATTGTTGTAGGAGAGCCCTGTTTCAGTCTCTGATATTACAGTTGCTCCTACTGAATGAAACTCAACTCCTTTTCTCTTTCTCTCCCTCCAAGCCTGTCGGATTGTTCGACCCCTTCCCTTTCCCCATTCAAATCCATTCCTCTATCTTATTCTCTTAGCTTTTCTCCGGATTGGAATTAGAAAAAAAAATACAGTTCATTGCCCGAAAAACCTTTCATTTTCTGTAGTGAAATTAAAAATATAAAACTAATTTCCCGGAAATGATAACCTAGATTAAAATTCTTGTTACTATTGTTTCACCTAAGTTTCTCAGTAAAGAGAGCAAAAATCTTCTTGTGCAAAACGACTGACTGCGGACGTGTATCACATGATATATACATTTCCCCGGAAACAGGCTTTTTGTGAAATGACAAAATTTTTTATTTATTTATTCTTACAATAATCGCATTTTGCGACTTTCACTTCACTTTATTATATTTACGTAAGTATGCTCGTGTCTGCAAATATTTTCAGTATTATCATTTTTTGGAAATGTTGTTATGTTTCAAGTAGTGTAATACGCTGTCTATATAGAGGCTACGATCATGTAGTAATTCAGTCAAAGTTTATGGTAGGTCTATGTGAGTCCTTCGATAGCAGTCAGTTAGTATATGTTTTATAGTAAATCTACAGTTACAGTGTTGGCAGTAGGGTTCGTCTTCTCCAGTAAGTAGGTAAGTGTGTGACAGGCGCGAATAGCCAATTCTTAACCTCGTTAAAACTACTTCTTCTCTTCTAATTAGCCTTTTTGAAGAAGGGCATTCACGAAGTATTTGTTTCAGTTATCGAAGTTTGTTATCAGTTATGGCAAACCAAGGTTTCTGCCATGAATTGAGTATCATTTGTTTTGCTTGGTCTTGGATATCTTGGTGTGTACAATATGTGTTGTCGTGGTTTTTTTTTGAGTAGCTGATTTGGCTAGTTCGTCTACTTGTGCGCTTTGTGTAACGGACATCATAATTTGCACTGGCTCTCTTAGCTCATTACATTCATTAAAAAAACATATATAGTTCACATCAACTCATCTCGTACATATTACACAAAATCCAGACATTAAACAAAAGAATAACTATTTACTGGTTACCCGGACATACAAACATTAAACAAAGCACACAAGTAGACGAACTTGCCAAGTCAGCTACTCAAAAAAGAACTCACGACAACACATTCTGTACACACCAAGATATTCAAGCCCAAGCAAAAAATATGATACTCAATTCATGGCAGAAAACGTGGTTTACCACAACTGATAACAAATTTCAAGAACTGAAACATACACTTGGTGAATGGCCTTCCTCAAAAAGGTTAATTAGAAGAGAAGAAGTAGTTTTAACGAGGTTGAGAATTGGCCATTCACGACTAACTCACACTTACCTACTTACTAGAGAAGACGTCTTCTGCAGTAAGTAGGTAAGTGTGTGACAGGCGTGAATAGCCAATTCTTAACCTCGTTAAAACTACTTCTCTTCTAATTAGCCTTTTTTAAGAAGGCCATTCACGATGTATATATTTCAGTTTTCGAAGTTTGTTATCAGTTATGGCAAACCAAGGTTTTGTGCCATGTTTTGAGTATCATATGTTTTGATTGGGCTTGAATATCTTGGTGTGTACAATATGTGTTGTCGTGTTTTTTTTGAGTAGCTGATTTGGCAAGTTCGTCTACATGTGCGCTTTGTGTAATGTTTGTCTGTCTGGGAAACCAGTACATAGTTATAGTTTTTTTTTTTTTATCGAGGTATAAGTGTTATGGATAGTATTACCAAATTATTCACAGGACTGCTGCAGCAGAGACTAAAACAATGGGAAGACTATAACAAAATACTGAAGGAAAACCAGGCCGGTTTCAGAAAATCATATTCGACAGTGGATAATCTATTTACATTATTTAACATAATTAAAATAAAAACTGCCCCCAAAAGGAAAAAACTATACTGCTTTTTTGTTGACTTCAAGTCTGCATTTGACTCGCCTGACAGAAGAGCATTGTTTTATAAGCTGTCAACTATAGGACTCTCATCAAAATTCATAAATATTTTACAAGCTTTATATAAAAACACTAAATCTGCAGTGTGGACAGACAAAGGAGTTACTCAAGACTTTGAAACAATCTGTGGTTTATTGCAGGGATGTTTAATGTCACCTCATTTATATATATACTACATAAATGATGTTCCAGATTTTGTAGGTGGTGGTATATTTATTGCCGGAGTTAAAATTAATTGTTTAATGTATGCCGATGACATCATATTTTTGGCTGAGGAACCTAAAGTTCTCCAATACATGATAAACAGAATTAGTGAATATTGTGCACTATGGAATTTGACAATAAATTTGCAAAAATCAAAAATTATGATATTCAGAAAAGGAGGAAAGTTGTCAAAAAAAGAAAAATGGTATTTTAGAGGCTCAGAAATAGAGGTAGTAAATGAATATAAATATTTAGGTATACTACTCACTCCTCGACTGGTAATGAAACATCATTTCAGGGAAAAGATCACTACAGCCAAATTTGGAATTAATTCAACATGGCACACATTTATCACTAATAAAAATATACCACTCGAGTCCAAGTATATGCATTTGATTCTACTTCAAGGGCAGTTATGTGCTATGGGGCACAATTCTGGGGCTATGAAAAATATATTGAGGTTGAATTAATTCAAAAATATTTCATTAAAAAGATGTTTGCACTTCCAAAAAACTGTCCAGATTATATATTGTTTTTGGAAACTAAGCGTTACCCTCTCTACTTTTTCACCCTTAAATTATTTAAGAAGATCATTAAACCTCCCAAGTCATCGTTGGCCCAGAATAATTGCTGAACATATAATTGAAAAACAGGCTAATTGGTTTAGGAGTATTGAAAATATCAGCCAGGAGTATCTGGGTGTAAATTGTAGCTGGATTAAAGAGCAAGGAAGTATGAATAAGAAAATAGAAATAATATTGGAAAAATTAAGGTTGCAATTTATTGAAGAAATGTTGGGAAAGGCAAATCATTCTAGATTTCACTCTAATTACAAGAATCTCAATATAATTTTAGGTAACAATAGTTATTTGAACAGCAATAATAGTTTACATTTCACAAGCCTTATAATGAAAGCAAGGGGGGAAATGTTAAATCTGAATTATTCAGTATGTAGAACTGAAGGTCAATGGTTATGCTCCTTATGTAATATGAATGAATTAGAAAATACATATCATTTTATAGCAGTATGCCCAGTGCTTAGTGAATTTAGAAAGCAGTTCCTTGGTTCATCAACATTTAGCCAAAATGAATTTATTTTGTTTCTGAATGGCAAAGATTGGCAGGCCCTTTATAAATACCTATGTGTTGCACAGAGATATAGGAAGTTACTAGTAGCTGAGTATAATGAATAAGTTTTCTATTTATTATTTCCTTTCTTCTCTTTCTTTGTAAATAATTATTAATAATTAGTTTATTTTATTTATTTTTTGTTGTTTTTTAAAGATAGAATTCTTATTAAAGCTTATTTGTTTTATTTAGAATATTGTAATATTATGTTAATATTATGTTTATATGTCTATTAGCAATAATCAATCATGCTGATTAATAATTTAGTAAATAATGGCCGAACTCAACAGACGGACTTATGAGTCCATGTTTATGTATGTTATATATAGTATAAGGAAAGATATTATTATAATAACTTTATTGTATATTTAACATGTAAATTATTTCAAATTTCAAAATAAACATACTTTATTATTATTATTATTAGTTATAGTTTTGTTTAATGTTTGGATTTTGGGTAATATGTGTAAAACGGACCAAGGAGTAGAGGCAGCTGCAATTTACGGCTCAGCTAACTTTCAAATAAAGCTGCCAGATGAGACTAGCATATATACAGCTGAGCTTGAAGCCCTCAAACTTGCGATAGACAACATACCTGAAACTACGGACACGGACATCATAATTTGCACTGACTCTCTTAGCTCATTACATTCATTAAAAAACATATATAGTTCACATCCACTCATCTCGTACATATTACATAAATGTCAAACTTGCACTTAAGTAAGGTGAGTTTCCTTCCCCCTGTACAGCTTGACGGCAATTTTGAGTTGAAATAGATTGGTATGGGCAAATTCTTTCTTTATGGTTGTTGTAACCAACCTACTTACATGCAAGACATACCATCTGGTTAACCAATTTTTGTGCCTTCTTATTCAGCTATTTGTAATTATTCAAAATTCACATATTTTTACCATATTATTTAGGTCCAAGACCTTCGAAGGACTCTGTTAAAGGATAACCTCTTGATGTTTTCAACCTCAAAGTTATTATCAATGCTTGTAACCTACTTTAATTTATTTTGTTTTAGTCTGTGTACGAAGTAAATGAAGAATTGAAATCTTGAAAATTTTCGGTTTTTAAATTGTAACGGAATTATTCGTTTTGACCTACCTTCAACTCATTTCGACTAGTTTATTTATTTATTCACTGGGGAATCGCAGCAGTGGCGATGTTGCTCAGAAAAAAGCCACATGAACTTCAAAAACAAAACAAAATTTATTTAAATTGAAAATAGAATTCCAAAATAGAAATGGAACACATAAACAGAAAAGGAACACATAAACAGAAATGGAACACTAAACAGAAATGAAACACAAAAAAACAGAAATCAAACACACTAAATAACAAAATACATAACGTAGGAACAAACAAATTTAAAAATCCAAAGCTAACTATAAAAACTGAAACGTGAGACCTGAAAAATGAGACATAGTCACAGTGGGCAATAGGGAAATCCAATTAAAATATTGAACAAAATATAATAAAAAATAAATGCATAGTTAAAATTAAATATGTATCTAAGATGAATAAAATTATATTAAAATAATTGAGATTTAGATAAAATACAAATTGCTACAGGTGACTTTAATTTATAGGAGGATGCTTTTTTGTTTATCATAAATAGATCTTCAATTATATTCTATGCCATTGTTCTATACGATGCATTGAATCGGAGATATTGAACATCACTTTCTAACGAAACAATTTTAAATGAAGAGCGACCGAACATTTTGTTTATTTATAATTTAGTAGGAGTACAAGGAAGTTGTGTGGACCTCCCCCCCCCCCACATCAGATATTTTCTCAATATTTATTTATTTCCAAAAGATTCTTCCTCCACAAGTTAGCTGAACCCCAGTTATTTCAACGATGCTAATTAAACCGAGTAATCTGCTTGAAGACCCAAGAATTTGATTTGACAGTTATTTTATTTAAAACTTCGAACCGACGATTGGTGCAATGAATAGGCAATCCTCATTTTTACTGGAACGAACAGGGCAATGGGGAGGGTGGCGGGGAAATGCAGTGGTTCATCATTCATATCAATAAAAGCTTGGCAGGAGGAAATTCCAATCGGAGCCAGAGTTGTTAGAGTGTCATTCCTCCGTAGCCAGAAGCCTACAGGAGCTGAATAATGAAATCATTAGTTAGTATGAATATGCAGACTGTAACTTTAATCTACCCTCCAGTTTTGTCTCTCTTACAAGTGATTATATAGGAAATGAGGGGATTATTTGATGTATCCATCAAAATGATCTAGTCTTCATCAACAGTTGGGTTATTCATGTTTTAGACTTTCCTCTACTGGGTTGAGTTCACTTAATTTTTTTTTAAAAGACCCAAGCATTAAAAGAACTCTGGAAGTAGAAGTCTTCTTTAAACCTAATTATGAATGGTAAATAAATCTTGGTCTACCTTTGAAGACCTTGGAGCAAGACAACATAGCAGGGTCAAAGCAGTAAATTAAACTAATTTCCATGATACTTGTTGATCAAATTAAAGCTTGTGCTGCTAAAAGCATCTTTGACCTTTATACCACAGCAGGAGGTGGCTTTCTGATATCGTATTTCCTCCCGGGGGCCAAATGAGAAATGAGAATCTTCCAAGGACTAGCAGTAATTAGAAATTCTGTAAAAAATAAAACAGTGTGTAACATTGTTCGTACGTTTAATTCTTCTGCACATATTATAACTGAAAAAGATAGTGAGAAAAAGACTTATTTCCATTTAGGGGAATCACGCTACTGAAATTGAGAATAATGTATATTTGAGGTACAAAGTAGATTGTTTTAAACTTTATAATGTATACATCATAACTTCCAGAGAAGTAGATTTATCTGACAGTATTTACTTTCGTAATAGTATTACATTCAATATTTACTAAAATTAGGTAATTAAACTTACTCTTCTCAACGATCATTAAAACCTCCCTCGAGAAAGTGGAAATATTAACAAAGTTTTTGTAAATCAATGATTCCATTATATATTAACATGGGACCAAACGTATCTCGTAGTTTATACCTTTTTACGTTCTATGATATATTATAAATTTATTTTCTTCTCAATTCTAAATTTCTATATTTTCTAGAAAATAAATGCCGTGGTCTTACAAAATCAGTTTTCTATAGCATCTCGTTTCACTTTCTTGGGCATTATCAATGCTTACATATTTGTTTTTTATAATTAATTACTAACATTTTTCAATGCAATATTGACTCTAAATAATTCCTTTCACCAACCTCTTAAAGTAAAGTGTGAACTGAGTATGTGTTTTAAGTGCTACAATGGGGTTATAGGCTATTCTGAAAAAGTCCCCCACGGAGGGCCTGCGTTACTGAGCAATTTTTTCAAGTGCTGGAATGACCTAGTTGTAATGTCATCTAACCATATATTCTCTATTTCTAAGGCAAAATTCCATTTGGAGTAGTGGGGGTTTATTGTATGCGGAAAGAAAGAAAATACTAATAACTCACTTAATATTTGAGTTAATCCATATAACAATAATTCGATGAATAATAGCAGAGATATATTGATTATTTGCAATACCCCTAGTAAACCCTCCCACCCACCCAGTGCCCGGTTTCAGTCAGTGGTGAACTAATTTTACACAAAACGTTTAAATATTGAATTTGGTAACGATAAAACAAAAATTGTGACCGCTAGTACGTTAACAGACAAATATATATGTAGTTTTGAACGGAGCTCATTTTCGTCATCTATTAGGTACAATCTAATAAAAATGTTTCTGAAATTGCGTCGTGAGTACAATCTCAATAGCTGATTTCCCTTAAGAGAAATCTGCAAAAATTCGGAAGACAGACGATTACTTTTATACAATTATATTAAAGCTGAATTAGTGCTTATGTTATTCATTTTCCATGGATGTCATGATTTTGCTAGAGTGCATAAGTGTTTGTAATATGTTTAAATAAGAAGTTTTTTTCAAAAGGTTTGCATAATTAGAGGCTTATGTTTACTGCGCTTGTCAATATATTTGTTAAAATATATATTATTTAAAAAAACGTTGACACATGTTATGTTGTTTTAATGGTACGCATTATAAAAGAAAATTTTTAAGCAGATTCGCCTTTTGTTTTTCTACTTTAGAATGACAGTAATATTATCGGTCGAATAGATAGTACATTTGGAGGTTCAGAATTGAAATATAAATACAATTAAAATAATAATCTTCCCTTTGAGGTTAAATATGCAGGTTCTAAGGCCATGACTTGATCAGGGCGGAGACAACAGGCAAGGGTTGAAGCGTCATGTTTACTCGCTTATTGAAACTGCAAGAGTCATCTGCATATTCATGCCTTGAGGAATGTCTGCATATGCAGCCTTTGATAGTATTCTGCTAAAGCTTATATGGCTGTTAACTGGATGTTACACGCAGGAATAGTGTTTATGTCATATAGGGCCATCAAAACTAAAGTTATCTAGACTCCGGACCTGTAAAATGTCTTTTCATGCGACCTACAGTAATAGATTATTACCTAATAGACTGAAAAAAAAGTCGATGTTATGGAGAAGAAGCGTTCTTAGTGGTTTATGAGAAAATCATTACTGAAAAAATTAATATATGGAATTTAAATGTATTAAACTAGTTTTTTTATAGGTATACAACATAAATACCTTTACATAGTTTATCGCTAAAACATTCATATGGTTACGTTTTATTACAAAACCAGTAATAAACGTTGTTAATAAGAGTTCTTTTGGATTGCAAAATTAAACACACACAAGTTTTACAGTTTTATCACTGCATAATTTATTTAACAATGCACAATACACTTGGTTTATTATTCTTAATTACTACTCACAGTATGCATTGATAGCGTCACTGTTGTTGTTATTACACAGTCCAATAATTCACTCACGGTCACTGAAATTCACATAAAAGACGGCACTGCACTGTCTTAAACACGGCACTATAATGTTACTTACAGAGGCACGGCACAACCCTGTTCTTCACATAAAAACACTTTACCGTACTGCACTAAGTCGCACTCAAGCACTGATGTGATCATCAAGACATCTGAGAATAAAACTGACTTCGGTTTTTTTTTTTTTTTTTTTTTTTTTTTTTTTTTTTTTTTTTTTTTTTTACCCGAGATCCAGATTTGGGAATTGGTTGATGGTGGGGAGACAGAGTGACCTGCCGTGGTTGTACTGACTTCGGGCACTGTCAGAGTACCTTATATATAGCCTGTCGGCAAACATCAAACAGAATGACCAGAAGGGACTAGACATGTTCCTGGAACATACGCGGCCCTAATTAGATGCTGCTGGCGCCTCTAATCTTCATCGGTCGGCTCCTTTCATGCCCTGTGCCTCCCAAATACGCGGCTCTCTCTCTGCTAATCCTTCATGTATTTAATTTTCGCAAAACTATAATACGACTTTAATGGAAGAGCTTTACCCAACGAGCTCTGTTATGAAATGAAATTAAATGGAATTATTTCCATTAAATGTTAACATAATTAGATGCATAAAATGTTTTCGTTTTCTATAAAAAAATACTAATATTATGTCGATTAATTTCTTTAAATATTATTGAATAGCATTTATATTTATATAATATTTTTTTTATAAAATTACCTTAAATTCATTAAAATTTTCTATAAAATATAGCAATTTAATAGTTATTTATAATTAATTAATTTCGTTAACAATCTTTATATAATTCTGATTATATAACATATTTTTATTAATTTATTTAGATATGAAATTTTTTAAAAGATGACATGATTTAGAAATGAGAAGAAACTAAGGATAAGGGGGACCCTAAGAAATTATGGGGCCACCATAAGGAGACCTGATCATAAATTATTTATGACGAACATTCTTTAGTTTTATTTAATAATTGAACAATTTTGTTATTATTCATATTGTGAATCAAAACAACCATCTTTAATTTATTTTTAAACAAAGAATATTTTATTACAGAGTTAATACATTCGGGCATAGAGTTAAAGAGTTTTACTTCTGAAAATGATACGCTGTTAAGTTTTGGAGAAAGTAAACAGTTTTGTAAGAAGTCTAAACTCAGGAATCTACTAAGAAGCGAGGAATGGAGTAGAAGAGGAATCGAATTCTACACAACAAATGTCACTAATGACACATCTTTTTCCAGCAGGCTTTTCCGGGGATCCTGGAGTCAGTGCAATCTAGACTTGCCTAGTCTGGATGAATGGCGTTGTAAGGCTTGAAATAAGCT
The DNA here is from genome assembly GCA_019009955.1 of Riptortus pedestris. Taxonomy (NCBI): domain Eukaryota; kingdom Metazoa; phylum Arthropoda; class Insecta; order Hemiptera; family Alydidae; genus Riptortus; species Riptortus pedestris. The sequence continues at coordinate 210,599,095 of CM032228.1, read as the reverse complement.
ATCCTTATCTTCGCTCACTATTTTTTTCAAGAACCACTTTTCGCAGCAATTCGCTGTAAAATTCTGAAAACTTCTAGATATATAAACTATATTAGGTAAATTGTGAATTGGTTCATATTTTTTATACATTGATACTAATTGTGTATTGTACCAATCCGCAAGAACAGTTGGGAAATACGTATGTTAATTCATAAAACTTATTATTATTCACACGTTTTGGAGGTCTGATCAGATAATGGAGTCTTGATGTGTAACAAACCCCTTTTAAGAATTTCACCCTTCATTCTTCGTGGCTCTAGTTGCCACTTCTTGACGGGCGTAAATTTCTCTACCAACCAAATAAAATCACTCCAGAATTTGCTAGCTAAAAACCTTTTTCCATCATGCCATTCAAAATATCTACATTTTGAAGTAGGAGTAGATTAATGCTATAAACACTTCAATTAAAATTAAATGTAATACATACATTGTCTACGTAATGTATGTGGAGTGTCCTTGGTACCTAGATATATGCAACGTGCCCACTCCACAAGGTGCACTGATGGTGACCAGAGTACATTACGACAGATAATTTGAATATGAATTAAATTAAATCATTTATTAAAGGTTATTGAATTTATTTACTATTATTTATTGGATTAAATTAATTTTTGGGTGCGAGGGGAATAAAATGGAAAAAATGAGTAAGTAATTTTGGTTTAAAATCTGAAAAATGTTTATTTAAATCTCTTTCTTTGTATTATTATTATTATTATTATTTTACTTAAATATGTGTTCATTGAGTTTTTCATTAAAATCATTGTTTCAAATAAGGGTTCAATACGTAGTTAATCTGTGCGTGTGTAGTATTCATTTATTATTTTTTTAAATACATTTAATTCGAATGAAATATGTAAAAAAATGTGTAATGTGTGACTCATGTAAAAAAAAATTATTTTGTTAATTTTGAATTAAATAACCTTGGATTAGCCTTTCATTAAAATTTAGCCAGGAATCATGTTGAGCATCGTTTTGGGTTGACGCGAAATTAATGCAGGTTTCTTCCTTTGCAATATATTAATACCAGTTCTGTAAATAACGTTAATCCTAATATACATTACTTATATACCATAATAAACCTTATCTAATACCCTCTCTTTCTCATTGAATTTAATCAGTAAAATCGTTTTGTTCAGCGAGTTTTAAATTAAAAATATCGAAGCGGAATTTTTTGTCAAATTTATTTTTACTAATTTAAATTAGGGTATAGCGCCTCCCAAACAGCTCGTATTATCAATGAAGTGTGACGTCAGGGGACTATTAACGAATGCACGGCGCAGCGTTGGTTCTAGAAGTTTAGCAGTGGAAATTTTGACTTCGAAGACAAGGAAAGTCGTGGTCGCCATTCTTCAGTTGACGAAGACCAGCTGAGGCCAATAGCGGATGAAGACCCGACCAAAACCAACCAAGAAATGACGTTAGAACTCGGCGTGAACCAATCAAGCAACGTAAGCTACTTGGTGGCAATTGGTAAGGTAAAACAGTTGACCAAGTGGGTGCCCCACAATTAAATTTAATTTGGCACGACACAAAAATGATCTATTTCTCGATCGCATTGTGACATGCAATGAACAATGGACCTTATACGGCAATAGAAGGACTCGTAGACAATGGCTTGGAAAAGATGAACAAACAAAACATTTCCCAACCTGCACCCAAAAAAATGTTATTGTAACAGTTTGGTGTTATATTGGCGTTATATTATATTGGCGTTGTTATCATCTACAGCTTTATCAATCGGGGTGAGACAATAACAGCCACCAAGTATTGTCAAGACATTGATAATATGAATCGGAAGCTGAAGCACCTTTGCACAACATTGGTCAATCGTAAGCGGCTGATCCTTCTCCATGATAATGTCAGACAAAAAGTTGCAAAATCAACGCTACGAAGTTCTTCAACACCCACCTTATACACCTGACCTATCTCCTACAGACTTCCACTTATTCAGACATCTGGACAACTTTTTGAGAGAGAACATTTTTCAGAATCAGGATGAAATTGAAAATTCTGTTCGTGAGCTCATTGCATCCAGGAATCCAGATTTGTTTACTGCTGGGATATGAAAGCCTGTTGATTCTTACGGAGATTACTTTGATTAAATATACATAGTTATAGTGAAATGGCGTATTTTCTACGAATCTGCTATATGGCGTATTAAAAACTGCTTTAATTTTGCATCAACCCAATATTACCTTATCATGCAACCAAAGAGTGATACGTATTATAATTAATTTACGAACGTATTGGCCAAACGCGGTGGTCAGTATAACACGTTCTTAGTATTAATGTCAAAATTCTGGCGTTACTTTGTAATTCCATAGAAGCCAAATGAATGTATTCACTTAAAGCTTACAGAAATTTTGAGGATTCTACAGAGAAATGCTTCGGATAGAGTTGGTTGAAGAAGGGAGTGAATGAAGATAAGGATTCCTTATTTCAAGCCTTACAACGCCTTTCATCAAGACTTCCCTGATTGCACTGACTCCGGAATCCCTGGAAAAGCAGGCTGGAGAAAGAGGTGTCATTATTGACATTTGTTGTGTAGAATTAGATTCCACTTCGACTCCATCCCTCAGTTCTTTGGGGAATCCTAAGTTTAGACTCCGTTCCAAAACTGTTTACTTACTTCTCAACTTAATAGAGCTTGTTGAACACCGCTCTTATTATATATAGTTTCATAAATGTTTTAGAAGGAGGCTTGGGTTATAATGATGTGGTTGGATGAAAATAATTGGAAGTATAGTTTATCATTATTTTCACCAAAACGTGATTTTGAATATATTTAACATTATAATTTCTCGAAACAACTGCCATTTCTGGAGGGTTATCTAACTATTATTTATTTAAAATTTCCAATCGTCGGATAATGTAATGGCGTCAAATATGCCAAACTGTTTTCTCCATTAGCACTAAAATCACTTCAGTGTATTTTCCGCGATTCATCAGTCTCCTTTCTTACCTAAAACTTGATATAGCGATATCGGTTAGACCTGATGTGCATAGTAGTCTACCATCTCACACATGAACATGTGAAAGGTGCAATACGAAATTTGAGGAATACATAGCGAAACAAATGAAAGACAGTAATTATAATACAAAATCAATGAATGGTGATAACTATATATTTCTAAAGAGATGAATACTAACCTTCTATCGTGAGACGAGCCTTAATGCCGTACACGAAAGGCGCTAAAAAAATAGAAAGAATCATGCACTATTTGGAAAAACTGCAGAATTACTTTTTTTTTTTATTTTTTTTTTTTGCAATTTGGATATCTTTCGTCATCCGGGGCACTTTGAAGACTGGTTTCGATTCTCGCATTTGACAAAATATAAAGGAGTCTAGTGAGAACAGGTAGTCAGTCTAGCATTACCCAGCATTGATGGGCCAGTAATTCGTATAAAAGAACAGTAGCAATGAATCTATAAGGTCTTCCCCATTTTGCCGCTTCTATGATCCTAATTTATAATCTATTAAAAATGTACTCGTAATACGAGGAGTTGGTTCTGTCATTAAAATTCTTTGTCTCTTGTTTAGGCATGGTGACGTCTGGTACTCGCCATCTCTTTCCGGACCAATATTCATATATAAATTCAATTCAATTAAATTTTAATAAGATAGCTGAACAATTGAATTAGTACGAGTATATCAAATCCAAAAATGATGACTTACCGAAAAAATGATAGCACCTCCTTTTTTTATGTTAATTTTATTAGCAGGTGTCCCTTAAGGGAAATCAGCAATTGAGATGACGAAATTAGGTCTATCGAAAATTATATATATATATATATAACACACACACATACTTGACTTTTACTGGTTTAGAGGTCAGAATTTTTGTTAGATCGTTACCAAACTCGATATGAAAAATTACTTTATGAAATACTATAGATCAAATTCGTTAATAAAATTTGGAAGAGGGAATGGGGGAGAATAATCAAAATATCTCCGTTACTATGAGTTGGATTGAAAAATTATATTTAACCAATCTTGTAGTAAATTTATGTTTCTATAAATATACTTTTTCTGTAATCGTTGAATAATGGTAACATTACTAAACTGAAATGAGTGAAGAAAGTGAAACATTTTGCAAGAGAGTGAAGAAAGTAATCACTTTCTTCACAAGTGAAGAAAGTGAATTGCCTTCTTAATTAGTAATAATTATAAATTAAAAAATAATTTGAAGTTGGAAATTAAATGCTTTTAAATGTTTCTTAACATTGTAAGAATTTATTTTAACAAAATAAATTGAAATGTGAATGAATTATTGGTGGAAATAATCAATATATTTTAAAATTTAAATATAATAATAATTACCTTCCTTGTTTATAACCTGCACTTGTTTATAACTGCACTACTTCACAATCGTCACTAGTTGTTTTATAACTATGCTTATAACCTTTCACAACCATGCTTATAACCTACCAACAACATACCATAATCTTCACAACATCCTAATTTTGTTCATATTCTGGTTAGATCTGATCATGTATTACACGATTACAGAAAAAATTTAATATTGACATAGTATTTATAAATAGTTATTTATTATACAATTGACGAAAGTAGATTTTACAACTCTCGTGAAATTACCACACTCGCTTCGCTCGTGTGGGTAAACGTTTCACTCGAGTTGTAAAATGATCTACTTTCGTCACTTGTATAATAAATAACTATTGATACACTTTTTCTCTATTTTGAATATTAACTGGGAAATATTCATTTCTCTAAATTTTCAGCCTTTAATAAATTCTCAATATTAGTCATCCCACTTTAAAAATAAGCATATATATCATGAAACGTTATACTCCAAGCTTAAATTTCCAGTATTGTTTGCAACAGATGTTAACTAGATGAGATACACGCAAGCACGTTTTGTGATGACTGACCAACTAAGATTTCGTTGACCATCCTTTTCTACTAATCGGATTTTTATTCGGAAATAGAGAATATATGTTGAGATGAGATCAGTAGTGTGTCATTCTGCTTAGTCTGAGGAAATCTGCTTAATTTACGCAGCCTATCCGTAACGGACTCTTCCACCGGCTCATAAATTATGAGGAGTTAGGCTTGATGAAGAGGGCTTGGAAAGCGCCGTAATAGAGGGAGTTTTAAAACAATATTTACTATAATCCGATTTGTTTGTTAACGTAACTCATTGATATTCCAATGGGCTATGATGGAGATGAAGTGAGGTTCGAAAGAGCACTTCTATTAAAGAAATTATTTAAAACAATGCAGGGGATATACCTGTATATATAAACATACAGGGGGAGGAGGCGTTGATAATATAGTCTATAATACTTTTTTTCCTCCTGAAGGCACTTGAGCAAAAGGGTTGCTTATACTGGACCTAAGTAAACTGGATACCTTCCATTATTGACTAAAGTCATGAAAATTCAATAACAGGAGGATATCGGCTGAAAGGACTAACTCTTCAGTTCTACTTGGCTCATATTCCATCTCATCTCATGCAGTCAACGTTAGAGATCTGTTCATTCTTCGCCATATCCCGTTATGTATTATTATTTTATCTAGGTTTGCTATTTATTAATGTCTGATATATGCTATTAAGGCTAACTGCGAAAGGCTATCTAATGATCACCAACCTTCTCTAGTTAGGGTGGGTCTAAGGATTTTATTTAATCCTCACTAAATAAATTCCCATTGCCCAAGTGAGAATCGACTCACGATTATAGGTTTACCTAGTAAGATTAAGACATTAAGATTAATGTGTGTGTGAGTGAGTGTGTGTGTGTGTGTGTGTGTATGTATATATATGATAGCTCAGATACCCGGCTTTGCCCGGGAATTCATTTGAGGCTGATGGTGATGGTATTTTTTTTTTGCAAGGCTTAACTTTCCATGATATTTTGACATTTCCTCGTCACAGTGTTTCGAGTTTATACCCGTCGTTGATGTTGATTTGTTTATAATAAAATTAATTTTTTATGTAAGGCTTCACTGTCCTCCATATTGTCATAGTTCTTGTCTCCAGTGCATTATGGATAGATTTCAATGATTAAGGACAAAATATTAACATAGATTTAAATTAATTTTTCCAGGTGAGGTAGTTCAAATTGGAAAGAATTGTTGATCGTAACAATATTTCTACTCAAATTACTTCATCAATCAAATTACTTGTTTCATTCATTGTTTCCGAAAAAATGTATAAAACAAAAGTTACTCTAAATAACAAAGTAAACAACTTTTGTTATGTGCACGTTTGTCGAAAAAACAAATATACATTGAAATATTGCGAATTTTTTTTCCAGGTCTCCCTTATAACCCCCACTCCCGTTCGAACCTAAAAAATTTAATATAGGTTATAATCATGGAAGAATTAATGCTAATTGACATACCGAGTATTCTTAACCCTTAATTGGCCAGAAACTCAAAAAATGACTTGAAATGAATTTTTTTTTTTTAGAAACTCATTTTTTTGCGTTCCTAATAAATAGAATATTTAAGGTTTTATTTAATTTTTTTTTTCTGAACAAAAATATTACATGGTGTCTTTAAGTACACTTTGGCCAGTTACCCTAAAACCTTAGTGGTGTCTTTAAGTACACTCTGGCCAATCACCGTAAATCAATGGGGGTGTCTGTAAGTTATGTTAATAAACTGACATAGTTTCTAAAAATGTAATTAAATAATTTATTATGCAATAAAAGAAACGTGTTGTAAATAAAAAATAAGTACAATGTAAACAAAATATAAATCCGTCAAAAATATCATTAAACCTATCATTCATTCAAGAAAACAGGGCCTTTCACAGCTGTTACAAAGTCCCGCATTACATTTTCGGCATAAAACAACCCTTTGATTTTGGCGACACAGTCTACACTTTCTTTTTGTAGTGAACACTTGCCAATGGTGCGTCCCAACAAGTCTTGCTGCATCGGCTATGAGAGCTGCAGCAGTTCTTGGTTGCAATTGGTGGTCCTGGATCCACTAGCCCTTTTAGATCGCTAGTGCAGCAGAGAATATCCTCTGCAATGTGTATTGGAAATTGTTTTAAAGTCAATTTTTTTAGGGCGTTCCTTTTGTATAATAGCAATGTGTTATTTACCATTAACTCCAATTATTACCTGAAAATGTTCATGTAATACTTGTGGGATACCTGTTCTATAAAGTGCAACGAAAAAGGCACTAAGTACAACACTTTGTTGTCATACCATTTAATCATGCTGATACACTTTTTGTTATCAACGTATTCTTCATAACATCCTCTTTTACCCTCAATATTGAAATGTTCCAATACTTCATTCATTTCAATTTGAAAATTTCCTTCATCCATCCCTGTGCATTTTGTCCTTCATTGTCGCTTTCTTCTTCATCGCAAGTGATACTAAATTTTGGTAGCAAAGAGAAAAATCTTTTCTGTGTTAAATATGAACGGTGTCTTTAAAGACACCTTGGTCAGTTAAGGGTTAAGTTCGGTTTAATCGTTTGTGCCTAATAAAATTGTTGGCTCCCGCTAAAGTATTAGTGTATATCTCGTTTATACTTTGTTATAAGGCAAAAGCGAATATCACAAAAGTTACTTCAAATAAAAAAATAAACTACTTTTGTCATGTGAATATTTGCAGAAAAACGAATAGAAAACGAAATACCGCTATTTTTAAATTCAGGCCTCCCTTACCCCACTCCCACTCCTGTTCGTCTCAGAGAATATTAATATAGCTTAAAGTCTAAGTTTTGAATATTAACCGCAATATTTGCACTTTTCAGTTTTCAGCTTTGAGGAAACCTCCACTCCTACTTATGTCATATTAGCAATAATCTGTTACCACCACTTTATTCGTAGCTTAAATAGCATATATTGTTTTCAACCGATATTTACTAGATGTGATACATGTAAATACATTGTGTGATGGCATCATCAATTAAAAATTTTACGTTCTCGACTCGAATATGTTTATTTATACGGTTTTAACCATTTCATTCAACAATAAATATTATATTATATAATGGCTGAAATATTTTAGGGTGGAATAATTGTATATTCGGAATATCTAGATTACTATGAGTTGGATTGAAAATTGTTGTATAACCAATTTTTTTGGAATTTTAACGACGATCTTTATCAAATATAATTCATTTTTTTTTCGTATTTCGAGAATAAGCGAATTATATGCATTGTTATGTCTTTGCCGCAGTAGACACCCACATATATAATCGTCTAATATTTACTACACGGAACTGAGTACAATTATAATTCAATGCCCAAAGGCTTTTTAGATATTTCTTTCTTATTTTTTTAGATATTTCTATTCCATATTTCTTTCTTTTTTAAGAAAGAAATATGGAATAGATATCTACCAGTCAGGTGAGTTGACCAGTGTTTCATACCTGCACGAATGGAATCTGCTTTTATTACACAGCCCCTGCGTGGCGTACTTATGGAACTCAATTTTCTTTTTTTCTAGTAGCCCTGTCATATATTTTCCATGGCATTCCATAGATTTGGTATAATTATGCTATATATGATTTTGTAGACTTCATAGATATTTTTATTGAGTGTATATCGATTTAAAAAATAATTTATTACTTTCCTGGGGTCTTATTACCTTACTCCATAATTTATTAGATGGCAATATTGTATTTTAAAATATAGATGTTGTATCATAAAGAACAGAGCCATAAAGAAAAGAATAAACATTCGAGCGTCGGCTCTGAAGTAGAAATGGAAATAACGAGTGAAGGAGGTTGGCCTACTTATTAAAGATACTAAAAAAACAATTATCGTCGACAACTTCATGAATCGTGTAAATGTGTGTGTGTGTGTGTGTGTGTGTGAGTGTATATATATATACACGCACACTAAATGATATTGTGTTTTCCAAAAAACGATGATAGGATTTTTTTTTAAATATAGATGTAAACGTTAACAGATATGGATTCGATGGAATCAACGGCTTGAAGATTTATTTAATAGTGTCATTTTATTACCACTATAAAACAAAAAATATTTCATTCCAACATCAGAGAAAAAGAAGTTAATAAAAAGAATCCTTTCAACCTGCAAATCCAGCTCATAACTTTGGCAGTCTTAAGAGTATAATTTAATTTAAAATAAGAAAAGAGAATTATATAAAACAGAAAAAAAAGGGTTAATATAGAACTTTAAAAGGAATCTTGAAAGAGATAGTTATATAATACCACGTTCTTCAATATTGAAATTTATTCCACTGTTATTGAATTTAATTTAAGAAAGATTTCACAAAAGTTGACATGAAAAAAATGAGAAGATAACGTTTTAGTTTTTGGTTAATGGAATGAGATTTAGGATGAACGTTCTCAATATTGGAAAGATTCAATTTCTCTCTCTTGACACTTGGTTTCCGGGAATAAATTTACTCCATCTCTCTCATATATTGAATATGTTTAATATCTGGTTGGTTTATATTGACGATTTTTTTCTGTTCTTTTTTTAGTTATTTAACTTCTGATTACTACGGTCGTTCTGTGAAACGAATATTTCCGAATTCAATTCCTGCAATGAGAAGAGTTTATAATTAATTCGCAACATAACAGAATTCAGGACGAAGGTCAAAGGAGACTTCAAGTAAGTTAGAATTAGTTTACTGGCTCTATTTGTTTGTCGTTCTTCAAGCACCATAGAATTTCCAACTATACTTAAGTATACAATCTTCTGTAAACTTATGAAGACAAAGCCTGACTAATTAATCTAGTTTGGAGAGGGACAGGACTTATTCATATCGATGTTTTTTATATAAGAGGATTTTCCAATTTGTTAAAGATTTTTATTTATTTATTTGGTTTATGCCCCACATCGATGGTGATTGGCAAGATCTCTGTTTAGAGAGTAGTTAGAATAATATATTTATTCCTTCATGTACACCTTGGTTGTACTTTATTTATATAGTATGGAAAATATTCTTTTAATTTCTGAGTGTTATAAGGTAAATAATTAAAGTATCAATTTCCTAAAGAATTGTATAGATATAAAAATACCGAATGTAGATAAATAACTTATTTCATTCTATTAAGGAATCAGATAAATTATCTGAAAGAAGAATTAAACGATCCCATTTAACTTCCTTCATATTGAATAACATACTGAATAAAAGTTTTATTTTAGTCTTTAATTTTAGACATATTTCTTATATTTTATTATGGTCGTCTTCAAACCATTTATAAATGTCAGTTTTGATGATAATTTCGAATTATACAAATATGTAAGAATGTTACTAAAATTCACGGGATTCATAACTTAAAAAAAGATATCATGTTGAATTGTTATATTATTATGAAATACATTATTATTATATATAATGATGCTAATTTTTTTTAAGCATAATAAATAAAACCTATTTCCTTTCGCATGCTACACATGTTGTGCTTCATGTTTATTATTTTTGCGTCTGACTATTGCATACATTTTTTTTTGGGTAACTATAGTTTTAACTTTTTATTGTTTAAAATAATTTTGCTTGCAATGATTAATCATACTCATTAATTTCTATTTCTACTTTAGTTTTATTTCTGGAACTCAATATTTGTGTTTTAACTTTCATTTAAAATAGCAGAATGTTTAAATTCGAATTTATTTTGTTTATGTATTTGATTTCTTTTTGCGGTATTCTGTAACCATTATTTTACAAAGAAAATAAATTTAAATTGTAGGGGTGGCATTCGTGAGCGTCGTCATGGCAACGGAGCTGTGTTCAACAGAAAGTTGTGAAGTCTATTGTTTCTTCTGCCTTTGACTTATGTGTACATAGCTCCTTATTTTTATGATCTTCAAATATGTATATATTGCAATCAAATATAAATAGTGTTGTGTTTGGAAAATTCGCAGTTATTTAACGTAAGAACGTTAGAAAATTATGCATAATGCCAAAAATGGGGAAATAACCTGGGCTACGACTCAGTCCATCTAGATTGCTCGTTAATTCTAATGTATTGCTATTAATAATTTATTATTTTTTGCAATTTTTAGAATATTTATGTTAATGGACAAACTATCATTACTTTTTATACCATTCGTGTGAACGGCCATTAATTCAATGGAATTGTTAAATAATGTGGAAGCAAACCTCTTTGTACCAATGGTAAGGTCTTTTAAGGGCTTTAATGATGTACGAGTCCTTTTACATATGAGTACTTAAACCAAATATTCCATTTAATAATGCTTTATTAACTTGAGGAGTTTACACAACATTAACAAAATCAAAGGTAGGTCATTAGACTGTGGGAGGGTACAATAATTAGCAGTAAATACTTAGGGGGCTTCCCATTCAGGTACTTAGAGAAGAGCTCATCCTCAAAATTTCTTGAAATGATAATTTCTCAAAATGTACCTTTAGATGGCCATTATGAAAAGCTTAACCGGAATACTGGAGGGTTTTATTTTATTTTTTCCCCCATTTCTTATGAGTATTATATTTAATTCGAGGGTGAATATTATAATTTTCTGGTCCATTGTTTGTTTAGATTTTTACAAGTATTTGAGTATTTCCATTTCATTGACACCGGTGAAGTCACTGTCATGGCGGAAGTGCCCTTCGTTTAAACCGGTGTAGGAAAATGCCTCACCAATCCGGCCTCCCTTTTGCCTTATTCGGCTGTACGTAGCCTTCCACATTAGTGAGTCACTCACAATAGCCGACTTATATTTATTTATTTCTTTAACTTTTCTTTTTAAATTACTAAGTTCTCCTTCAAAAACTTTATCACCTTCTGTCATATTTTAATTAAACAATATTCGTAGAGCTTTATAGTATGGCATAATTATTTTATAACGAAAATAATAAAATAAAATAATTATAAATTTGTTATTAATAAGTATTACGTTGGAATCGACATTTTTTAAAATTTGATTAGGAACGATGCTGAATATTTTTAACTGTTCTTTGTCACATTAAAATACAATACAAAAGGAAAATGAAGCTATGTATACTATCATCAATTTCTCCAGTTTATTGATTTAGAATATCTCTTTTAGGAAGGTTTTAATTTTTACGAATACTGTTAAGATTAGATTCAAATTTTAGAATTAATTAATGTAAACAAATATTAAAATTTAATTTCCGTTTACTGTTTTATAATATTTAATTTTAGTTGTCTTATGAAAAATATTCTTCTATTTTATTTTTGTTCTTATTTAAATAAATAAGAAAACGTTATATTGTATATCAATGTGTTCAGTACAGGGATCTTGATAGCGTTGGAGGATTATTATTTTGTATATATTTCATGTTATTAATTGAAAGCACATACTTTACAGTTAAATAGATTAAGCAGCCAAAATTGTTGTCATTAAATCTTGCTTCTCTCCTAAAATGATTGTTTAAATGAAGAGTGATTTTTTTTAACACACGCTCTAAAAATAAAAAAGTATCTGCCTCTTGGATATTACATAGCAAACATTTAAATTTGCTTAAACTAGAGAAATAAACTCAAGCTTTAAAAGTGTGTTGAGCTTTTTCCAATTTCAAAAACAAACACACTCATTACATACTGTACGATTGCATCATTATTTACTATAGAATACTCACCAAAGAAAGAATAGTTTGCATTCTTAATGCATTCCTTGAATAGTTGTTTAAATAACAGTTAACACAAAAAAATAGAAATTGAATACTAAGCTTGCATTACAAAACACCTTTGCTGGTTTAGCCTAACAATTCTCCTCGCATGCTGCCGTTATACTATGCTGTGTCGACTTTATTATTGTAAAGGAAAAAAATGCAAAAAAAAAAAAAAAAAAAATGCTTTTGCATATGTTGTTTGCATTTGCTTTTTGAATATCTAATTTCAAGTTGGAATAGAATAACATTGTACAACAAAATAATGCGATTTTTGAGGGTCACAGCCTAAGAGTTAATGCTCCAACAAACAAATTTTAGAAATAAAAATTTACTTTCACAGCTTAGTTATATCGCCCATCATGAGGCTCAGGTTGACCATGCGAGATAAGGAGTTGGTCATAATCTCACACGGTAAACCCAGAGTTGTGAGTCCGATTCTCGTCTGGGCAATAGGAATTTATTTAGTGACGGTCCCATTAAATAATGTACTTAAACCCACTCTGGATAGAAAAGGGTGGTAACATATAGGCAAGAGACTCCAATTAACCATATTAGCATAAAGTGGACGTAAATAAATAAATATACATCGTCTATCATTTTTTTCTTCAATTTAATCAGTGCCATGCAACATAGAGGAAAGGAGTCTGTGCATTTACTTCTCTTATCTTATCTGCAGAAGGGACTGATATAGCGGGAAGAAAAAGGCGGGTAAAAAGAAAGAAAGAGATTTGGCACTGTAATTGACAGGAGCAAGGATCGCTGCCTGAACCTCGGGAAACGAAGCTTACGGTTGACTGGCTACGAATAGCGATTTGCCAGATCAGACCTTCCTTCTACCCGTAACACCGTGAATGTTTACGGGAGACGATCCCCCTTCACCAGCCAGGCACAGTCAGATGGTTCTTTAAAATAGCTCCTCACATACTGTCTTCGAACCTTTAGTTCACCTTGTTGTTCCATGGAAAACTAAAGATCAAGTACGTTAACGGCTGAAATCGAACCTGGGAGAAAGGGGAATCGAAACATTTATATCACCAATCTCGTTGCAAACTTAAGTTTCTATAAATATATTCCATACACATTTTCTTTATCGTGAATATTAATAGAGACTTTTGCATTTTTAGCCTTCTGTAAACCCTCACTTCTAGTCATCTTTAACAATTGCGAATATATCACGAAACGTCTTATTTCAATCTTAAATATCAAATATTGTTTTCAAAAGATCTTTTTGGTTGACTCATTCAAATACGTTGTGTGATTAAGCCATCAATTAAGATTTCATTTCTTGACTCGAAATTGTTTATTTGACTTACACTATATTCAGCATTTAACAGTTTTATTTAATACTAAAAATCAGATTCGTTAATGGGGAAGGGGGGGGCTTAGAGTGTGGAGTATTTCGGAAATTCAAACCTTCACCGAAAATGTCATAGAACTAATTTCGTTAAATTACAGCTGCTCTACAATTATTCTCCTTTACATTTCTTTGTAGCTCAAATATTAAGCGAGTTATTCCCACTTTCTCGTTTTCAGCCTTCCGTGTGCCCGTACAACTACACATCAGAGGTTTTCATTGAAATGGGGAATATTTGGTGGATGAGATCACTAGTGTGTCATACTAAAGCGGGGGAAATCTGCTTAGTTTACACAGCCCCTGCGTGGCGGACTTTATTTTATCTTTTCATGTTGATTATACATTGTACACCAATTTTGCATCATCATCTCAGTCTTGTAGTATTTTAGCAGATTTTTTCTTCCTTGCGGAACTATTATAACCACGAAACATCGGTTTACACATTTCAATGGAATTATAAGTTTTGAACCCCCCCCCCCCTTCAAATCGATTTTGATTACTTTCGGCGTGCAGTCTCTATCTCGCATAACTCAAAAACAAGTAGCGTGAGATTGTTGAAATTAAATACTTGGAATTGTTTAATAAAAATAATCTAGCAAAGGGTTTAGAGAAGGGCTAAAATTACAAAAAAACGTAAATATATTGCAGAGATTCAACAAATACATAGAACCTATTTTGTTGATCAGAAAAAGATCTATAAATTAAGTTTTTTGACATTTTTTTAACAGGTGTATAGGAAGGGAAATATTGTTAATGACTTTCAATCGAAGTGGCTGAAAACAATTTATACATTTAATTTAATATCAGTAAAATTTAATGGAGTTATGTCATGTACATCATATTTTTATGTTCTTCATATTAATGAAAATTTAGTCTTCTTTTTTTTATATTTATAAATATATTAATATTTAATTAATTACTATTATTATTTATTAACGTCCACTTTTTGCAACTCAGGCTATTTATTTAATTAATAGATTAATATATATTTAATTAATATATTAATATATATTTAATTAATAGATTAATATATATTTAATTAATAGATTAATACTTACTTTATATATATTAATCTGATTGTTGAAACAAATATTAAAATCATTGACAAAAATCTTTTCCAAATTATGGTTGACCCTAGATTTCTAACATCGTCCTTTGTCTAACAAAATTATTTTTATAACTGTGATAACGTAGTTCATCACGATTAGGCATAAGAGAAAACTTGCTGATGAAAGATAAAAAAGTACGTCTCCTAAGGAGTGGAATGAGGAAGATAAGACATCATTTCGCATACTCTATTTCTTTCTTAATATTACCCTTTGTGAACAAAATGAAATTTTAAGTAGCATATGATGACAAAATAGTTGCCTAGGCTACACGCAGATGCTTCATTTAATAGCTTGTATTTTTGCCGTGAGAATGAAAGTTAACTCTATTGCTTACTGCTTAATACAACGTAATACAAATGTAATTCGATGAGGTTAATGAAATATAAACTTTAACGTATGTTATTTTAAAATGTAAACAAAGGGAGGAAATAACCTGCTTAATAAAAACAATATATAATAAGAGTTATAACGAAATATTGACATAGTAAAAGGTAGAACCTTATCGAAAAAGACAATAAATTTAAGATATGCTATTCTTATTGATACAGGTGGGACGGTTTACTAAAGGCTGAGAACTCAAAAATAAAAATAATCCTGTTAATATTTGAATATAGTAAAGTGAAAAATGTATATATAATAAAGACATTAAAAATAAATATTGGCTGTGTTGATGGTAGTTAAAATGAAATCCACATTTTGTTAAGCTCCGGCGATTGAAATGGAGATCTGAAATGATTGATGACACTCAGAGAACAGAAAACTTTTCAAATTCATTCTGTGAAGGAGTTGATCAAACTTGTTCAATTTTCCCAAGTTCGCTTTACTCCATTCAATCTTAAAAGAAGCATTTCCTATCCTTTTTCTTCTTTTCTAACTCAATGTTATTTTTAACCGCTTCATGTTGACTTTCAAATACAGTAAAATAATACCTTACAGTAATAGGTAAAAGCCGGAAGGCTTTACAACTTCAAAAATAGATGAAATAATTCATACTATTACACGTTTACATAGTGCGTTTCTCTTAAGTTTATCAAAATAATATTTAATATCAAGAGGCTACCGTCAAAAGCATAGAGTACCTTTCTGGTAGCAAATAGGAGTTAAGAAAGATTACCTGCCAATGACAAATTATCTTTCAATGGAATATTAAGGTCATATAATGTAAGGTTTTCCTGAATTGGGAGACAATATGTTACATGTATTTTTATATTATCTTCTTTATAAATTACTATAAATCTTTGTAATTTTAACTGAAAAGTTTAGTTCTGGTCTTTAACTACTTTCATCTTGACATTTTCCTTCTTTCTCAAGTATTCTGGCAATTTTATAAACTACATTTTAATGAGTTAACAAATTTCCTTATTGATTATATTTCATATTAAATTAGCTTTGTTTCTGGCACCCTGTGATCTCAGGGGATACGAACTTTATATTATCACGCCCGATATTAATATATAAAAGGAATATATTTGATTGCATCTGACAAATAGTTATATACATATTAATAATAATATAAAATATTTTCATGGGGAAAAATAACAAACCCCTAAAATTTTAGAGAATAGAAATGAAACTTGCTACATTAACTTTTAAGAAGGGTAGTACAATTTGTTATGGAACAGTCCTATAAGGGGATTGCACCCGAAAGTTAAAAAAAACAAACATATTTATAAATAAAAAGTGTGCACACACAAACACACTGGCTATGGTACCCAGCGTTGTTTGGGATGTATTTAGAGACTGAGGTTATTTGTTATGCAAGGCTTCGTCAATATGCACAATATTTTAACATTTCCCGTCTCCTTTGATCATATCGTATGTTCTGCTACTTTAAGTGCCTGGTATCTTTTCTAGAAGTATAAATGAATACTATTTCAAGTTAATCTCTCTTCACTCAAAAACATAGTGGCTGTCCATTATACTTCATAATTATGGAAAGCACACATAATTTTATGGTACATAGATGATGTACCCTTCTTTGCTTGGAAACTATTTTGACTAAATAATATGTACGAGTATTATTGTTTGCAATGCTCATGTTCTACCTTCATAGCTATCGGCTAAAATGGAGATTCGATGTGCTATTGTTGATTATGGAAGAGTAAGCGATAGGCTATTTCTAATCAATCAAATTTCACTTGCCAAACATTATGGGCCATATAAATTATAATGAGTATAATGAGCAATGTAATAATACATTACATTTTTTTCTGCTGAAGGCGGTCCTAAGCTGTAAAAATATTCTTTTACATGTACGGAGAAATGAATTCCCCTCTATTAACATTATATATATATATATATATATATATATATATATATATATATTTGTCATTTTATTCTTTTAATGTATACTTTATCAGATAACAAATACTCTAAGGCATACCTAGAGATGGTCGGTCATCAACAAGATTTGCAGTTTCATACTTCATTGTAATTTTGAATACTAATTTGTTTAATTAATAAAAAAACCTTGTTAGAGGATTAAATCCTCTCTGATTGAAATTTGCGTCTATCTTCTTCCCTTATTTACCTTTATCAGCAATGTTTTGATAGGTCGATAGTGGTCAGTTTCATGATTAGTTTGAATTTTCTCATGATTACCTCTTCATTATTTATCCCTTTAGCCGATTTCCGTTAAGGGAAATCAGCTATTGAGGTTATACTTATGACGCGATTTTCGAAAATTTTATTCAAATATCCATTGAGTCCGAACAATGGGAGGGGGCTTTAGAGTAGGGTGATTCGAAAATTCAAAATATCTCCGTTATTATGAGTCGGATCGTAAAATTTTATAGATCCAATCTCGTTAAAATATTGATCTACAACTTTTTTTATTTAGTTTTCTTGTGCTTTGTAATTGTATGATTAATATTTTGTACACTATACTCCATGAATATTAATTAATAGGTGCTTTCATACAGCTTCTACGCTACATGAGACATTACTCTTATTTTCCGACCTTTCATTCCTGGGCCACCGACTACTTAGGCTGCTGCTACAGTGGTTGTTTACTATCATCCCAAAAGCCTTTCATGGCCTCCTTTGTTAAACGTTGTTCTAATCATCTTTCACATTCCCTCCTTTCTAACCTATATTTTTTTGTACAAATAAATTTTAATTAGTAGACTTCTATGTATACTAGAAACTTTGCCCTCTTTAGTGTTTTCAAAAGCGAATTAATTCTAATGTTTTCTTATTATTATTTTTTACATTAGATTTGTCCATTTATTGCCTAGTTTTATGCATTTCGTAGTTTCTTTTGTAACACTTTCAGACATTACAGACGGATTCTCTTCTATGGAATATCCATGGTGCAATACAGCCCGAAATGATGAACTGTATTGAAAAACAACGAGCCACCCCTCGTATATTATTAGTCGTGATAGGCTGCAAATACAGATGGTTGCAGAGGTTCGCCGAATAACCGCAGCTCCTGATGGCTCGCTGGTAATGACTGTGACTTCTATTCAAGCCCCGAACCAACAGCCTGATGTAGTAGATGGTTTCAGTTGGCTCTCACCCAGATTTCCCCAGCTCTCCCACATATCCTGTCTATTGATCTTGTTTCACACAGCATTTTACCAAAAACATCTACGAGTTTATTATAAGCTTTAAAGGGGGAAAAAATAAATCTTAGGAAAAAAATATACACTGGAACTTTCACTGAATATTTCTTTATGGAATAGAGACCAAAAAGCACTATTAAATGGTTTTGTACGTGATAAGAACAAACTATTGGAAATAAAACGCAATGTTACAGGATGGTCAAAGAGACAATACGTAGATTCAAGATGAGACCAAGTAGTCCTCAAAGACTACGTATCGGACATACATACCTGATACATGCTTACATAATGAACAGAAAAGGCAAGCCTACTTGTACTCATTGCAACACTGGACTTACTATAAAGTTCCTATTAACAGAATGCAAGTAACGAAGTTGCCTAAACATTCCACATGACTTGAACGATCTACTGACTGAGGGTAGCCCACATATTGCTACGGTTCTGGCATATTTAAAAACAATTGGGCAGTTTGAGAATATTGGATTTCATATTTTAAAAATTTATAATGTGTGTGCGTGCGTGCATATGAGTTTGTGTGTGTTTGACGTATTTAAATTTGAATGATGCCAATTTTTATGAATACTTTTTGTTTCAAAGATAAAAAGTTTACTTTTCACTCATTTATTTACCACCTGTTTTTAGTTCTATGTTGCGTTCGTGTTTCTTGTTTCTTTTGTCTTCCGCTCCCTTAGTTTTGTTCTTTATATTATTTCGTGTTCCATTTTTTATTATTTTGTTTTGTTTTCCCCCATGTTTAAGAAGAGCCAGTTAGTTAGTTGCGGAGCTCTACATAGTAAATACAATAAATAAATGATTTTATTTTAATATGAGTAAAATATTTTCATCTAATAATATAATAACTGAAATTATTTTAGTATATGCAGTTTGGACATCAAATCTAAAGTGATTTGACCTTTAGGAAGTCCAAAATTGTGCCAAGTCAAATGATAAAAGTAAATCAGAAATAATAAGTAAACATAAAAAATAACTATAGTAAAATAAATAAATATGTTGTAAATGAACGTAGTACTAAATTCAAGACATTATAATCAGAATATTAAAACAAAATTGGTGATGAGCATAGTTGATGAATGATTTGTAGAAAATGAATGGCTGAAAATGGCAATTATGCTAATGATTGTCGTAATGTCGTCCTTCAGGGTAGATGACAACATTTAAATACAAATTTATATGTATATAAACGTATATATAAATGCATATAATTTGAAATCTTTTTGTACACCACAGACTTAATTTGTATGTTAAAAAACTGAATAACTAAAATAATAAAAAACATTAGACCAAAAAAAGGAATGTTATAATAAATCTCTTGTTATATGTAATAAATAATATTTTATTTACTTCTTAAGGTAATAATGTAAAACATATTAAAAATCAATATATTTTCTGGGACATTGAAATATAAAGAAAAAATTATTCTTCCAATTGTCAAAAAGGTGTATAAGTAAAGTTTATCCATATAATCCATTTTGTAACACGCTATCTCATCGTTTTATTCTGTATAGATAACCTCTGGTAATTATTTTGTGTCATCAGCATACGAGTACATTAACCTCAGAGAGTCATTACAAGGAAAGCCATTCATCATACTCAAAAACAGGCTTATTATAACGATAGAGGAAAAAGGCCTAAAACACATCACATGGAGCAAAGTTGAGTCAGATCCTCTTCATGAAAAACACGGTAGCTGCTAACAAACTTGTTCTTCTTACGGGTCTACTATACAGCAGAATATTTCTTGGTGAATGAATTCTATATATAAAAAAAATTCAGTCACGCATGGGCTATGTAACTGAGTAGATTTCTACAGTTCTGTAATGTCACACTACTGATCATAGCTCTCCATATATTCTCTATTTTTAAAGATAACGGTTTATTTTTTTAAATTTTCGTATGGCGGCTTTTCACTATTCCTGGCCGAGTTCAGCCATAAACGAATATAATCTTTAGTGGCATATTAAAATGAGTATGGTATAGATAAAATAAACATTTCCGAGTCAAGACCACAACAATTATTGACATCAAACTACGTATTTGTATGTTTCACACACGGTAAAAGTTTAATGAAGGCAATATTTGTTATTTAAACTTTAAATAAGGTGTTTTATTATATAACAGCTATTGTTACTAAGACGTCAGTGTTAGTGGGGGTTAATAGTAAACTAAAATATCCAATTATCTCGGTTAATAATAATGAAAACAATCGACAAAAAAATATATATCGCAACATTTGTGGAGCATTAAATTTGTAATAAAATTGAATACATACAATTTTCTTAACCTACCCATAATAAGAGAGATATTTTGAATTTTCGAAATTCTACTTAACCCTACCACTCCCACTCGTTCGGTTTCAGCAATTAACGAATTTGATCTTCAGTTTAACATAAAACGTTTAAATAAAGAATTTTTTAACGATCAAACAAAAATTTCTGTCGCTAGAGCAATTTTATATATATATATATATATATATATATATATATATATATATAAAATTGTAACCTCTGTCTGTACATTGATTTTTTTCGCGAAATTTCACGATAACTTTTCGTTTCACATGTCATAGACACCATATCTGCATTTTGTTTCTTTCGTGTATGTTTGTTTGTTTGTTACCTTTTCACGCATAAACGGCTGAACCGAATTTTATGAAACTTGGTATGTATATTACAACTAACCCAACTTAGACTTTAGGCTATATTAATTTTCACTGAGACGAACAGGAGTGGGGGTTATAAAGGAAGCCTGAAATTAAAAATATCGATATTTCGCTTTCTATTGGTTTTTCGGCAAATATGCACATAACAAAAGTTGTTTATTTTGTTATTTAGAGTAACATTTGTTATATACACTTTTGTCGTATACCGAAGTTTAAATGCGTTATACGCTAAAAATTATAGCGGGAGTCAACAATATTATTTGCCAAAAAAGACTCAACCGAACTAAATAAAGCTCGGTATGTGTATTAGCAGTGAGGCCTTCATTATAATAAGCCATACCAACATTTCTATGTACGGGCAGGAGTGGGGGTTATAAGGGAAGCCTGAAATTAAAAATAGCGATATTTCGTTTCCTATTGGTTTTTCCGCAAATATAAACATAACAAAAGTTGTTTATTTTGTTATTTGAAGTAACTTTTGTTATATACACTTTTGTCGTATACCTAAGTATAAATGAGATATACGTTAAAACTTTAGCGGGCACTAACGGCTGAACCGAACTTAACAAAACTCGGTATGTCAATTAGCATTAATTCTTCCATGATTATAAGTTATATTAAAATTTTTAGGTTCGAACGGGAGGGGAGTTATAAGGGAGGCCTGAAATAAAAATTCACCATATTTACATGTATAAGAAACGGGAAATATAAAAATATCGAAGACTGTGAAGAATTATCGAACAAATAATTCTATTATTAGCAAATGTCCGGCAACGACGGGTATCAATCCTAAACACTGGGACGGGTAAATGTCAAAATATTGTGCAATGTAAAGCCTGCTAAAAAATACCATCACGATTCAGCCTCAAATGAATTCCCGGGCGAAGCCGGGTATCTGAGCTAGTATATATATATATATATATATATATATATATATATATATACATATATATATAAAAATGAATGTTTTTGTTTGTTTATGTTTTGTTTATTTATTTAATTTTAAATTAACTTTTGTTATATACATCTTTATCGTAATTTATAAAGCAATTAATTTAAAAATATAAATATAAAAGTAACGGGTAATATAAAAATATTGTGTATTTTATAGAATTAAGTAGATAAATACTTTTATTATTAACATATCCTAGCACGCTGAACTCGGGTGTAAATCCTAAGCATTGAAACGGATAAATGTAAAAATATTGTACAAAGTATTTTCCAACGACTTAAAACTCAGCTTATTATTTGAAAGATTGTAACATCGATTTAAAACTTAATTTAGATTTCCACCCCCAGCAACCCTAGAGAAGTCCAGTTTATTTGCTCTCGGTACCGCACTGTGGAAATTCCCTTCATCTTTCTCATATTAATCTTTTGATATTCTTATATTTCTATTTAAATTGTTAAAAATTTGGTTAAAGGAAAATAGGGGGAGATATAATCTAGAATAATTGAAATAAATGAAAAAGAATGTAAGAATCAATAAATGAAATCATAAGCTAAAAAAAAAAATATTAATTTCGTTTGAAAATGTAATTTTTGAATATATCTAGTGTCAGCCTATGATACAGTTTTAAGGACAGAACGATTTCACTAAAAATGCTTTTCCAACTATCAGCCTCCTCCTTCAACAATACTAAGCACGTCCGTGCGCAGACTCGCCGACTGCGACGTCTGAATTCGGTTAGAGTTAATTGTTTTCAATTGAATATTTAGTGACACTAGTAACCCATAAATCGATTGACATAATAGCAGAAGGTATCGATAAAACAGCGTTTTACTGGTCACACAGTGTCTTATTTGCTGGCCAGAACACATGTATAACACATAATTAAAAATTTGAAATTACCTTTCTATTGCTAGACACTCCTCCCTTAAATTATCTGTGGCTACTTGTGAGAAATAAAACAGTAAACACGTTATTAGGTAATGAAAAAAAACCGGAATTAAAATAAGGTAGATTTGCTTGATGTCCAATGTATCTGATTCCAAAAATAAGTTTTGACTACTTTAAGTTCTTTTATTAACAAGTTAATATATTTTGTAATTAATGCCATCGATATATAGTAATCCTCCTCATTAGTATATGTGGGCAATTAGACATCAATGGGATTAACTGTTTGATTGATTGAACTACTTAGTGACCAATTACGTTTCCCACAATTAGGCAACGATATGTAACTGTAGTAGACTTCTTAATGTAGTAGCCTTGTTGAGGTTAGTCATACTTATTTCTGATCATTTTGATAATGTTAATGCAATACTAAACCAAAAAAATCTTTTCTTGACTTTATTTGTTTGTGGTGCACTTTTAAGTTTCTCATTATACTGTTGTCATACCTGTCGGTGGAGACCGTCATCACTGGCTGCTGGTCGAGTACAGCTGGCAAGCGATTTCGATGCGATGGCACCATCTTCAAGCCCGTCCAAAAGTTCAAGTTGAGTCGATCGAAAGCGCTAGCCAGCGGTACTTGACCGTCAGCCAGAATTAAATGGTTAGTCATAAATGACTTATATTCAAGTGAGCATCCAGCAAGACTTAAAATAACAACACCCAACTGTAGGCACCATATATCAATTGTTTTGGAGCTACAATACAAGAAAGAGAATTGAAATTTCACATTAAAACTATTGATGTGAAATCAACAACATTATGAAAATGTTGTTAAACGTATAAATTTCATTAAAGAAACAATTCTTTATTCGGCAAAGTTAGATACTCAAAACATCATTACATCAAACATAAAAAAAGGGTGCTTGGTAAAATTCGAAGAAATTGTAATCCTATTAATTCTATCGAATTGAATACAAATGCGAGCTTCCTGTTTCTATAGAACGATGTTATTTTCTCCTATTTCCTATAGAATAGAATAGCAAAGAATTCAGAGAGAATGTCGTGACTTGAAATATATTAATCAAAATTCAAAATCTGAAAAAGTTTGGATGAAGATATATAACGTAAGAGTATATCACGTGCTATTTGTATTAAAAAAGTTATTACGTACTCATATTGAGTGGCTAGGAAAACATTTCGAATTATCTCTATCAACTAGAAAATGTTCTTCATAATTTATAACACAAAGAAATATTGGAGATGAAAGATATTATTTTATAAATTCAAATCCTGCAAAGAAAAATAAACTGCAGAACCAGACAATATTCCGTATATTCTTCTTACAAATTTACCATTTTCATCAAAAACCTTCTTATTGAATATCTGTAAGCAAATGTGGAATGGCGAATACATTCCTGCTCTATGATGGATAGAGGCTCTAATTATTCCAATTTTAAAAAATAATGTTTATCGACCTAAAAAAATCTAGGCCATTTGCATTAACATGTTGCAAAACTTTATTGATGGAAAATTTATTAATCACAGATTAACAACAGTTTTCGAAGAAGAAAACCTTATTTCCAGTAAACAAAGTTGATTCTGTAAGGGTCATCCTTTTATGGATCACTTAATAAACATAGATATATCATAACTTTATATACAAAAAGCGTTTACAAATAACGAAAAACATATCACAGCTATGCTTTTCCTTCTTAAAAAATCTTAGGATATGATATGGTGACACCGAGTCATTAAACAACTTTTCAAATGAAATTTATACGGGAAACTCTTGAATTATTCAGCCAACATTTCTTAATAACCGGACATTCCATCTTAAAAATGGTCTACTATCAAGATATTACAAACAAGCTGTCTTAAGTTTTACTCTATTTATATTTCATGTAATTATATAATTTAAACAGTGAAAGAAGTTCTCGAACACTGCCTTTATGATACAAATTTTGTTGGTTATTATACTCACTCATCACGTGGTCACGTTAATATGAAACTTCAAATCACATTAAATAAGGTAATAGAATGGTCAAAAACCACTGGTTTCTTACATATATCTGCTATCTAATTTTTCTTCAAAAATAAAAATATATTGATTATACAAACTTGGAATTAGATACTTCCTCTCTGAAATATTTGAATCAATTTACATTTCTATCTTCCTAAATGGATATTAATACTTTTTTATATATTTTTAGGAGGGTATATTTCAATAATAATAAAAAAAAAATAGTTCTCAGAAAAATCAAAATATTTTCGTTCTTCCTATTGCGAAACGCAATTAACAATTAAATAAATTGATAGACTGATACTCGCTTCTTTCATCATGCAGAAATATTTTATCCAATTTCCAAAGTATAATTTATTATTAATTATAAAGGATATTAACATTTATTTATTGTAGGATATCTTTTAATTGACAATGACTACATATATTTTAATTAACGCTTGTTACACAAGTTTTAATAGACAGATGGCAGTTGTAATGTCTGTTCGATAAAGTAACTTTCTTATTAATTATTTTAAAATTAAATTGCTAGAAATTCATAATAGAGTATACCAAAGTAATATATTGATAATACTTAATTCTATAAATTTCAAAAAAGATTTTATTTGGATAAAAAAAATAACAGAATGACTTTGGAATTAATTATGCATGATTAAATAAATCGGAATAAACAAGAAGTGAGGTTTCCTAAAATATAAGAAACCCTCAAAACGAAATACCAATAAATATGTAATATTTACTGTGAGAAATCAAACAATTTGTCATTACCTTAAAAGTAAAGAAAGCAAAAAGCGCGATGATTTTCAAGAGTAGATGAATTTTAAAGAAATAAAAGAATTTCAGTTTTGTGACAGGTATTTGTCATATATTATTAAATTGGTTTGTAAGGTATGTGGTATTTTATACCTATTAATGTTTTAATATTAGGCTGGCAAAATGACATTACTTCTAAAACAGCAGAGTTGCTAACTTTCAACGATTTATGGTATATATCTCAAGCAAGAATCTTTTCAGGTTGTAAGCTAGAAAAAGGCGAACACTATCCACCGTTTGGATAAGACCTATTCGTAACCCTGAAATGCTCCAGTAGTATTTACAGAGATAACGCCAGCATTTCTTAGCCTAACTCTATCATAAGTATAATGTGATACGAGATACACTCAATGTTTCCCTAATGCTACCATAGGACGGGAGAAACATAATACAATAAACTTGTTATCTTTTGAAGTTACTTTGTCCATTTGGCTTATCGTAACGGCTACTCATGGTGACTCATTTTAATTTGAAAAACATTTTATAATGAGCCCATTAGCCCGAATAACTTCTCCAACTTTGTAAATACTGATAATGACAAGATAATTATAATCATGACAATTTATAATTTAATACGACTTATTTATTCTTTTAAATATATCTTAATGAGAAGAGTAATTGGGAAATGGGATTTTTCATTCATTCCACATATGTTTTTACAGTTGCATTTAGCATTATTTATTTATTTAGGTGTGTCGCAATTTAAACGATTCTCACATTTTCTTGTTATAATTCTAAAATAGGCATACGTTGTTTTAAACTCCGTCGCTGGGAACCTATTTCAGTTGTCTTTTGCGGCATATCTCCAGCGGTGTCTATAGTGGGTGGCCCACGATATTTCGCCGGTCTTCCAACCGGCTTCTTCTGGTGGTCATGTTTTGTGTGTGCTTGTGGCAGCTCTTAATTTAATGGCAGCTCTTGGTTTAAGAAGCTGGTTGGAAGACCATAGACACCGCTGGAGATATGCCGCAAAAGACAACTAAAATAGGCATTTAGCATTAAAAAAAATACGTAATCAAGTGATTGAAAAAAAGAGTTAAATTATGGACTTTATGCTGCTTAAGCTTCTTGGTCAAGTAATGTACTGATTCTATCCTTTTTTTAAGGATCTTATTTAGAGAGACAGGCACGAAATAATCAAGATCGTGAAGGAATCGAATTCACTACTCAGTGAACACAAACTAAATTTAGCTTTTGAAATTATTTCTTTCGTTTATCCACCAGCAGTAATGGCTTAACTACAAATAAGAAATTCGCTAGAACTTGAATACTATAAACAGTTGAACTGTAGGATTTCAAAAGGGTAAACACCTACACTCTTATTAGTATATTATCACGAGCTGAAAACTTTAGGGATAACCAGCGCCAACTTCAGTGCTTTGTGAAAATACAAAAATTATTAATTAATTCTAAAATGAAATGCCTTTAAGTAATAGTCCCAGTTTAGAAACACAGTTTAGAATATTCCAAGTTAAAAAATCCAAAAGTTATAAAAGTCCTTCACGCAGAGGCTGCGTTAACTAAGATTTCCCACGTGCGTCATGTATTTGTATTTATCTCAAAACTTTGAAGTTCAATGAGAACAATATATATTTATCTATGAACGCTCTAGCGGTTGCAATTTTTTTATGATCGTTACCAAACTCCACTTTTTATGTAAAAATGAACATGAAGTTCATAATGGCTAATATATATATATTGGGTATGGGAATAAGTTTAAATTGTTTTTCCATACACAGTATTGATGGCATCACATACATTTCATCTAACCTTTCGATACATGAATTTAAAAGGTGGTGTGTATGTATGCTGCTAAACACAGTTTCAGACTTTTGTTTGGAGTCAAACAGCAGCTATTCATATCACATCGAAATACAGCGTTCGCGGGAAGTTCTCCTCTACAAACCTAAAATTCAACTGAGTTTCCATCATGGTTTTATTACAGAACGTGTTTACGCACCTCTTTGTGACTTGTGTAAATCTTTGAGGAAATTAGCTCTGTTTATCTTGAGGTTTCATTCAACTTGTCCATCGATCTACCTAGGAGTTGACGAAAATGAGGTCCGTTCAAAATGTGTTGTATAATTATATATATATATATATATATATATATATATATATATATATATATATATATATATATATATATACAATTTTGAACGGACCTCATTTTCGTCTCATATATATATATATATATATATATATATATATATATATATATCTGTCTGATACCGCTCTAGGTGTCGCAATTATTGTTTGATCGTTACCAAACTCGATATTTAGTCATTTTATGCGGAGAAGGGGGAGGAGTTGTTTAAAGGGGGGGATTTTCGAAAAATCGAGATATCTCCTTTACGATACGTCGGATTGAAAAATTGTATAGAGCCAATTTTATTGTGAATGGAATGATATATAAATGGTGCTCTGCACATAGTTTCCATATAATGAGTATTGACTGAGATATTTGGTTTTTCTTCTACTCCTGTCATATATATAACATGTTGTTATATCATAAAATACTTCATTGCAAGGTTAAATACCAAATATTATTTTCAAAAAACCTTTATTATTCGAGATACATGGAAAAATGTTCTGTTGACTCCATCCCCCCCTCATCTTATGTTCTTGGATTACTAAAATCTGAGTCATTGAGATAAAAATTATTTTGATTCATTATAAATTACTCCACTAGGTGTAGAAAATAGTTTTAAATAAAATTAATATGTTTTACTCAGACATATTTCATTAATTGTTCTTCTATCCGGCGTAGAATAATATTCTATCTATTCAGTGCTGCAATGTTGGCTGCCCTGTTTGTTTACACTTCGCTTTCCGTTGAAGATATTATTAACTTATAAATTGACTGAGAGATTTCTTATTAACATTTGTATTTATTCGTTTAATATTCACGGGGTGGTTTTACCAGTATGTAGATTAATCTGTTGTAAACCTTCCCGTGGGAAATCTCCTTGGTTTATGCAGCCACTGCGTGACGGACATTTAATAAATTTGTATTTTGTTTATGTCACAGAGCACCGAAAATGGGACAGGTTGCCGAAAATGGGACAACGTGCTTTGTCAGTAATGCGCTTTGATTTGGCTTTTGAAATCCTACCGTTAATGATGGACCTTCACTAGAACTTATTCCTTGTTTAAACATTTTATTCAAACGATTACATGAATTCAGAATGGAGTGCATATCGGCTAATAATTGTTGAATTAAGACACAGTTTGGTAACTGATCAATAACTTTTTTTCTTCGTAAAGTGGATGAAAAGACTGTCTGGAGAATGTCCAGAGAAATGTCGGGCAATAGGATAGACGTTCACCTTCGACACCATCCAATCCTTTGGGCATTGGAGTAGGTCTAGGATATAAATCTAAAGGCTCTGGCTTTGACATATGCCGGAAGGTTCTTAGCACCCTGGAGCTTTGGGAGCATCGGCTCGCTGCTTTACACCGACACTTACAAGGGTTATAAATGATTCAGAGGGAGACCGGAAAGAAAGGTATGGATTGAACCAATAGCAACGGGAATTGACTCCATATTCCAATCTTCTTTAGAGATAGTTTTTCTTTTTTGGTGTTTTAACTTCAACCGTTTACCCAATGTTTTTTATCGTTAGAAGTGGTGTTATGATATGCAATTTATATCTCAGATAGAATTATCTCGATTATAATCTTCTCCATGACCGGCATAGTATTGATACTCTTTAATGGACTTCAAACAATGCAAAAAGTGGTGAAGGAAATTAAGATCAGCCATTATCGTGTGATCCGGAAATATTTGTTTATTTAAATATGAGTTCAAAAGACTTCTGAAATGCTTAAAGCTTGCTTAGAATTAATAAAGTTAATATCATAAATGTTAACAGTATTCATCTTGGGGTTTTTTTCAACGCATTAGAAGGTTTTGATATAGTCACAACATACTATACTAATATATTGATAAGGATCAATAAGAAGGCCAAATCCTCTACTGTTTTTTAATATTATTTCAAAGATAATAAACGTTGTTTATTTGCGTTCTTTTGGATTGCAAAATTAAATACCCAAGCTTTATCACTGCACAATTTATTTGACAACGCACAACACACTTGGTAAATAATTCTTAACTATTACTCACAGTATGCACTGATAACTTCACTTTTCTTATTTGCACAGTACAATAACTCACGATCACTGAAGTTCACGAAAACACGGCACTGCACTGATCCTCACAAAGAACACGGCACTGCACTGTTCTTTACATAAACACTGCACTACACTATTCTTTACATAAACACTGTACCGAAACTAAAATCACTGTTCACTAGAGCAGTACTAAACGCACTGTTATTCACTTGAAGAGAACTGAGAAGAAACTGACACTCGGGACGAGCTGGGGCGCTTTTATAGCCGGGCGGATAATATCAAAGAGAATGCCGAGAATAGGCTAGACGGCGTAGTCAAGACACTTCGGGCATCAATGGTCCTTCCATCGGTCGGCTCCTTTCATCTACTTCGTACATCTTAAATATGTGATTAATTCTGTTTAATGTTTTCTCATGTACGTAGTTTTTGCAACAATATTGTTCTTGTAGTGCCAAGATAGAGCGTATTCCTCTGAAATTTTATTGTCAGTACTATTTGGTGAACTTTTGTAACACTTTTGAAATAAATGAGACCCTTTAGACTTTGCAGGAAGATTAGTGGCCCTGATTAGAGCGGGTTCTTCCTTCTAGTACGTGAGAGGTAAACGTACGAAGAGAGGGAGTGTAAAATCAGTTAAAAATCCCGGAATGTTCCCAGAGACTAGAAATTCTTTTAAGAGTCACACCAGAGAGACAAAGTACATGACTAAAAAAGGTTAACTAATGTATGGCAGTGAAAAGCGGACACTCGCCGAGGAAAACCGGGGAACTCTCCTGGTTTGGGAGTTACAGAGCAGAGAAAGATTTTTGGATCCCGTAAAAATGCAGTGGGACTGCACTGGGTGGATCCGAGTCAGACATAGGCAGAGGTGCTGGATGGCCTGAGAAAGGACTTGCCCAGGGTGGATTCTGATATTGATGGACCACTACTACTGAAGTTGGTCAATGCTCTGCAAATACTTAAGTATAAAGTAGAAAGTTGGTAACTCCTATTAAAATGGGCAATATTTAATAAAATTACTTTTTTCAGTGTCATAATATCTGTCATAGGGACATAAGGGTAAACCCCTCTGCGCCTTGGGTGAATTGTACAGAAAACCTAAAACTAACATCACATAACTGTCCAGTACCTGGAGAGTTATAGTTGAAAGTTGTCATGGAAATAGTGAAATTCTTAGGCCGAATGAAGATGCAGTATTTCCGGTTTACACTATTTACTTTCTATTATCCTGAGTAGTTACACCCTCTGTTTGGCAGCAAGGGGCTCTGAAAATGAGTGCTTGAAAATATGTTCCATCAAGAATAAGTCAAAATTATTGATATTTCTTTATCATACCTACATCCATCTCTATCTAGTTGTTTTTCAATCTCCCTCTCTCTGCGTGATATATATAGTTAGGTTAATTAGGGAAATAATAAACGGTGATTATTAGAGTTCTTTTAGGATTGTAAAATTAATCACACATAATTTGGCGTTTTTATCACTGCACAATTTATTTGACGATGCAATACACACTTGGTTACTTATTCTTCACTACTACTCACGATATGCACTCATAACTCCACTTCTTTTGGCACTACAATAGCAATGATCACTTGAATCACTGAAGTGCACTAAAATATGGCACTGCACAAGGTCTTCCCAAAAAAAAAATACATGACACTGCACTGATCTTCACATAAATACTGCACTGGACTGATGTGCACTTAAACATGGCACTGAACGCACTGTTATTCACTAGTACGAAAACTGAGAACCAACAAACAGGTTATAGGTTGAGGTGGTAGGTTCAAAGATAAGTGTCCAACCTGGCGTAGGTGCCATACTGGTCACTGCTTAAAACATTCCTGGCACCAGGGTTGCCTTCATTTACTTCTTAAATACGTGAATAACTTTGAGAAATTTTTCAAGTACGCATTTAACACATCGACATAGTTAAACGATATGAAGTGACTGTGAATTCGTATCTTTAAAATTGTTATTGATTGAGTTCTTTACTGTTTTTCCTTTTTTTATTTCCCGAACTGACAATCAGTAATATTTTCCCCTGGAGTATTGAGGT
Organism: Riptortus pedestris; assembly: GCA_019009955.1. NCBI lineage: Eukaryota > Metazoa > Arthropoda > Insecta > Hemiptera > Alydidae > Riptortus > Riptortus pedestris. The sequence goes on along the minus strand of CM032228.1, from coordinate 210,566,917 downwards.
TCTCCTTTCCTTTATCTTTCTACATTGTCATCTACTGATCCCTTTATCGAGCACTCTTTAGCCTGGAAACTTCATCTTTAAGATGTGAAGCCTGATTCTCAGGTTTTTTTTTTTTTTCTATTTAGCTAGAACTATGTTCCTGTCTCGTCCCTTATCTCGAATTTAGTGAAGTGGTGTCTAGAAAACATTCTTCCTCCCACTCAGAATCGATTTTGCTTCTTGTTCTCTTTTCTCTTTTATGACATGCTCTGTCTTAAAGATATGCTGTGGCATTAGTTTGCAATGTAGTTTAATGGTTACAATAATTAATGAATTAAGACGAAATCCAGCTCCATTCTCGCCCGGGGCACACATGGTTGTAATGTGTCCAGTAATTTGTTGCCATTACATCAGCAAACAGAGTGGACTTGCTCTCCACTAAGAGAGGTAGAACGACCGAAAAAAACAGACTTTCTTTCCCCTTTGTCTGAAGACGTTGGAAAAAGGGAAGGTCCTGTCGACAAAAGCTCAACAAAAACAGGTGGTAATGTGTGAGGTTGGTGAGGAAAGCCCTCAACACGTTCACATCGGATAAATAAAAGCACTACCCCTTGGAGGCCGTGACTCCTTCAACCACGTAGCCCTAGAGACATCCAGCTTCCCCGGCTACTCTCATGTGCTCTATATTCACCCGCAGGCTTATTCCGCGACTAAACTGATATACATGCAGAAGGAATTTTTCAAAATACATTTTTGTTAGGGCTAAATGTAATCCGACTAGATGCTATTTACACAGGTTTAAAATGATTGAATTCGGCAAGTCATATGTGACGTGCGAACAGAAACGACACACGATCATATAATATTTGATTGTAAACTATTGGAAATATAAAGACAAAATCTTATGAAAAAATAATGCTTAGTGGACCCTAATTGGCGGTCCCTAAGGTATATTTTTAAAAATAAATTACTGACAAAAAATCTTACTTTACTTCATAAAAACTACACGTTTTTCCTTTATATTTTCTTTTCTTTATTATTAATTTGTTTTGGTTTTGTTAGGGACTATTTGTTCCATTATTGCAAATATTTTATACCGTGTATTTCATTGGTATACTCATTTAATTATATTTCGTATATTTTATTTAATTATATGAAATTATTTGTTAAGTGGATATTATTTTTATATAGCATTTATTATTTGTAAAACAACTAATTTGTATTTTATGAAAAATAATGATTGTAAATAACCCACTCCACTGCACGAAGTATCGAAAGATGGGACATACATGCAGAAGGAATTTTATAAATATATTCACTCATTTTTGAGTTGCTGAACTGAGAAAAAAATCTCTAATTGCTGTGTAGCTCTAGATTCGGCTATTTCAATTTTCAACTGAACACAACCTGGCACATAAATCTCCTTGCATCTACAAAAACAAGGAGTTCCTGCAAGTAGGACTTTTTTTAATATACTTGAAAGTAGGGAACGTGGAATGAAACGCGAACTAAAAGTCTTGGTTTAAAAAATGTTATTTATTTATCTCGCCTTTATGTTACTAAGGGTAATCGGGATGGATTACCAAACTTTTCTGGCCTGAGAGAGCCTGTTAAAAAACCTCAGTTTCAATACCTTTTTGAGGACGTAAATATTATCAAAACTGGCATAGCCAAAGTTAAATCTCCTCTAATATAAGTTTATGAGTAGCCCACATTGAATAATTCTATTCTAGGAGGTTGAACTGTGAACAACTAGCATTTTCAAACTCATTTATCGGAGGCATTAGTTTTAAGTTCAAGGGCATAAGATCTGGGGGGGGGAGTAAAAGCCCTTCATTTAGGGAACCATTAAATGCGACCCCAAACCTGAGGGATGTCCGATAATCCATTAGGAACGGCATCACTAATTCGGTTTTATGAAGAGGAAAATGGAGGGAGTTGTTAATCGTATATAATAATAAACAATTATTGTTAACTTATGACAAACAGTTATTGTTAACTGACGAAGCCAATGCCTCCGTTGAATATATTTACTGGTTGTTAGTGCTTAAAACCATCATCACTCCTACAAGAAATACACAAAATGTATGAATTATTCATTAATATAACTACTTTGACTCATATTTAAAAACCAAATAATAGCGGTTTATGAGACCTGAATAATAATTACTTATTTGCTATTTATTTGGATTTTGCTTGTGTTTAACGACTAGATGAATAATAAGATATTCCAAAATATTGGTATTACTCATTTGATTACTATTATTTGTAATCCATATATTAAGGGGAAATTAAAATGAAAGTAAGACAAACATCTAAATTAAAAACATACATCTAAACCCCTAAATGTTTTGACTGCTACATGTTACTATATAAACCCTAATAAATATATAAAATTGAGTGATATGTCGTTGTTTTAGCAGATTTCCTTTAAGGGAAATCAGCTATTGAGGTCGTAATCATGACGCGATTTTCGAAACATTTCTTCAAATGTCCATCGATCCTACCCAGGGTCAAAAAATTGTAAAGAACCAACCTCATTGTAAATTAACTAATTAATTAAATTTACTATAAATATTGTTCTATACATTTATTCTCTATCTTGCATATTAACCAAGATATTTGCCTTTTTATTAAATGTGGGCCGATAACAGATGACTGAGTTTCCCGCCAAAAGCTAGTTCGGCCCTTTGCCATAACTGTTCGGCTCTCGTATGGAGATTTCTCTATTGTATAACTTCACGTGGGAAATCTGCTTAGTTAGTTAGTTATCTGTTAGTGGGCGCAGCCCCTGCGTGACGGACTTTATTTCTTCTTGAAATAATAAAAGTAGTCACTTTAATTAATTTATACTGTCTTGATTCAATTTTAGTAAATGAATTGATTTGTATCATTTAATATAACTGGTTACAAGTCTAACGAAGGTGCATGGAAAAAAGCTGAGATAAAAAAGGTTCCTTTTAATTGGATTTTTATAAATTTATCAAATTACTAATAGATATTTTTCATTGGTTCATTTTAAAATTAAAATACGTAATTAATAAAACCAATTTAAGGAGAAAAATATTTCTTTAACCTTTTTCAGAAAGATGAGGCAAGGAATCAAATTCATTTTCTAGCTGAAGTTTGTCTGAGACAGGAACGGAAACATTTTAATGAAAGCCAAGAAGAAACTTTGGAACCAGGAGTAGAAAATTAAAGGAGACTTTCTTTATCATTTCCTTTCAAACTGCTCTGATGATTTTTTTTGTTTATTTATTTTATTCCTTTCTTTCTTGGAAATATAAAACAAATATAAAGCATCCATTCAGTTTAAAATTCACTCATATCGATTTTTTGTGTATATATATTGTAGTAATAAGGGAAGGACATGGACATTGTTAATAAAATAATGAGTTGCTGTCCTCCTGTAGATTTAGCCGATAGTACTCAAGTCTTGTAATCCATCCATTGAATGGATTATCGTTTGGGTTTCGTGGGTTCTATGTACCTTTCTCAATTTCTCTTTAATCTTTTTTCCCTTGTTACATTTTTCTGCTTGTTTAAATTATTTTATGTTTCTTTTTTCAGATTTACCTAAGGTGAATGGTGTATATATTTTTGTTTGTAATAATTATAACTAATATTACATTTCTCATATATTTGAACAACATCAGCGGAAATAAATTTTCGGAATTTGTGGTGAAGCTTTCCTTGAGCCAAACCAAAGCCCTTGAATTAGATATTCAGTGGCTTTATTATTTGCAGATTTTTGAGCGTGTAAAATAACAGCATCTTCACGCCAATTCAAACGGTGGTAGGAAGTGAACGTTAACTAATTTAGGTTTCTTTCATCTCATCACCCACCAATCCTGAAATGTCATCAAGGCTAACGATATGGGATTTCGCTTACCAGCGGGTTTATCGAAGTTCATTAAATAGCATGAGTTTGATGTGATTACAATTTTTCGACAAAATTTTGCAAGTGTAACTGCCCATTTGACATGTGTGAGTCTCAAGTTCCCACATCGCGTTACTTGACTGCCTCCAAATCACTAAGAAGTGTTAGAATAGTGGCATAGTTTACTATCATTTTAGTGGAATACATCAGGATCTGTGAAAATCTTTTTATTATTGAGGGATTGGTAAAGTTTTGGTTTTCCTTGTCATTTACATTTTATACATTTCCACACATCAGTCTTAGACGGCATATCACTGATAACCTCAGGTATTTTATTTGGGGTTATTATTTGTATATATTACATGAAAATGAGCATAATTTTCTATAGACAATTTTTTCTCCACTGACCTATGTTGGTGTGCAAACAAGTCTCTTTGTAAATATGAAATTTCATCAATATTTCTACTAAAGATAAATATCACTTTGACAACATTTTTATTTAACTTTTTCTTCCCCCTCACAATATAAAAAGAAATTATACATTTGATCACATCTATTAACCCCCATACCAGTTATCTTTTGTCTTTTTAGAAACATTTAAATATCGAGTTAGGAAACGATTAAACAGATGTAATACAGAAATGTCAATCATGCAGGAGCTATGTAAACTGAGTAGATTTTGCGCGTGGTGGTATAACTCAATATTGTTCTCTCTTCATCATATATTTTCTGTTTCTATGTAAAAACCGTTGAATAAAAAAGGAGGTACGAATAAAGGAAGTTCGTAATAAAGTAATTAAGTACGAAAATGCATAACCATCAATAGATTAAAAAGTCAGTCACGCAGGGGCTGCGTAAACTAAGCAGATTTCCCACGTGAAGTTATACAATAGAGACATCTCCATACGAGAGCCGAACAGTTACCGCAACTGGCCGAACTAGCTTTTGGCGGGAAACTCTACACATCCGCTATTGACCCAAATTAATGAAAAATGCAAATATCTCGGTTAATATTCAAGATAGAGAATAAATGTACAGAACAATATTTATAGTAAATTTAATTTACAATAAGACTGGTTCAATACAAGTTTTTGATCCGACGTATGGTAACGGAGATATTTCGAATTTTCGAAAATCACTCCTCTAAACCCTCCCTCCCACTGGTCTGATTTCAGCCATCAACGAACTTGATCTTTCTTTTTACATAAAACGCTTAAATATGAAGTTCGGTAATGATCAAACAAAAATTGCGACCGCTAGAGCGTTAACAGACAAATATATATATATATATAATTTTGAAAGGACCTTTTTTTCGTCATCTCGTGGGTAGGATCAATGGACATTTGAAGAAAATTTTCGAAAATCGCGTCATGAGTACGACCTCAATAGCTGATTTCCCTTAAGGGAAATCTGCTAAAAGAGTGATTCTATAACATCTTTTTATCCGACTCATAATAACGGAGCTATCTTGAATTTTCGAATCCCCCCTCTAAACCCACTCAATTCCAATTGCAGCCAATTACACATATGATCTTTAGAGGAAATTGAAACAATATCAACAAGATAATGGTATTAAAAAAATAAAAAAATTGTGAATTAGAACTTAATATCTTAATTCATAACCTTCTCTCCGCCGGATTTCAATTCGCAATTCTCATCAATTCGCATTGTCTTTAGCTTTACATAAAACATTTAAGTAGGGAGTTTGATAGCGATAAAACAAAAATTGCGGCCACTAAAGCGTTAACATGCATATATATTCATAATTTTTGAAAGGACCTCATTCTCCCTAGGTAGATCGATGGACATTTGATGAAATTTTTCGAATATCACCTGAATACATCGAGTACAACCTCAATAGTTGATTTTCCTTAAGGGTAATCTGCTAAAAGTTAATCAGCTGTTTACAAAAAAAAAACTAAACAGCTCGTTAGCTATGGCTTGTTAGTGGCCAACCGATTATTCACAATTAACTTGAGTGTTGTAACGAATGAGAAATCTAGATAAGGTTTAGATTTAAGAAGACAAATTAGTTATGATATTACTATCTGCATTACAAATATTTGTACGAGTATTTCCTGCTTCGACTTCGTCGTAACAAAAGGTTTTTTGAGTTTGGCGTTTATTATAGTATTTTGAGTTTGTTCTGAAAGGTTGTAGTTTGTGGTAGTTACGTTTGAACTGAGACCGTTCTCTCCCAAAGAGAATGAATGAAGATCCATCCATATGCTTCTAATTAGTGGCGCAATTTTCAGCTTACAACCCAATTCCTCCGCAATGCAAGCGAATGCCATTCAAACCAATCATCCTCATTCCAGCAGTCATTCGCATTAGGAAAACTCAATATTTTGAACTACTAAAATTGGCAAAACACTTCCTCAACCTCGTGTTATTCACCTGCCTCTCCTCACGCTTTCTCCTTGATAGCATTTTTTTTTAAAGACTGATTGTCAAAATATTTTTTGTATTAATATTTAGAATTTACATTTCATTCATTTGCATTTGTTTTATGCCTCCCTTCAGCCAACAGTCAGTAAAATATTTCAGATATCACATTCAATTACTTCAGCTAGAGAGTTAACAATCACACACACACACACACACACACACACACACACACACACACATATATATATATATATATATATATATATGTGTGTGTGTGTGTGTGTGTATATAGACATCTTTATGTAGGGTAGATCGGAAAATGTAGGAAGTTTGTGAAAATCGGGCTAAATGACTAGTACTAATTTGTAATAGTAAAAGGTTTTGTACAATAATATTTAATTTTAATATACACTTTTCAGAGAGTTAAAAGTAATTCTGTTTTTTTTTCGTTTTTTTTATACCTGTCTATGATTTTTTTCACTATAATTGTGGCCACACGACCCTTGATTTATTATAAGCTAAAATCTCTTTAATCTTATGCGAAAATGAATAACTCTTATTTCTCTAAAAATATAGCAATCCCAGTTGATTGGAAACTGAACTTCCTTTAGCCAATACAGGTCCACGAACCTCAGGATTCTAGACTAATGCCTTAGAATCCTTAGATGTATTGTTTGTTAATTCAGCATTGCACATCTTGTGACTGAGGTTTACCCAAGCCGTTAGCTGGCAGACACGTCAGCTTCCTGTTGTGACAATATTATCATACGCACGCCCGGACTAACCTTCTCAGTTGGTTTAACTCATTACACTCTAATTGAACAGCTCTACAAACGTACTCTGCATAACTTTCACAAATTGTCTAAAGAAGTCTAAACCTAGAATCGAAACCCGTTACGAGATGTATAACATAATGTAGCCAAACTAATACGGTGTGAATACGACTGAATAAAATAATAATAAGAATCTTGGACAATAATTTTGGGGCTCAGGTTAGCCATGTGAGTTAGCCTTAGTTGCAAAAAAGTGGACGATAATAAATAATTTTTAATTAACGCTATAAAAATTGGTTTAGTAATGAGTCAAATTTTAGACAAAATAGAGTTCCTGTTAGGGATAACATTCCAAATACATACAGAAATGCAAAAATATCGAAAACTGATGCTGAATTGAATGATGGAAGACTGGCCTCTTCTATTTTTGGGTACCACAATGTCAGACTAAGGAACATTATCTGGTGAGCTAATAAATTTCTTTAGGATAATTTCCTAAATTAGTGATTTGAGACAGGCAATAGCCTTGGTTAACGGGGGTTGTACTTGGAATTGATCACTCACTACGTAAAACTATGGTCGTGAATACCTCGAGTTTCGCTAGAGGGGTTGCTAAAGATCTGGAATGCCTATGGTGCCAACCGATTAATAAAAGCTAGAATGTTAACTAGTTGAGAGGTAGTTAATAAAGTATTTCATGAAGGAAGGGAAAAGGAACTGTTGTAAGCAAACTTCGACTGTCCATAATTAAACAGTTCAGAATTTGTGAAGTCAAGCCCAGTTTAAAAAACTTTCACCCCATTTACTTTATTTCTGTACTGAACTCCTCATGGCCATTACTGAATCTATTGTATCATAACTTCATCGCAAAACAACCGTTAAGATATGTAATGGCTACCGTTGTTTTCTTTTCATCAAAACAATTACCTTCATATTTTAATCAATTGTTGTTATAAAACTATCGATTTAAAAAGTATGCGCCCGATCATTATAATTTCAGCGATCATGAAATAACTTTAGCCAGTTGAAGGTTTTATGGTTATCATGTTGCAGTAAATTTTCGATGGGAGATATAGTAGTCTTTATAAGGCTTCAGAGAAGAAACTGGTACAAAAATAATTTTATAAAGTGAATGGTGTCCTTCTTTCTTCCTGCAACACAAGTCATTATAACAAATTGAAAAATAAAACAGATAAATACTTAGATTAATCGTATTACACATATACCTAAATAGAAATGGGTTAGATTTTAGGTATATTTTAAAATCAATGGATGTTTTTAAATTTTACTTAGGGTTACCCCCCCCCCCTAAAAAAAACCTTTTTTCTTTGGTGTATTTGATAATATTATTTAATTTCTCTGAGTTAGATAAAGGTTCATTGTTTTGTACTTTTTTATGAGCACATCTTTGCTATTATTAATTGGGCATTATTAACTGTCTCTCAACAATATTATACTATATTTGCATAAAACAGTAATTTAAACTAAAGAGGAGGCTGTTGGGCCAAATAAAATAAAATGGCTACTAATTGGGATGTAAATGAAATGCAGCGTGAATAAATTGTATTTAATTTCCTTAAATGTTGCAAACGATACGCTGCCTACAGCTGCCTGACACAGTTCCGGCTAAAAGGGTGGAATTTCCAGCTGAATGATCCGATTAAATCTAGGAATATTTCATTACGGATTAACTTGATTCGGTGCTTATTGGTAATTAATTCAGCATTAATTTAGTCGTCATTGACTAAGGGGAAGATGGGGGGATGCGATGCAATTAATAGGGGCAGAATGAAACAGGACAAGAGACACATTTTCTGAATGGGAGTTAGGCGATATTAAAGGCCTCGTTGGAATTGGATGACAGCTCCACAACCACCAATGGCCCCATCCTTTTATGCCTCAGCTCTCGCCTCTACTCGATTATTAGTACAGGCTTTCTGCTTTATTTATTCTCCTTCTATATGCACCAGAATCCTAATTATTACATAAATAATTAATGTAAATATTTTCTATTTCTAGACTAGGTTGAAAGATTTATAAAAAATAGTCCGTCACGCAGGGGGTGCGTTTACTAGGCAGATTTCCAACTTACTAATATAACACAAATGTGATCCATCTCATCACATTATTCACTTTTTTCTGTGTATAAGAACCGATAAATAAGAGAACATGAGGTTGGGGGCGCGGGGTTACTGAAGACCACCAGAAAACACAAATAACTCGCTTAATACTTGTGTTAGGAAAAAATGTTTAGAACAAATATTCTAGACGATCAATAGCCTAACATGATTTGTTCTCTAACATTTTGTGATACTATTCATAATAAAGGAAATATTTTGAATTTTAATATTTTCCCTCTGTAAACCCCCCACCCTCTAATATTTTCGGTTCACGATCCCAAAATCATAATTGAATTTGTCATTACACTAAGTATTTGCATTTCCCTTCAACGAAATATATATCTTTCAGGATTTCTTAGTTAACTGAGCAAGGACTGTTAAATTGTTTTTGCTCAGGTTTCTTAGTAATTTTACTATTTAGCAAACGCCTTTATAGAACTCTGCATGGTATTTATTCCGCCACTTTACTAGTATTCAATGACTGAACAATCCTTGGTCTATAGAAAAAACCATATGGTAAAGACTATTTGAATAGTACGGAGAGGATTACTACTTTAAAGTCAAGTATTTGAGACCCTTAGAACGGAATATTCTATTCAAGGACAAGATCAAAGAGGAAGCAAAAAGCTTGTGACATGGAATGTATTTAAATAATAACTAAACATTATAGTCCTTGTGTAAAATAAATCATGCTCTTAGCTTCACAATATATGTTCTACCAAAGAAGAGTTATTTTTGAAAGTTTATTGGGTTCTATTTTTTCAGCCAAATGACCTAATCCTCACTGTATGTACTTCTGGACGATATCAGTTTCACCATACAGTTTGACATTGGTTTTGAATGTCGATCTCTCTGCTCTTTCCTCCCAGAACAGAAGGCGTACTATCATTGGAGACACATGAGGCTAACTGCAGAAAATTTGAAAGTGGAGAACTGTAGTAGGCCCATGTTCCATTCTTTATTTTATAGCTACATCTCCGCATTTGCCTTCTTTTAATATACCTCTCGTTTTAACAGGCAAAGCAGAATGTTTTTCTCGTCGAATCTACCAGTGCACGATTATCCCGGCCGGTCTTGGATTTATTATACTTATTTTAATTACAATATACAATATATGTATATATCGATATATTTGATTTATAGTTTTTTAGATATTAAAAATAACCTCCCACCCACCCAAAAATGAAAGTTGTAGTTTTAAGCTCTATTTTGGTCAGCATTGGCACTGGAGAGTAGACATTTAAAGGTAGAACACAATTTTGACAATGCCTCCCTTAGTAAGCATCCATTACGAAATATTTATAGATCGAAACTGAATAAAAAATAAAGATGCAACTACTTTGTCTTACGCAACTTTTTGACGTTGGCCAACCCTATTTGCAGTAGTAAAAAGTGAATTTCCTTCGATGTTTACAAGCATTTTTTAGGCCTAACTCTTCCTCAGAGCTCTTTCAGCACAAATCTGTAGTGCATTATGCAGATTTAGTATAAATCAGAGTAACAATGGGCCTTATATAATTTGATTTTAGGAATTAATAATAATTAAAGCTTAATGATAAGTGTTTTAGACGATAAATGTTTCTAATTACATAATAAGAATTTTTAAAGAATCTTAATTTCCTGTAGAATCTACAATAATTATAAATGTTCTGAGATGTAATATTTGTTATGGACAGTAATGAACCTATTATGGATAAATAAAAAATCTTTTTGAAAGAATGCAAGCCACTATTGAGTGTTTCTGGAACAAGACGCATAACAACCAAAAGAGATGCCCTGAAATTTCTGGATGAGTAATGTAATACCGAAAGTAAGTGATTTTCAAATGCTATTTTTTTTTTTTTTTTTAAATGATTTCTGATACTCAGATTAGCCATGTGAGTCAAGGCGTTTGTTTTGACCTCAAATAGCAAATCTAAAGTTGTGAGCACGATTCCCTCCTGGGTAATAGGAATTTATTTAGTGATGAACTTATTAAATAAAATACTTAGTTCCGCCCTGGTCAGAGAAAGGAGATAATCCGTCCCAATTAGCCATATCAGTACAACGTGGACATTAATAAATTACATTTCTTGATGATACTCGTTTCTAATGAGAAAACTAAAAGGGACCTTGGGTAGCCATATGGGTTAAAGAGAAGGTTACCAAGACTTTAATACTAGAGCCGTATGTTAGATTGCTGTAAAGGAAATTATTTATTGATGAACTCACTTAATAAGTTCTAACATTGTTGTTAAAAAAGGGTGGCAGCCAGATGATAATTAGCATAATGAGGACGTTCAAGTTATATATATTTATTCCTTTTTTCGTTCTCTTAAATTTCTTAAATCAGTTTTTATACTTTTGATAAACTTTTAATACTGATAACAGTTTCTTCTTTTATATAATTTTTATTTTTGATTAAAACATTATTCCATCATATCATGAAATGATTCAATTTAGAAATATTTGCCATCGAAATGTAAGGTCTGGACTTAGCTCATATTGTAATAAGAACAGGAGAGAATGGAAAGGAGCCGGTTTGAGGGAAATTGTCTGAATGAGCAGGATTAATTTTGACAGAGCATTGTCAGCTGAACAGTAGTTTTACTATAACAGCTGGCCTTGACGACTTGTCACACCATCAAGACAAGGTTGGCGAGACTATCATAACAATCCACTCTAATTGCTTTCTCACCATTCGAATTGGCCCCTCCCTGTCACAGTTAGTCCAAATACTCCCAGATAGCAGCACCTAGAAATAGCTACGCTCTATATAAATAGTTATTCGGTTTCTCCAATGTTTAGTTCACTCTCAGTTAAGTGCTACACTTATCTAAAGACATGCACTATCTGCGATGTTGCCTATTACTACATAATAAAGTTTCTGTATAATTAAAAATTGTTATTGACTGACATAATCCTACAGCGTGAGAACTGTATGTATCTGACTGACATGGTGATTCCTGTACAAAAATTCTATTATACTAATCCCCACCTCAATATAAAGGAACCTTTATTAATAGCAACAATTACACGTTATTTGATTTTTTAAAAAATGATTATAAGCTAAAAATAAAGCAAATATTGACAATCTCCTCTGTTCCCTAAAACTACTACAGTTTGAGTTATTTAGTTTTTTTAAGGGCTCCAAGAATTTAATAACTTGTAAGAATTAATCCTATTTTTAACCCTCCGTCGGGCGCGTGATCTCTCAGATACACAGTTTCTATAGAAATATTTGCCACTCCTCCTAGCAGATAGTGGTGGTGTAGTGCTTCGAGTTATGTTCTTTATACGTCTCCCCCTCAAGGTCAGTTGTGTCACTTTATTCGATGGAGTCGTGTGTTTCACCTGTCATTCAGTTGTATCTCCTAGATACCACGCGCCCGATCTCGTAAGTTTTTTTGAAATCTGTATTTCATAAATATACAGATCAATTAAGTTTCTCTTTATTAAACGGAATCATATAAACCTATTATTATATTATTTTGCTCATAAATGAGCTTTCAAAAGAACTTGTACAAGAAAATATAGTACGATGCAGTGACTACTGTAGACGTTTACCAACCGAACAAAGGACGAAACTTGAAGAGTGCAGAGAGTCATTGGACCATACATTGAACTCAAGTACAAACAGCATAAAAAAAGTCATTCCGCTACAATGAACAAAAGAAACATGATGTGAACCATGAGAAACTAAAAAGAAATGTAGGTTTACTAATTACTCTTGTGAGATTTGCAAAACCAAATTTTGTTTACAACATAGTTCCATGCTTTGTCCTAATTGTAATGCAGCTCTGCAAAAGAAATAATAATTAAACTGCTATTTTTAAAAGGATTGGTGCATTAAAATTTAGATAATTTTTAATAAGTATTATCTAAAAGTGATTTCTTGCTACTTATTTTTGAATGAAGTTATATTTAGATAATTTGTTTATATTGTTCACAAACTGAAATGAATTATGTATGATTAAGACATGTGCATTAAGGCAATTTCGTTTGATATTTGTATTTTTTAATTATATTTTAAAAATCATCTATCACGGTTTCAATAATAATGAATCTATAACCAACTTGATTATTTTATCTACCAAGATTTTTTTTATTATAATACTTATCAATTTTGAAAATTATTTACTTCTTTCAAACAAATACTTCCTCTGTTATGGGTTCTAATCACACAGTGCACATTTTAGTGCAAAATATATATTAAAAAATTGTATTTCCGTAAAAACGGTTGAGGTTGTATCTCTGAGATACACGCGCCCGAAGACGGAAGATTCTTGACGCGCCCGACCGAGGGTTTATATTGGATCTCTGATTTGGGTCAGCGTAAAAGATTTATCTATTGCCATATGTCAATAGTTATATACCTAATTGATAATTTATATGGGAGTACAAATATAGGCATTGGATTTATACATTATTTTCTATCTTTATTTTGATTTTGATATTTTGCATTTCTCAAAGCAAAAGTCATTTCAGATTAAAATTTGTGGCAAAGCTATAAGGTTGAATAAGGATGTGGGAACATAAAACATGCTAATATTATGGGGCTAATAAAATAAATTTAGCAAGATTTCAGGGGATAAGCCGTTAGCGTGTAAATTAAGTTATAAATGCATTCTATATGGTTAAAATAAGAGGTAGAAGAGGCTCGCTTAACTGGGATAATGGTTTAATCCGTGTATATTATCCTCACTCCCCGGGTTTCTGACCTACCTCATCCCTCTACCTCAACCCACAGCCTCCTTTATATTAATACTTACTTCTAAATTTACCTCAGGGAGCATTATATTTTTATTTTGGAGGCAGATAATGGACATTTACTCTTTCATAAAAAGAACGTACTTTTATAAATGAGGATAAATTGTTTATTTTATTTCTGTGGTGTATTTTCAAGGTAGCCTTATTAGAAATTTGGGAGTACACAGTACGCCTGTATTCCTCCAAAATGCAACGTATTCCCGGAAGTGGAAAACAGCCCTACTTTGTACATCTAGATCGATTCATTCCACTACCGCACAGCTTTCTTAGAAGAATTGTTAGAAATTACCAAAAATGATCAAATATATATATATATATATATATATATATATATATATATATATATATGTGTGTGTGTGTGTGTGTGTGTGGGGGGGGGTGTTCATGGTTTAACTCGAATCAGGAAATAATCAACAGTCGATGATGTCAAGTTTATGTGCGTCCATAAATTACACCATACGTTCGTTAGTATAAATATGGTTTGGAAATACAATTGGGGTGCATAATTAAATTTCACTCATAATAGAATGCTATGCTTTGTCAAATTAAATCAAACTAAACGAAATGCCTACTTATTACATAGGCAAGCAAAGTTAATTATTTTTTATTAGCATTGAAAACTTCCTTATTCCATTGAAGGGCCACCTATTCACATGATCTCCCCCGCTCACTCATTCTCTCGCTTTCTCTCCTCTCTCACGGTATCTCTCTTCTCTCTCTCTCCATCTCTCCATCTCTCTCGCTTTCACTCCTCTCTCTCGCTATCTCTCTCTCTCTCTCTCTCTCTCTCTCTCTCTCTCTCGCTTTCTCTCTCCTCTCTCTCTCTCTCTCGCTTTCTCTCCTCTCTCTCTCTCTCTCTTTTCTCCCTCTCCTCTTCCTCTCGCTTTCTCCTCCTCTCTCTCTCTCTCTCTCTCTCTCTCTCTCTCTCCTCTCGCTCCTCTCTCTCTCTCTCTCGCTTTCTCTCTCCTCTCTCACGGTATCTCTCTTCTCTCTCTCTCCATCTCTCCATCTCTCTCGCTTTCACTCCTCTCTCTCGCTATCTCTCCTCTCTCTCGGTATCTCTCCTCTCTCTCTCTCTCTCTCGCTTTCTCTCCTCTCTCTCTCTCACTCTCTCACCCTCTTCCTCTCTCTTTCTCTCTGTCTCTCTCACTCTTCCTCACTCCTTAACTCTCTCTTTCATCGAAAAACACATAGAGGTCGACAAGATATTTTTTTTATAAATAAAAATAGCCTGATGATTAAAAAACTGTCATTACTTGATGAACAAATTCAGTTAACTGATAAATAAAGACACTAATTTTTTAAATAATTTTTAGAAGTTATTTGTTAACTTTAATTTAAAATTAAATCAACACTATATTAATGTTAAAGATCCACCAGATCACTTTGAAGTCTCCTGAACAGAGTTCTTATCATGCCATAGGGTCTCAAATAAACCTAAAATCGCTGTACTATATCTTTTCTTCTGCTCTTTTACCTCTTCTATGTTACCAACCTGCCGGTGTGTCCCCTCGTTTCAGCCTCCGTTGTTGATTTTATTGCAAGTTTTTCCCATGATAATAAAGTAGGGTATTTTTTACTTAACACATGCCAGTTAATTTTCTAAGTAAAAGGTGATCACGATAACATATCATTTGATATTAGATACGCCTACTACCATGTGATCATTTATCTTCAGTATACTTTCAGGTTAAAAGTTTAGGGAGTGTTTATTTTTTATTATGAATCTTTTAAAACTTAATAAGTTGATCTATTCCGAAGAAAAAGCTTTTCAATATTTACAGAAGTATGGAGTACTTCACAGAAAGAGAAAGTGTAAAAAAGGACATTATATGAAGATTTATTTCAGCAAAACTAGATCGCCATTTTATCAATGCAATATGAGAAGTTGTAGGCAATACGTTGCTGCGCTTAATGGTACATGGTTTAAACATTGTAAAATTTCATTAAGGAAATGTTTACTATTCATATACGCATGGGCAAATGGATACGCAACTACAAAATTTTGTAAGAAGGAATTGAATATATCTAAAAAAACAATTACAGATTGGAAGAATATGCTCAGAGAAATTTGTGCTATGGATATTTTAGAAAAATCAATGATAATTGGTGGAGAGGGTTTAAACGTTGAAATTGATGAAAGTTGTTTTTCTAAAAGAAAATACCAAAAGGGAAGACTCTACCCAAATCAATGGGTTTTTGGAGGTGTATGTAGGGAGAACAGAGAAGTTTTCCTCTATGCTGTACCGGACAGAACAGCTGAAACATTAACGGAGTGCATAAAAAATTCAATACGACCGGGTACAACAATATACTCAGATTTATGGAGGTCATATAATGGTTTGAAAAAAATTCCAGGAATGAGGTACAAACATTTTACTGTCAATCATAGTGAAAATTTTGTTGACCCAAAAACAGGCGCACACACTCAAAGAATTGAGTCGCTATGGGCTAGTATAAAAATAAGAAACAAAAACGAATGTGGAACTAGAAGAACTTTGTTTGATTCATATCTTTGTGAATTTATATATAGGAGAAGATATGAAAATAGGGACATTTTTGAATGTATATTGGAATCAATGAGAAACTATTGGCCTCCACAATGAAAAATGTTATTAATTTCATTTATGGTTATATTCATGTTTACTAGAAACCTTGGTTATATTTAAATAAACAATTGTTAACAAAAAATCTTCACTGTTATTGATATAATAATGAGTTAAATCACTGGCATGTGTTAAGTAAAAAAGACCCATAAAGTATATTACAAAAGTATAAGGAAATTAAAGGACGCTTCAAGGGGAAGCATGAGCAATTCCGGCTGATATTTAAAAGGTTCTAAGCGGCTGGGAGAAAATTGAAACTTGATATTAGCTAACGACAAAATCTTGAGTAAAAAGAAAAGTATTTTCTAGAATACCTTCGATGGCGTATACAATTCTCAAATTGGTAGATCAAAGGTATAAATATAAGAATGTAATTTATGGGGATATCTTCCAAAAGTATCAGATTATAGATAAATGAAGAGAAGAAACGGAGACATGGGATAAAGGAATCCACCCAACTGGGAAGGATTGATAAATCATGCAGTAAAGGTAGGTCCAACATAGTGAAAAAGAATAATGGCCAGCTACTATTTAATAATAATGAAATATATGGTCGTTGTAAAGAATATATAAAAGAAATTTACGTTGATTCTGTTATTACGACGACGAAGTAATTGAGAAAATATCGCATGTAGATAAATAAAACTTGGGCCTTTCAATTTTGAGTGATGAACTCAACCACGCTCTTCAGAGTTTGATAGATAAAATGCATCTGGATTAATGAAAAACCCGATGAAGTCCTAAAGAACTTTGATGGTGAAATGAAGAAGTTGATGTTTGATGTAATCATGAATTGTTATGAAAATCGAAATTGGTCAGAAGTTTTTAATGCCTCAAAATACTGTTATGTTTAATTAAAAAAGTCTGTCACGCAGGGGCTGCGTAAACTAAGCAGATTTCCCACGTGAAGTTTTACAATAGAGAATTCTTCATACTGGTAACACAACACTACAGTGATAAAATACAAACTGTAATGAGAAATATTTCAGTTAATTAAAATAAATTCCCAACTGAAACGACTTCTGAATTGTAAGAATAATTTATATTTTAATAACTCAAATTTTAGAAGTCCAAGAACTAAAGAAGGGGGGGGGGCGGATGAACAGAACGTATTTTCATAAATCTCACAAAGAAACGAAGGTAAGGTTAAAAACAACAGGTAAGTTTTGAAGAAGCTTCCACCTGTGCCGAGGAGCTACGGAAATGGCCGACCTAATCCGAACTATAACCGACCACGTGTCCCACAGACTTCATAAAAATGCAAATATCTATATGTTTAATATTCAAGATAGAGTATATAACAATATTTATAGTAAATGTAATTTACAATAAGATTGGTTCTTACAATTTTTCGATCCGATGCAAAGATATTTTAAATTTTCGATAATCCCCCTCAAAACCCCCCTCCCTCTAGTCCTACTTCACCCATTAACGACCATGATCTGTCTTTTTACATAAAATGAATAAATACCGAGTTTTGTGAAGATTAAACAAAAATTTCGACCGATAGAGTGTTAACAGACAAATATACAGGTATATATATATATATATATATATATATATATATATATATATATATATATATATGGTTTGGGCGGACCTCATTTTCGTCATCTCCTGGGAAGGATCGATGGACAATTAAAGAAATTTTTCGAAAATCGTGTCATGAGTACAACCTCAAAAGATAATTTCCCTTAGTGGAAATCTGCTAAAAATAGGTAAGAGAGAAAATTGAACTTTATGAAGACCATTTTTGATTTAGATCCGGAAGAGGAGCATGATATTCTTTCATTTGTTGGTTGTTTCATTTGTAGATTTTGAAGAAGCTTTTGATACCATTACTGGAAACTGATGTTTGACGGATGCGTAAAACTGGAAACTAGAGTTAATAGATGGGAAGAAGCAATGGAAATGTGTATTTGGTACAAAATCACAAAACCAGAACTAGTTGAAATTCAAAACAAACCCATCGTGGAACGTCTAAATGAGTTAAGTAAATGTTTCATTAAGAGCATGGATGAAGGGAGTTTCAAATTTTATGGGCATATCATAAGGAACAACGATTTCATGACATATGTTTAAATACAAAGTTATTGGGCGTAGGGGGAGACGGAGGCATGGAAAATCCTTTTTTGTTGGCCTCAAGCATCGTTTGGATTACGGTGGGAAATATGAAAAGATCAGCTTCCCAAAAAAACACAACGGTTGCAACTACGAGGCGTGGCGTTTAGATCATGATGATAATATGTTTCCTCTACTGCATATTTCTAGGGCCGAATTGGAAGTCTTATTTTTGACCTCAAAAGACAAGGTTGAAAAATTGTAAAAAATTATTCACCCGCCTTTTAAGAACCGGGCTTCAGGCAATGATTTCCCATTTATCAGGGGTAGGGTTAAGACAGCCCATTTTCCTCCCTATTGGTACTGTGGTACTGGAGTAGAATCCACAATTTTCTTTCATATTTAGTTTAGAAGAACACTAAAAATTCTAAAAATACCTTCCCATGTAAATAGGTTTTCTGGTTTTCATGCGTATTGGTCAAAAACGTTAAACGATAAATTTACTTAACTAAGGCTTTACAAGAAAGAAATTTGCTGAAGTAATCTTCTATGTCTCAATAAAAGTTCTACTCGACAATATTTCTTCATTATTTGAATTGTAGAAGCTCCAATTTATCTTCATACAGCAATTAGAAAAGATTTTCTTACAGAAGTTTGCCCAAAACCCTTTTAGAGTCTCTGAGGGGACTTAAGTTAAGATAACCTTGTGAAAGTAAATCTCTAAGCGCTTGCAGCCACCATTATATTTTAAAAAAAATATCTGGAATCGTTTAGTGGATCTCAACAGCATTAATGAGTTTTCATGAGACGCGAAGAGGAAATTTTAATTATTTAAGGGAGATAATTTGAAGGAAGCAACATATTCCACGGTTGAAATTTTGTAATTAAGGTTAAATATTTTATTTCTTCCATTTTATGACCATTCAAGTAACAGTCAATAATTGCGAATCATTGCTAGAATTTACCGTAGAAAAGGTGTGTTGTAACTGCTTAAGAAGATGCTCGAAAGAAATTGAGCCTTCGGAAGGTCCATAATAATTCCGAATCTTTTCATCACTGTTAAATTTTAGGCCATACGAGCGACGAACATGTTATTTACCTCGTACATAACACTAAGTACAATAGAGGTATGGAAAACAATTACTAAGGGCGGGAAACAACAAGAGAGAGGATTACCTCAAAGGTGAAGTGTTTAGGGTCTTACCCAACCTTGCTCGCCTAGCCTCTTCAGTCTGCTTTTGAGAGTTTATCCGTTCGTTTCCTATGCAAAATTTAGTTCAATTTATCTAGTTCAAAAGAACAGCAGAACCTGAAGCCAGTTGCGTCCAGAAATCAATATCTACTAGTACTTCTGCTGGGGTGGTTGGGAACAATACCCTTAGACAATAGGGGCATTTATAACTAGGATTGTAATTAGGAATCTAAATTTAATATTTTATATTATATTAACATTTCACCAGATATGTATATATATATATATATATATATATAATATGATCTCTAGTTTAATGAGTGACAGAGCCATTTGGAACCACAGCTATTTTCATTGACGTCTGTGCCTCGGTTTTTATAACATGTACATATATGATAACTATAAAACTTTACAAATGTGATTATTAAAAAATAATTAATTTTTAGTCTAATCTTCACAATTAAACATACTTTACTACATTGAGTTGATATAGCAGAAGGTCAATTCATGATAAAAAAAACACCACGAAATATCTACCACTTATTTATTTTTCAGTCTTCATGATGTTTTGCATCCTCCATGACGCCTCTTTAGGAGTTGAACACTTATTAAAGACTGATTAAGCCTTACCACCGAAGCGTTCACAACATGACTGACTACATGGAGACTTACAGTACCAATTAGCCGATTACATTGTTACATTAGATATCAAGGATAGTCGTAGCACCAAGACTCAACAAAAGTACTAGAAGCAAAAATGTATGGCGCTGAAGTTGATAATGAATTGCCAAGCCTAAAAAAAGAACGTAAACTTACACAGTTAAGGGTTGAAGAGTTTTTTAGCCCACGAACGATGAAGCGAGCAGCATGTTAAAGAAGTTTTAATTAACTACCACTTGTAACAAGGCAGCGTTCAGCATAAAAATGTAAGGCCGACAACGATCTAAAGAAGTTTATCCCATTCAAATACGACCCTGCAGTAGCAAATAACATTTAGAAAATGTGTAAGTATGTAGGGCAAATGGATTAAGCCATATAAAATTAAAAAGAAGGATGCAAAATACAATTTCTATAAATATAATTCTACAGCACCTGACAAAATGTGTGTAGGGGAATTGGCGAATTATGTACAGTGAAAAAGAATTAAGTAAAACATATTTCATGTGATTTTTCGTTTATTGACATTCCTCCACTTCTCTTTCAACTAAAATTGGACTAAGGTCCCATTTCGACGATACGACATGATTTTTTTTGTTTGTAAAACAGAATATGTAAAACCGAATGAACTAGGAAATTAAAGTTTAATGTTGGAGCTAAAATTACTGCTTGATTATGTTAGTGGCAATGAAAAGAGGATGAAATGAAGTATTTTGTGCGAGTAGCGAAGTGAGATGTCGTTTTGGAAGGGAGAATGGCAGAGAAAGCAGTCCTGTTCTTTGAAGAGTGAACAGCCCTTTCCCGGCCCATGTGATTGCCTCTCGGGAGAGCTTTCTTCGCTTTCTACTAGGAAAATCAGAAGCCAAAGGGAAATCTTCAAGTGACCCATCCTTTGAAAATGAAGTACTTAATTAAGGTATGACGGCAAATATTCTCTCTCAGCTAATGTCAAGGGCCCTTTTCAATTATACAAATGAAACAAAAATATCATTTATTTATGATTGTGTGCATTATTAAACACACATGCAGAATGTATTTTATAAAGCTAAGAATTGTTATTTGGCCAATGTAATCTTCAAAACTATAGTATTAGCAATTAACTATAATTATAAATAAAAGGCGGAGGTTTCTGTAACTACAGTATCCAGGCAAAGGAATGACTGAAAATGTGTGAGGAATTTTAAACCTTTTTTACATAATATTTTTATATTTCCCTTCGAAGCACAAACTTTCGCACTCCGGCACTCATTCTTAAATTTATTCCCCATAAATTCATTTCTCGAAATATTCAAGCGGGCTTATAATTTTGAAATAGATAACCAATTCCATTTAATTCATTACATTCTAACCCGCACTTTTAAATTGTAGACTTCAGCTTCTGATGATTCTGCATATCTTTAAGACAAAGATTATCAAACTTTTCTAGCCATGATGGGACAAAGGATTTTATTTAATTGGTTTGTCAATAAATAAATTTCTATTGCCTAGGTGAAGTCGAAATTGTGACTCCAGATTTACCAAGTGGGATTTACACCAATGCCTTAACTTACACTGCTAATATGAGCCCCAGGCTAAAAATGTTTCAGAAAAATAACCACTTTAGTTACTTTTATTTCAGACGAGTAGAAAACGAAATATAGTCATTTAATAACACGTCTCCTTAACAATCCTAGCTGAAGAGCCAACATTACTCACGACATCTTGCAAGATGAGATTCTCCTTGTAGGACTTCATCAACACAAGATTTTTTACAATTCCCATCTCTGTTGGTACTGAACTGTTTTACCTTCATAGCTCTTTAAGCGAACTTAATATTTCTGTAGAGACTTGAAGAAGATAGTTTAAGCCGCTCGGAGTAAATCCCTTTTTTTACTTTTTAAAATATTCAAATAATACATTAAACTTAATTTTGGATTATATAAATCATTATTAAGTACGTCCCCTATAGAACGTTATTGTGACATTCAATCGAATATCGGTTACTGTTTATGCACATATCGAGCATATCGAGTAACATTCTATTCAGTTTGGTTGTCTATTCATTATTAAATTGTCGGCTTGAGGTATGAATTTAGTGGACATCTCGTTTCTACATTTTTATTCTTCATATATTATTCTAAATGACAAAATAAGTAATCATTTTTCGGAATCATATATCAACCGCTCTTCATTACAAGGAATATTAACATCTAATAAAGGTGTAGCCTAACATGATTAACTTTTAGTACACATATATATTTTAATTCAATTCATTTATCATTTATGTATCTATGAAATATTTGTAAATACTAACCATTTTTCAACGAACCCCAACATTATCCCTATTTCCCATGTTCTTTAAAGCGTGATAGCTTATTATTCATTGTGTGTTATTAACTTTTATTTTATATTTGAAGTTATTGTGGTTTATAAGATTGGAATACACATCAGTTCTGTTATGTCAATAATTTATTTTTGCTTTCCCAACAAGGTGCCAGTCATTCACCTGTAGACATCAACAACTAATTATCCAGAAGGATATCGAACACCTAATCCATCATGTTACCGAAAACTCAATGTGATTTCTTCAAACTCTGAACATGTGCAGTATTAGCTAGAAGGTTGACGAATAAGATAGTCTCATAGATGTTGATATAAGTTCCCATTTTTTTTGTCTTCCTGTTATTCATTAATTCAAAATGTTTTTATAAATGTCATCTTTTACCACAAGGTACCATCCAGTAATGATTTTTTTTTGTTGTGTGAACTATCATAACATCCATTTTTTCCAGCTTGATAATTAGTTCTCCCATCTTTTAAGCCGATTCCAAATTACGAAATATTTCTCGTTTTAGAGATTCCTTTGGGCAGACTTAACTACAAAAAGAGAATGAGACAAAAAAAAACTTAATTTAATTCAGACATTTTTATTATTCAGGATACTGTTCATTTGTAGGTCTGAAGGACATGACCATAAAAGAGATCCAAGTATACAATAAATCGGCTGAAGATGTTTTAAACAGAAAAGAAAAAATATAAACTTTTGTCGAGTGGAAAGAGATGACATTTTCCAGAGAGAAGGATGGGAAAATGAAGCAATAAAGCAGAAATAATTCGGGACTAGTGCTCGTTATTGACAAAGAGCAAGGAGTTTATGACGTCGTTAACGCTGATCCTCTGACTCTTACTCGCTCTCACTTTATTGGCTAAAGCTAAGAACCACCTTACCATAATAAAACTCCAAATATTCCCTCCTCATTTAAAATGGCTAGTATATATTACAGAAATGGTATATATAGGCCACCTGATTATTCATTAATTCTTATCATCGCATAATGCTAAGAAATGGAAAACAATACGAAACATTCACGTTCTTCCACGTTGGAAACCTATCTATTTTATTTTAAATTTCAGACCACTGACTTTTTACTTCTTTGTCCGAAGGAAAGGAAGTATTCTAATCACGGAAAGTTTCTGTTTTCAGATTTGTATGGAATTATACGTTTAGACCTTCCCAGAAACCATTAGGACTAGTTTTGGTATGACTTCTGTATCTAGTATAACTCAAAACATTACTCAGAATGTTGAAATTAAAAATTACTTAGCATTAGAGTGTTGAAATTTCTTATTTAGAACCGCCTCCCTACTTGAGCATCTCCCTTTTTAACTTCAATTGAATAAGGGGAAATGGGGGTTTAAAGGGAGCTGAAATAAATAATTTAAATTTGTCCCGTGTCTTGATTCAAAATATTTGAATACGACCATTTTGTGTCTCGTAAAAATATCGATAGATTATGTTCTATGGCACTTCATCAAATGCCATGGACTTACTTTCATGAATTTTAAATTTAATGCATTGGCCTTCTGCCATTTCACCTTGAACGTAGTAAAGTATGTTCAATTTAGAAGATTAAACTAAAATTAATACTATTTTAATATACGTATTTTCAAAGTTTTTTTAACGAATTTTACTTCTTTAATTTAATAGGAGATCTGGGAAGTTATGTGGTGCCCGCTCAAGAGTTTTATATAATTAGAGGTGAATATTTGGTTATTTAATATGAAGAATAAAATTGCCATGCCCATTGTAATTTTTTTATTTACTTCAGGAGAGTACTTGAGGTCTTTCAAAAGACCGTTTTTAATCCTATATTTCAAATCCTTTTTTCAATTATTTAAATTGAGTGTAAAATAAATAAAAAATAAAAAAGTGAACTGGTTTCAGAGACTAAGGATAGTCTTTTGAAAGAACGAAAACACTCTCCTGAAATAAACATGTTGTGGATTTGGCAGAACTATTTTTCCTATTGAAAATGACGTCCACCACTAGAAAGTCATACCTTTCTCAAAAGCAGTAGTCACTTATTTAATAAGCATATGTTTCAATGATTCTGTTCTTTACCAGGAATGTTATACATTATTTATTTATCTCATAATTGCATGAAATAAACTACCTTTTTGATATAAAATATTTATTCAATAGTAAGTAATAAACGATAGAATTTTATATAATATAATAAAAAAAAAATTGTCCTATATATAATCTACTAATATTTAGCCACTATGATTTGTTCCTTAGATAAAATTAGTATTGGCATTATAAAAATAGAATGATTACAGCAATGAACGTAAATCCGATTATTTGGTACTAAAATCGTCAAGTATCTGGCGCTTATGTTTTAGATTAGGAAGTACATTCGAATAAAAGTTTAGAAAGGGCATAAAAGTTTAGATACCTTAAAGTAAAATACTTTCATCAATATACGATACTGAAGACTCGGAAGAATGAACACATGAATTATTAAAAAGCTGTATGCCGCATCATATCTTAAAATCTGATAGTAGTATGCACAGACAGGGAAGGAAAGAAAATCTTGAAACTTTCAAAAACTTTATTCAGCAGAAAGTGGGAAGGAAATGGATTATATATTCAATCGATACTTACAACTAGTAGTTATTCCTACTTATTGGAAGTAGAGATGTTGTAGTTAAGTTAAAAACCACTATAATAAACAACAGCCAAGTCTCTGAGCCCTGTTTTTCCCTCCCTTGTTTTGGAAAAGTTTTGGAATCTTTTTTCACTATGAAGGAGCCGTTTCACTTCCAGCAAACATGGAACTCTAGTAGAACTTCTGCTATGGAAAATTATAGGGACAGACTTGGTCAGATTAAATGACTCTGTATATTTTGTGGATGCCAAGAAGGAACTAAATCTGAGAATATAATTATCATCTTAATTATTTATTTTCGAATATGAGAGAAAGATAGTTGAAACCCACCTATCCTAGAACTCTCATCTGCTTGCTATTGGTGTTCTCTTTCAACTAAGCCTGAGTACACTAGCAACTCGTACGTGAAGTTCTTTTGGAGCCAAACTTCCCAAAAGTGAAACCCCAAATTAATTGCAAATGAGGAGTCCATTAAAGTTAATTGACGGCTTAAAGTGGAATATTTTGATTTTAGTATTTATGGTAACGATGACGTTGCACCGCCCAGTATAAAAGTAATATTTTTAATTTTTTTTGTCCATCGGAGAATAATGATAACTTGATTTTCTGGCAATAAAGGAGAATACTATACCAACCCAGTCACGAACAGTGAAGTCTTGAGTCTTGGTCAACGTCCTTTCAAATTTTGACAACTTTTTCTTCTTATATAAAAAGCAATGGAATTAATAAGTATGCATAGCATGCCGGAGCGGGAGTTTCGGAATATAGGGATGAAAAATAAAGTCTTCCACCAATTTTTAATTTTTTACTGTACGAAGGGTTTTATTACAATTGTGGAACATCCAAGTTCTACATCAACAAAAAACATGGGTTCATCTCCAAACCGGCTGTCTACTCCAGTGGTGTTTTCGTCAGACTCGATAGAGCGAATTTTCTGTAGCTTTACGGCCTACCTTCATCTGGCTATAAATCGCCTCCGTTTTTCCGAAATCGTCGCTCCGGGGTCAGTTTTTAAAGCAGAAAGTCGAATTGGAGAAGAAGAAAATTTCGCCCAGGGAGGAAGTCAACGAACCAAAAAACCTCGCATTTAAAAATATAAAATATCGTTTCATTCATGATTAGATTTATGTTAAAAATGTTTAAAGTACCTAAATTTTTATTAATACTGGCCAGTTTATTTTTTAAATAAATACTGTCTTAATGTTCAATATAAAATTATATATATATATATATATATATATATATATACATCATTTTCTAAACACATATAACACAGAATACCTTATGAAAAAGAATTGTATTGGGGGAAAGAAAAGAAATGAACAATTCACTAAAAACCTTCATTGTGGGATGACGTAACTCTTGATACCTATATTAAGTATGTGTCCATTATTCAGAATGTTTTTTTGGTGAGACGTTTTATTAATGTGTGATAAATGGACTTAAAAAAATATTCCTGGAAAAGGAAATATAAATGAAATATACTTAACAAAAGAGTAGAAAGAAAGGTCTATTTTGGTAAAACGAGGAAAACCAAATAAAGTTATCTACCTGTGATATTGAACTTCTGCTTGAACAAGTCCGGGGGGATTCAAGTACAGGGAAATGTGGGTTTTAGGGTATGATCGTAGTTGATGGAAATGATCAGATGAACTGAATTCAATATTTTCACTCAGGGAACGAAAGAGTCTTCTAGAACTTCTAGGAAACCGAGTGTCTTTGGACTTAGAACTTTTGGGAATTTCAATTCCCAGCGAAGGAATGGCTGAGTGCCAACTATTGCAGCTGACTAGAGGGGGAGAGACAACAGCTGCCAATATAAAATTACCGAAATAATGGAGGGAAATTCTAGTATATATTTTCATAACAACTATATTTGCTAGAGATATATTACTGAAAGATTCAGAGATCCCCTGATACCTGAGTAATGATAACTAAATATTTTTCAAACTGAAAAGTAATTGTGTATCCAAACTTCAAAAGTGGAAGTATGGTTTATACATGATTGTGTATTTTTACATAACATTTCTGTCTTAGGATCAGTTATTTTCAGTTGCATAATCAAGTTCGGGTGAGGGCCACTTTCATCTATATACGAATTGAAACATGAAGTAAGAGATGTCAATCTATGCATTAAAACAATCTTAAACTAAATCGATCAAACATATTCAAGACATTAATTTCTCACTATTATATTATTCAAAAAATTGCTGAATTATTGGATACATTATAGGTGAAATCTGTATAATATAATAAACAAATAAGTTAAATCATATTCCAACGATTGAAAGCAAAATGTGAATTTAATCGATTGTGGTTATTGAAAATATTTCACTAAGTTCAAGGAGTCTCGCTATTAGGACCAAGTAGGATTCCCTGTATCTGTTCATGCGTACAATCGTCCATTTAATCAAACATACGTGTCGAATTAAATCGCGACTAGTATTGCTTGACAGGATTATTGAAACAGGTATAACAAAATTGTTCAAGATAATTTCAAAAGGTACCGACAAGTTATAAAAGTTTCATGCGGGTTATAATGAAGGTTACTAAGAATATTGTCAGCTTTCATTTACTTTGTCAGAAAATTAAATTTACATTAAACAGGAAACCCCTGAGACAAACACAAAAGCATCTAATGGCCAGTGAATGTAATTTAAAAATGAGTTTCATTAAAAATATAAAGGGTCCCAGCTTTTTTTCTTTCTCTCTCTCTATCTTGCTCCCCATTGCTTTTAGACTCATTCATTGTCTTTGCAAGGAAGTGAATATAATTTTGTTAACTTATAGCAGCATGCATTCCAGTAACTCTAAAAGTACCGTTTAATATTTAAATTGCAGAAGAGGTTTATTTTCAACAAAATATAAGGCAATAAGGTTTATATTCTACAGAATGCTGAGGCTACTCTTTAAAGAGTAAAGAATAATCTCTTTCAGTCAAGATATATGAATCAAACAATACTGTTTGTGGTTGTGAAATAGTATAACACATAATCATAAAACAATATATGTGAATATGCTTGAAACCCCAACCACAACACATAAAAAAGTCCGTCACGCAGGGGCTGCGTAAACTAAGCAGATTTCCCTCTTGTAGTTTTGTAATAGATAAATCTACTTACTGGTAACACAACACCACCGAGAATAAATACAAACGGTAATAAGAAATGTTTCATCCAATTTTAATAACCTGCCGACAGGAAGCGTTAGGTTAGAAATGTAAACAAACGGATCTGCCCGCCTCACACCGGAAAGAAAAACAATTACTGAAATATATCAGAATATAAAATATCAATTTTATTGAGAACTATTTACAATATCTAGTATTGTAATTAATAATAAGTCAGAATAATTTGTATCCCCATCAATCAAATTTTAGTAGTCCAAAACCTCAAGACGGGGGGGGCACCAGGACATATTTGCTTGTATCTTGTATAATAAAGTTCTCTTGAATACAATTTTTGGTATTTAAACTTCGAATAATGTGATTTATTATGTGGCAGAGTATTGTTAATGTAACATGAATAGAAGTGGCGGTTTGCTGATGACTGAAAACTGAAAAATGCAAATATCTTGGTTAATATTCAATATAGTGAAGAAATGTATATAATAATATTTATAGTAAATTTAATTTGCAATAGGATTGGTTATAAACAATTTCTCGATTCAACCTGTGGTAACGGAGATATTTTGAATTTTCGAAAATCCTCCCCTCTAAACCCCCCCCCTCCCCCTGGCCCGATTTCAGCCGTTAACGAACTTGATCTTTCTTTTTACATAAAACGACTAAACATCGATTTTGGTAACGATTAAACAATAATTACGACCGCTAGAGCGGTAACAGACAAATATATATATATATATATATATATATATACAGTTTTGAACTGACCTCATTTTCGTCATCTCCTGGGCAGGATCGATGGAGATTTGAAGAAAAATTTCGAAAATCACGTCATTAGTACAACCTCAATAGCTGATTTCCCTTAAGGGACATCTGCTAAAATTTCAAGAAGAGCGCATCATTTTCTGGAGTAAAACTCTTTAACGCACTACTCGAATGTACCAAATGAAATAATTTTTTCTGTTTAAAAATAAGTTAAAGAACTTCAATTCTGACGTATGATTATACACTAGATAAATACTATAAAAAATGTCCTATTACTAATAAAAACTACAAAATATTAGTCATAAAAACGGGCTAAAAGTAATTAATGATCAGGTACATTTCTCTTTAAAGACAAATTTCTCATCATTTATGAAGCATCTCTTCCTTTAATAAATTTACGACTACCTGCAAATCACGCCAATTAAGTTAAAACTGTATATTATATATTTAGAGTGATATTAATATTGTTAACGAAATTAATTTATTATATATTATCATTGAAATGATTGCTTTTATGAAATGTATTCATAGAATATGATCTAATTTTATAAAAAATGTACCTTTCTTATTCTGGACCCAATATTTTACAGCTCTTCATAGTTTCATGGCAAGGGGCACTAATAAAAAAAAATTTTCTTCGTTCGAACTTCCTTCAAACTGCCCTACATGTTTGGTAGCTTACATTCCACCAACGAACGTATGAGGGATAATCTCTGAAGAGGTGGAATTTAACCCGCGAAACATGTAATGCAGTATGAATAAAGCCTGAGCGAAATGTTTTTTATTGGTGAACCTTGCCTTGAAACTATGAAGAAATTATAAAGAATGTTTTATACAGTTATATATGTTCTTGATAAATATGTAAAGAAATTAATTAGTAAATGATTTATAAAAAAAAACAAAATATTTTACGGATATATTATTCTATTATGTTTTGATAACATTAAATGGAAATAAATTAATTTCATTTCCATTCAGCAAATAATCAATGGTATTTACATAACCAGTATCCCATTGAGGTTTATAGTTGTTAGTATAGCCTTCTATATTGTAGAATATAAAGAGCATACTCGAGATGAGAATAGATTTGAGATAAGTAGAACAAGCTTTTCAGCTTATCTCTCTGAGGCTACTTCACCCTCAACACCCACACATTCCTGCATTCAACCGTTGTATTTATGGAAATACAACCTCCACAAATGAAATTTCCACCTACGCTAGATTATATTTACAATAAAGCCATGTTTGTTTATTATTTGTACTATTCTAGATTAGCAATTTCAGTATGAAACTATTACAGGTGTGTAATGTCAACATTTTTGGTGAATAATTTCATTTATTAAATATTCTATTGAGCCTATTTTGTAATTTCTCCATAGTAGCCTGTGGCTAGAATACTCAATCTTCGTTTTCGTTGAAACCACATATGCTGCTGAGTAGATTCACTTTCGACATAAACTTCCTTGCGTATCCTGTTGCAATGGGCAACGATGATCTTCATGTAAAAATGAATTTCCCATTGCTTTCGAGGCTGATTGTATATTTCCATGTAAATATTGATTTTGTCCCGTTTGAAATAAATAAATACATTTTTATTTATTAATAAATATGAGATTACTCTTCAAAGTAAGCACAAACATTTAACACGAAAAAGAAATATTAGAAAATATTTATTAAATTAATAAAAATCATCATTAAAAATATATAAATTAGGAGACAAACAATTATAAACCAAAAAAGAGGGGGTTACTTAAATAAAAAATCACACGAACACACACATGCAGCCCTACCTCTTTCCTTAAATTTTGTTTAACTTAGGCTATTGAGATTGTACTAATGACGCTATATTGGAAAAATTTCATATAATATCCATCGATCCTACAAAGGAGATGACGAAAATTAGACACGTTCGGAATTATATATATATATATTCGGTTGGCATTATAGACATTAATGATCTTTAGCAGCCTCCTCAAGGGATTCGTGATCAGTGTTTTTACGTAGTGAGCAATCAACTCGACGTAAAGCCCCATTTACTAAGGACCTGGAATGAGTTATCTCCAGTAGACTGACGGGCCTCAATAATATCTGGGGGGCGTTATTATACTTAACATTGTATGAAAAGATTCTATAGCAAAATTAATTTCTTGTTATAGCTATTATATAAGTATTTTCTCTAACTAGAATATTATCAGAGATAATTTGCACTCTTTAGTTTTCAGCATTCAGTAAACCCCCTCCTACTCCTGTCACATGAACAATAGGATGTTATATCATGAAACACTTTATTCCAATACCAAATATGGTTTTTATTGAACTTATATTGTATGAATTACATGGAAGTACATTGTGTGATGACGTGATATTTAACTGTTTCATTAAACGCTAAAGCTCATATTAGTTAATTGCTAAAGAATTCAAAAAATCATAAGATCTCCGTTATTATCAGTCGTATAGAAATTTTGTTTTAACCTATCTTGTTAAACTATTGATGCGCTGTAATTGTTTGTATACATTTTTTGGTACCTCAAATATTATGTGAGTTGTTTTATGTTCATGGGAAATCTGCTTAGCTCTATATAGCCCCTGCTTGACGAACTTTTTTAAACCATTAAGTTACATTGTTCAGGTCTGACCGTTTTTTTTTTGGAGTTCTTAAAGTGTTGTATAGTGATAATGTGTTGGCTACCCCTTTTAGTAGCTCTTGGAAGTTATATTTACATCATTATATGGCTTTTTCTATTTGTTAATTTTCAGCCTCTCAACCATGGAATTGATAATTATAACTTTCATAATACCTGCATATAATTATTTAGTTTTTACATTTTACTAAAAAATCACAAATTTAATTTAAGTGGCGTTTTATTTTATTTTCAGGGAGTGTGGTCAACCTGAGAAACAAAACTAGCATCAACCACAGAAAAAATCCGGCTTCTGGAAAATAAATTTTACTTGAGTACTAAATTGACCTTATTGATTAATATGCCTTGATTCCACTTTTTAAAATTCCATGATATTTGAGATTAGGAAATTCAATACGAAAGAGGATTTCAATTTGTTTGAAACACCCTTCCCATTTTATTTTAACTGTTAGTAGTCTAACACATTTCTTGATTATTGTAATTTATTATTTTATGATGATGTTAAAAATAAAGAACACTTTATACACGAGTCATCACTCATTTTTAGCCAGGTCAGGTATAAGATTTTTTTTAGAGAGTTTGTTACTACATAAATTTTTATAGCCTTTGTCCTGAGTCTCACGTATCGAGATATCCAAGAGCCTTAAAATCTATGACTCAGAGGAAATAACTGCCTAGAAGCTGTGAGTAAAAGTTTTAACATTTTAGAAAAACCAATCGATGGTGGAACATCAATGATTAATAAAATCATTTTTTGTCAACTATTTTTGAATCCACTTGACATCTTATAAGGAGAAAACCGATCAGTATGAGGAATATACAACAAAGACTACATCTTTTCCATAGAATGGCTTACAAACATTTTAGGCTAGGAGCTTAACACTTTACGAGTAATTGCTTCACTATAGATGGACTGTGGCTGAAAACCGGGCCTAATAGAGCTTAAGTAGAACTTTCTAACGACTCACCATATTTCTCCCGAAACACTTTAACTCAATACTAATCAGGCAAGAACAAATTATCTTTAGGCCTCGAGCTACTAAGTTATTGAGCTCTGAAGAAAATGACTGCACACCATATTCATAATACACTACAAATAACCCATAATGTCTAATGACAAACATAACGTTTACTCGCTATATCCAGAAGCATTCAATGTTATCGTTGCATAGAATGTACGAAAATATTTTTTTTTTTTATTCGGAGGAATATTATTTCCCATATCATAATTTTATGTGCTGATTAGAATTATGGTCTACTGGCTCGCATTTTCTTCAAACAACAGTAAATAATAGTTTAAGAATCCGCTCAGGCTCTCATGCTAATAAAATTAAATTCCTGAATAAGTGCCAACCTGAAATTCTAAATTTCAGGGAAAATTCATTAAAAAGTACTTCTTTCGAATTAATTAACTACATTGACACATAATTCATGTAGGTCTCTTAATATGAACACTCACGTTCCTCCGCACCCGATTGATAATATTAACAGGCCTCATTTTCGTCTCCGAAGAAAGTATGACATTCGAAGAATAACCCCATGATAGTGAAATTAATAGGAGTTTCTCAATTTACCGTAATCTGATCAAATATGTGGAACTATGCTTTCACTGCAAAAATGCTGCATGAATAGGAGTTTTTAAAAGTAATAATTTACTTAGCAGTCCTAGTGATAAACATATTTTATTTTATCCTTAAATAATTTAAACAATTTGAAACAATCGTTTAGTCCGATTCCTGACATTAACGAATGGGAGCTTTAGTCAGCCTTATGTAAAGTCTTCTGAATTCCAAGTTTAGGAATAACCATACAAATATTGCCGGAGTGTTAAAAACGAGAATAAATCGAGAACGAACCTTCATTTGACTGGGGAACCTCACAATTTCCTAACCTGTTCATTTTTCATCATTATTATCCATAAGGAAAACTGAAATCAATGACTCAGTTTTCAAATAATCAGATGTTGTTAAAATGTAATGGGATATTTCATATTTATTCTTAAATTCTGATCCAAGAAGAGCATTCTGGAGTAAAGGATTAGGCCAATTAACTTCTGAGGGCTTAAGACCCTTGTTCTAAAAGACTGAGGAAAGTCCTTCGCGAGATTTAGAGATCCATTTTTCAAACAGATAGAGCTCGTATAAGTTTTAGCCCAAATTCCTTTAGATTTCATCAAATTAATTATATAACATCAAGAGCCACTTTTATGAGAACAAAGTTCTTAAGCTTTCCACTTCCTTCAGATTAATGAGCGATATTAAAGAGAATAACCATTCAATTGGATATTTTAATTCCCTCCGTTGATTTCTTGTTCTGAGGGTCCTATTTGAAAATTTAAAAGTACTGATATTTAAATGTCCTATGTTGCTTGTCATAAAAATGATTTAGTTTTTGTGTAAGACGTTGTTTTAATATCGTATCTAAGTTTATTGATTTTTTTAAAACATTTGTATTTGTTTTCCATGTACTATTAGTTTAAAATATTTAGGCTTAGCACTGTTGCAGCAATTAAATTTAATTGAGTAATTTTAAACGTCGAGTGTACAGTACCTACAAAACCCTTGATGTAATCGGTTTCACTTTCTCATGGCAGTAGACAGTGCTCACAAATCTTCAAATCTGACAAAACATTGAGCTTTCTCTATTGATCAGAATTTTTACAATATAGCCCTATACGAAAATTAAAACAAACTCCTTAATCCCAGTCAATTGTAATGTGCCAATTTTGTACTTCAACTTCTCGATGGAATTAATTTTCTTATCACTAGTCATCAGTATCTTAGTTTTGAAAGTATTGCTTTGAACTTAAAAATGAAGTTGTCATGCATTAGGCACCTGGAAGATGTTTTTAAAAAAGATGACAAAAAATGAGCGCTGTTCGGACTCATTTAAAAACTGATGCTACCACTTGTAAGTGTCCCACCATGGCTTAAAATTATAACTTTACTATCTTCTTTCTAAATATTACTGCAAAATTTAATAAATATTATAGTGAATACTTCGTCTCAGGCATTTTAAAAATCGAAGTTGTCATTTTTTGTTTTCATTTGAAAAAAAAATTGGGAAAAGTAACGTTAAAAACAAAGTTCCTTACGAATAAAGGTAACGTATGATAAATTAAAATGGTTGACACAAAGTAATTTATTGCGATTAGGAATGGTCTTTGGTTTAATATTTTTTTTTTCAGTTCTACACATTGATTAATTTTTTTTTTAATAAAATGGACGTCATTTGGGGCTGTGTATCGTACGAGGTGAAAAGGCGGGACATATCTAGCGCGGTGTGTGTGTTTTATGGAGAAACCGTACACCATAGTGAAAATATTTGTTTATTATACTCCACTATATGCTCTTGTGGCTAATTTGGAAGGGTTATCTACCTTTTCTAGCAAGTGTAAGACAACGGATTTTATTTAATGAGTTCGTCATTAAATGAATTTCAATTTTCCCAGGCGAGAACCGAGCTCACCACTCTAGGTTTACCGTGAAAGTTAAAGCGTTGGCTAACCCCCTAGTGAAAATATACGGCTAACTAGAAACGGACTACAGAAGAATGTTACTTGTTTTTAAATACTTTGAAAGTACATTCCTCCCTCGCCACAACCACGGCCTAAATTCTCCCGCCTGTCTACTCTCTCTTAGCATACTTCCCTATTAGCAGATGATTTCCTTTCTCCTCCTCTGATACTCTTTGACTGATAAGAAATTCTGCTCTTTCAGTTGGAACGTAAAATAATTTCAACTTCAACTTCCTTTCTCAGGAAATTTCCTTTCAGTTTTACGCAACGCATTTTACAGCTAGCTCTAGAATATAGATCTTATCAAGTAACATTTATCAGGCCTCTTCATACTACCTGAACTTTAGTAGTGAATCCCCCCTCTCCCAATTCAACAAGAACAAGAATTTTTGAACATCAATAACTTAATAAGATTCGTTCTATAAATGTTTTCGCTGGGATTCACGGGGAAATTCAATTAAATATCGAGGTTGGTAACGATGAAAACAAAAATGCGACCACTAGAGCTTTAACACCCTCCCCCCACACTCACACACACACACACACACACACACACACATATATATATATATATATATATATATAGTTTTGAACGGATCTCATTTTCATCAACTCCTGGGTTGGATTGATGACATTTGAGGACATTTTGCGAACCTCGCGTCATGAGTACAACCTCAATAGTGGATTTTCCTTAAGAGAAATCTGCTAAAAGAACATATAGTTTTCTACATTCACATTTCACTCATGAACTGTATTTCTGTAATGTTTATTATATTTATTTGGTTCAGATCCAACAAAAATCCTAAACTCAACAACCTGTGGCTTCAATTTACCGTAAATACTTGAAACCTTATACATATGTTAAATATGTTATAGGTTATATGTTAAATAGGTTATATGTTAAATATGTTATTTATTAATTATTATGCTGTATATTAAGCATAATAATTAATAAATAACTTATTTAACATATAACCTATTTAACATATAACCTATAACATATTTAACATATAACCTATTTAACATATAACCTATAACATATTTAACATATGTATAAGGTTTCAAGTATTTACGGTAAATTGAAGCCACAGGTTGTTGAGTTTAGGATTTTTGTTGGATCTGACCCAAATAAATATAATAAACATTACAGAAATACAGTTCATGAGTGAAACGTGAATGTAGAAAACTATATGTTCTTTTAGCAGATTTCTCTTAAGGAAAATCCACTATTGAGGTTGTACTCATGACGCGAGGTTCGCAAAATGTCCTCAAATGTCATCAATCCAACCCAGGAGTTGATGAAAATGAGATCCGTTCAAAACTATATATATATATATATATATATATATATATATATGTGTGTGTGTTTGTGTGTGTGTGTGTGTGTGTGTGAGTGTGGGGGGAGGGTGTTAAAGCTCTAGTGGTCGCATTTTTGTTTTCATCGTTACCAACCTCGATATTTAATTGAATTTCCCCGTGAATCCCAGCGAAAACATTTATAGAACGAATCTTATTAAGTTATTGATGTTCAAAAATTCTTGTTCTTGTTGAATTGGGAGAGGGGGGATTCACTACTAAAGTTCAGGTAGTATGAAGAGGCCTGATAAATGTTACTTGATAAGATCTATATTCTAGAGCTAGCTGTAAAATGCGTTGCGTAAAACTGAAAGGAAATTTCCTGAGAAAGGAAGTTGAAGTTGAAATTATTTTACGTTCCAACGACTGATCCAATAACTGATTCGTCGCTAAATCTCCCCTGTTGCGAAATGCGATTATTATATGAATAAATAATAAATGAAACCTTAAATAATTGAAGAACCTCTAAGTTCCAGGATACATAAAAAATATTTCTGGCTAAAACCTTGTATTTGGCAATTATACAGGACAGAAGGCGGGTTGGAAATGAATTAAAATAGAATATGATAATGGTGAAGGAAATTCACCTTGATGATTGGTGTTCTTCAAGGCTTTAAAGGATTTTCATTTTAAATGATGAATAATTCAAATTTATTCAACATAATGAGGTTTAAGCTCATAATTTGAGAAATTCAAGAAATGAAAATTATGCTATTCATTTTGTCATGATTCTCAGTGAACAAAGTTATTTGGCTTAGTAAAATTAAAACAATTAGCTTTTCGAGTAAATTAGCCATTATTACAGAAAGGCTGAACTATGCTTTAATAAAAAGTTATTTGAGGAACGACACGAAAGAGTCTCTGAATTTAACTTGCAGATCAACTGCGAATTTGGAGAATCTACATTCGCAAAAAGTATTAAAAAACGTTTATGTCAATGATAAAAATTATATATATATATATATATATATATATATATGTGTGTGTGTGTGTGTGTGTGTGTGTGTGTGTGTGTGTGTGTGTGTGTGGCGTATTAAAGGCGCAAAATTAATTCTTATTTCATTAAACAAGATTGTTGGTTTGCCCTTAGAGATTTTACTCGTAATGAATCATTAGTTAAGTAAAGATAATTAGGCTAAATTATAAACAAGTGTTGAGTTCTCCAAATTAAATTTAAAATTCCTTTGGAACATTTTTGTTCCATTTATACTAGGATCAAAAAAATAAATATTGTCGGTCAAACGATTCATGAACTAGGAATTTCTGGCTAATCTTCGCTATAACCCTGAGAGATCATCTATATTATAAAAAGGAATGCTTTCGTTCTCGTAA
Source organism: Riptortus pedestris (assembly GCA_019009955.1). Taxonomy (NCBI): domain Eukaryota; kingdom Metazoa; phylum Arthropoda; class Insecta; order Hemiptera; family Alydidae; genus Riptortus; species Riptortus pedestris. The sequence continues at coordinate 210,528,848 of CM032228.1, read as the reverse complement.
AATGCAATTCGAAAATATTTAATTGCACAAATAGTGTGATAACAAATATTACAAAAATATGTCCTTAGACGTTTAATAAAAGTTGTTCTTTATACAATATAAGTATAAAAAGTAATTTGTCATGATAATATTTTTAAAAAGATTAACTGATTTTTATATTTTGAGAATGATGATTAGGACTTGGATATTCTAAATTCACTCTCTCCAGGATACAATCATAAAATATGATATCAAAAAACTATAGTTCAGAAACGAAAATATTCTCGTAATATGTTTCTAGATTTACCCTAGTAATATATCCGGCTGTAAGTAATTAAGTGAAGATGAACCATGATTCTAGTTTCTTATCTTATATCTGAACACTGTATATTGCCTAGATTTACCCTTTATTTAAAAAATTCGCCATTATCTTGTGTATTTCTTTATCTTACTTGAGAACTACTTAGATTTCCTATGTTTAATTTTAAACAAATTTATCACAAGCTAGATTTATAGCCGAACCCCGTTCTATTTTAAGGCAGATCCATACCATCAGATCTTCTAATATCCGAGATATTTCCCCATTTTCAAGGCTTCATAGGGTAACCCCCCCCCCCATACATTTCGTGCGCTACAAGTGGATGGAAACGGAATGAGAGGGTACCTAGCCGGCAGGCTCCAACCATTATCCAAGTTCCTTGAGGCACAATGAAATGAAAAAAATCTGCTAAATCGAATCATACAGATCCAGAAGACCCTCAGTACTTTCTAATAATCGCCTCAGTTAATGAGACGGTAATCGTCATCTGTGGCCGAAGTTGTTCCCTTCATTAAATATTTCTGATACCTCTGACTTAGGGTTGACGTCATGTCGTCAAGACCACGACAACTGTGACTGGTAACCGTGAGCGTATTCAGACAGATATGTGGTAACCTGAATGGTAACCCCATACATTCAAGTACCATACAGTCTCCCTCTGAGACATGTTACTGGAAGTTTTATTGCTAGCTAAAGAGAGCCTGTTGATCAAGCAATATCTGCCTTTTCTAAATCGTTATTCAACTTATTTATTATTACTAATATTTATTTTATGAAGGTTTACATTTCACAGATATGTGGATCTGATATCATCCTGATTCTCATGCCTATAAGATGGCGGGATGTTAAAGGTGCCTAGATTGGGTTTCAAATATCGCCGATAGAGAGGACGATAATAATAAAATATTTAATGCTATTAATAGTGCAACCATCAACATAGCTCCACTATAGGACAAAAAAATAACAGGAGTCCATCCAAGGCCAGGCAAGTGTACAATCTCAGATCTTCTCTACATGGTATTCTTAAAAATGACGAAAACTCTGTTCAAAACTAGTTACTGTCTTAAGTTCCTTACAACTGTAAACGTTTTTAATGTAGTATGTTTTTTTTCTCTCATAATAACTCTCCGAGCAGGGTTAGAATAATATAAAGAAATAAAAAAAAATAGTTAAGATATATCTATAAGTACTTAGATTTGCAATAATTATCTATAAGTACTTCATATAGCCAAAACAAATTGCTATGATGAACTTCATATAAACAGATAGAAAGAGCATAGGAATGTTTTATGCATTCTTAGTACGAGGTATAAAAAGGTATATGAATGTTTCAACAGAACATTTAAAATCTTTTAGAAGTGGCAGCTGGGGGTATACGGATTTATAGGTGGTACGGGGGAAGAAAATAAAAAGTCGTTTATTGGAGCACATTTCAAGCAGTAGTAAAACTGGGTTTACCCACCACTTCAGTGATGAAAATTATTGAGACGGGCGGCACTATTTCATGCAATTTTATCCTCAAAGCATTGGAAGCAGTAAAAGTAGGTAGCAAAGTCCGAAGGAATTCATAAACAGTAAGTCGTATTAAGTGACACCTATTTCATAAATAAGTCCAGACTAAGCGCAGGGTTCGGGAGCATTATAGGTGTTTTCCTTCTCAATTGTAATATCAGTCATAAGTCTTTCTGGATGTTGTTAATGACGTGAATGATTGTATTTAGTATGTGTGGCGTTTATTATTCTTATCTTTTACATTCCAGTGTTATCTGTAATTGTTGAATTGTTGCTAAATTAACCTTAGCTAAAGAACGGTCTATTGAGTTACCGAAAATAGTCTCCCGAAATAAATATGTAAATATCGGTTTATCGGTGTATTTTCCTTCTCACCCAAAATATCTACACCAGACACAATCTCAAAAAATTCTGAAAACGTAAAAATAAAATGGATTTAAGAGTATGGGAGGAACATATTAAGTGGCGATAATTCATTTTTATTTTAAACCATCAAGAACGTCATTCAATACTATAATTTTATTCATTATAATAAAATTGGGTCGGAGATCTGCGTCTGGTACAATAGCTCATTAGGGTTAAGATCAATCATTTATAAGAGCGCTAGTTTGTAAAGAAAAAATATTAGATATTTAAATAATTTCCTTTATAGAATCAGGAACTTTCCTTACTTCAATTTCAATATAATATCTTATAAGCAAATTAAAAGTTTTGAAAAAAGAAAATATAGCTAAAACGGATTATGGAAAACAGAGTTGCCCACCTTTAAAATTCTATCTTGAAAGTTGATTCCACCAGGATATATTCATACATTGAAGACGACCTGAAAAATAATACATGTTTTACTTTATATGAAGTCAGTAAGGTCAGCCTTCATTGGTGAAATAAGTAAATTCACCAATACCACGACCTATTTATTTCATATTTTTGGACAGTTTTTGAGTCTTTCATGTTTCTTCACATCAAAAAAATAGGCTTTGAAGTGGTGTTTTATATATATACATATATATATATATATATATATATATATATATATATATAATAAAATGTGCCAACTATTTTATACAGACATTCTAGTAATTTCAGAATATTTTTATTGATCAACTTTTCCTTTTACTAATGAAAAAAGTCCGTCACGCAGGGGCTGCGTAAACTAAGCAGATTTCCCACGTGAAGTTTTACAATAGAGAAATCTGCCTAATAACAACTGTAGTAGTAAGTAACCTCTAAACCTAAAAAAACATTATTTAGGGCGTAATAACCCAGTAGTTTCTAGCCCAAAAAACAGTTAACCTAACCTCTAAACCTATTCACGAGGAACGATAGTTATGGAAACGGCCGCCAGAGCTCTCGTCGGAAACTCCGAACATAGCCTATTGGTGACCACACGCAGAATACAAATGCAAATATCTCGGTTAATATTCAAGATAGAGAATTAATGTATAGAACATTATTTATAGTAAATTTAATTTGCAATAAGATTGGTTCTATACAATCTTTTGATCCGACGTATAGTAACGGAGATATTTCGAATTTTCGAAAATCCTCCCTCTAAACCCCCCCCTCCCACTGGTCCGATTTCAGCAGTTAACGAACTTGATCTTTCTTTTTACATAAAACGCTTGAATATGAAGTTTGGTAAGGATCAAACAAAAATTGCGACCGCTAGAGCGGTAACTGACAAATATATAGATAGATAGATAGATATATATCTATATATATATATAAAATTGTAACCTCTGTCTGTACATTGATTTTTTCCCCGAAATTCCACGATAACTTTTCGTTTCACATGTCATAGACACCATAACTGCATTTTGTTTCTTTGGTGTCTGTTTGTTTGTTTATTTGTTTGTTACCTTTTCACGCATAAACGGCTGAACCGAATTTTATGAAACTTGGTATTTATATTACTACTAACCCAACTTAGACTTTAGGCTATATTTAAATTCTCTGAGACAAACAGGAGTGGGGGTTATAAGGGAAGCCAGAAATTAAAAATAGCAATATTTCGTTTCCTATTAGTTTTCCGGCAAAT